>BLSH010211737.1:273812-318084 GCA_018402905.1 Glandirana rugosa | reverse complement strand
AGCGGTATGTGAAATCTCTAATTTCTGCTATCTGTCCTCAGAGCAACAGCACAGACAGCAGTAGTAAAGTAATCTATCTCAGGATGCAGGATCAGGTCTTAAAATGGCTAAAATCTGTCCCTCACGCCGTCAGCTACCTTTCCCTATACTAACCCAAGGAGCATGTGACTGCAGCACTGTGACTCCAGCTTATAAAGAGGCTGGGTCACATGATGCACTGGCCAATCACAGCCATGCCATTAGTAGGCATGGCTGTGATGGCTTCTAAGGGCAAACCAGTGAAACGCTTGTTGATTGGCTGCCCTGCAGCTTCTCAACACGTGGAATAAAATAGCAGAACCCCGGACCGAACCCGAACGATTTTTGAAATGTCCGGGTCCGGGTCCGTGCCACGGACACCCGAAAGTTCGGTACGGACCCGAACGTTACAGTCCGGGTTCGCTCAACACTATTCCCTAACACTGCGCCCTCTCTCCTACGAGCACAGCATGGAAGATTTTGTTTGTCTCACCTGCTAGCTGCCCATAGCCAGTGAGGGTAAGTGGGGAATGCACAATTGGGGAAGGGGGGGGTCATTAAACACTGCTGTTGTGGAGGGGGATCAGGGCTGGCCCAAGACATTGTGCTTCCTGGGTCCAAGAATGAAATGCTGCCCCCTCCACAAAAAATAAATCACGCCCACCAAAAGGCCCCCGCATCCATTATTTTATATCATGATAATTAAAACTAAAATTAAATTTATCAGGAATTCAGATTTACATGCAACAGAACCTTACCTATATGCAAAATTATATGACATACTATTATGTTCAATTCCAAGGGGCAGACTAGAGCAGTATATAGACAGGCTAGGGTAATATAGGGACGGGCTAGGGTAGTATAGGGGCAGTCTAGGGTAGTATAGGGGCAGGCTAGGGTAGCATATAGACAGGCTAGGGTAGTATGTAGACAGGCCAGGGCAAGATAGGGTAGTATAGGGGCAGGGGGAGCGGCCTGGGGGACAGTTGTTGTCATGACACACAAAACTACTGGAAAAATAACCTTGGTCGTCAATTTGCTGGGTAAATAGAAGAGAAGGAGTGGTGGCCGTGCTTCAGTTTGCTGCTCCTCTCAAAGTGCTGCCTGGGTCCAATGGACCCACTAGGACCCATGGTAGGGCCCTGAGGGGAATGAGGGAAGGATGGGGTGGGGTGGGGGGGTGGGGGCGGAAAAATGCACCTTCGTCTGGGTAAATAAAAATCCTTGCACCAGCCCTGGACACACCCCCTTCAGGAACTTAGCTAAGGCTGTCAATCACAGCCTGTGTCCTGGAGGTCCTTCCCCTGCCACCTTTTTTCTCTTGGTGTCAAGAAAACTTGTCAGAAGTGACTCATGCAGATAGCAGAGGAATGAAGCAGTAGACAGAAATGGCACTCCATGCTCTGAATTGAGATAAGTACGCACTGTAGCAGGATATGCTGTATTAATTTTTGTTGGAGGTTTACAACCACTTTAATTAAATGGTGCATTTTAAATCTGCCTGGAGTTCGACTTTAATAAGGAACCAGGATAAAAAGAGTCTTGTCTTCAGTGACAGAAATAGCTCCAGTCTGCTCCAGCCAGGAGCTGCTACATTAGTGCATAGCCTGGGGAAAAGAGCTGTTATATTTAATGTTCTGTGCCGTCTGCCGGGCTCGATACATCTCCCCTCTGGTATTACCCGCAGAACATGTGCCATTTCCAGTGAAATTTCCTTTGCATCCTTCACAGAGAGCATGATACGATTTACCGTTCCCGATGCTTGTACCAGCAATGACAAGCAGCCTAACCGAGCCGAATGGCTTTCATGCAGGCGGGCTCTGATCTGGAGCGATTGCTTAATCCTTTAAATATCACATTTAATTTTGGCAAGCCAGTTCTAAAATGTATGTTTTCCACTCCCCGTCCTGATTTAATTAGCAATATCTGGGAAACAGGACTTGGCTAAACGACTGGGGGCTTCTTTACAATGTTTTATAGCCTATAGTCATCTTAGGTTGTCTGGTAATGGGCAACAATAAACAGGGAACATATCATGGACTGGTTAAATGGTTAATCATAATTATTCATAGAAATATAGAAAAATGGTGGCAGAAAAAGACCATGCCGTCCATTGAGTCCGCCCCTTGTTTGATTTTTTTTCTGTGCAAATGAGGCAAAATCGACTGTCCTCAGGCTATATCCTCTACTGGTCAATTGTTATTCATTCATAAAATAAAAAGAGTGGTTTGAGAAGATACCACATTATGGCCACTAGGTGGAGCTGAGGAAATATGATAATTCCTATGATCCTTAGCTCCATCTAGTGATCATAAATCTTTCTGAGCTACTATTTTTTATGAATGAGTAGCATTCAATTTTGCCCCATTTGCAGCATTTGCAGCAACAACACGCAGCTTAACCAAGCCTTTCTTTTATGCATGTAGGCTCTGATCTGGAGTGATTACTTAATCCTTTAAATATCACATGTAGTTTTGGTCGGTGAGCTGGTTTTGAAATGGTGCTTTCTAACCCCCGTCCTGATTTAATTAGCAATATCTGTGAAACAGGACTCAGCTAAAGGACTGGGGCAGGGGCGTTGCTAGGTGGGAAAAAGACCAAAGGCTGCAGCCTGAAGCAAAAAAGTGGGCGTGGTTTAAACTAAAAAGCAGGTGTGGCTTAAATGGGCGTGACTCAAAGGGGTGTGGTTCAAGTCTGAGATGAATGAGGGATGGAGGGAGAAAGAAAGAATGAAATAGGGAGGGAAGGAGGAAGAAGGAAAGAAAGAGGGATGGAGGGACAGCAGGCCCAGATCCTACACCACAATAGCAATATTGTCACGTACCTGATCTGAAGCCAAGTGCAGTGAGGGGCTCCCCTTGCCGCTGAGTGGGCTGTACCCCTGAGAGTGAGACAGAGGCAATGCCGCACAAAGAAGCACAGGTCGCCGGCAGAAAATTGGATAGCCCGGCAGGTGCAGGAGGTGAAGACTGAGACCAGGAGCCGGTGCACAGGAACTCAAGCTGGATACGGCAAGGCTGGTGTATGGCACACAGATGGTAAGTTGTAAAAATGACTAAAGGTCTGTTTAACCACTCCCAGCCTGGCGTATAGCAAAATGACTTCCGGGTGGGTGTTCTGTTATCTTGAATGGACGTCATATGACTTCTGCAGAATAACCCGCGATCGCTTGCCCGTGTGGGCGCGCATTACGGTGATCGGTGGTGCCGTGGGTCAGTCTGACTCACCGCATAACTTGAACCTTCAGGGCCCTGGTGCAAGAAATTATGAAGGCCCCCCCTGACCCTTGGCCAGGTCCCTTCCCTCTTCTCGCTGATCCTGGGGCCCTTTATTCCTATCGCGGGTCCCTTTATTACGGTACCGCAGCGGCACCCTTTCACAAGTTCTGCAGAGGGCCCCCTTTCTGCCATATTCGGGCCTCCCCATGGTGGTGAAATGCTAGGGCCCTGTCGCAATTGCAACCTTTGCAATCCTGGTTCTCTCACTGGTGTCAGTAGTTTTTACATTTTATTTTAATTTTATTTATTTCCATTTCATTTTATTTCTTTTACAATTTTATTTTTAATATTTTTAGAAAAAAAAATTTAGGAGCTCAGTTGGGGGCTTTGATGATATATCAGGGCTGTAACCTCAGCTGCACAGAATCTATGGACAGGAATACTTGCGCACCGAGCCTCCCATTCATTCAGAAATGGAAGTACAATAAAAAAAATTACCTACCCATTCCCATCTCTCTATCACGACACATCTTCTACAGCAGCTGGCAGGAGAGAGGAGGGGGAAAGACAGCAGCTCTGCGGGGGTGGGGGGGGGACGACCAGGGAAGAACACAGGGACCCTGGGAACAGCAGAAGACAAGTAAACTGGATAGGAAGGGTGGCAGGGACAGCATATAGAGGAACAAATCTCCTCCATTAGGAGGAAAATGGAGGAGATTGGTTCCTCTAAATTCTGCCCCTGGCATATCTCCTATCCAGGTGTACAAGGGAGGCACATGGGCCCCCTGGAGCATGGGGCCTGATTGCAATCACAACCCCTGCAACCCTTACGCCCCTGGCATTATCGATCAAGGTAAAAAGCTTTTTACCATGTGATCAGACGTGACCAATCACGGCTGATCACAGTGTAAACAGGAAGAGCGGTTTATCAGCTTTTCCTCTTTCCGATCGGCTGCTCTCCTAATGGGAGATCACCACACTGGACCAAAATGGAGCCGACCAGGACCCCCAGGGAGCCCGCCCCAGGGACAACATAAAGAGGCCGCCAAGGACCACCAGGGACATGATCAGAAGGCCCCCTAAGGGCCACCAGGGAGCCCACACTGGACCACCAGGTAAGGGCATACAGTGCACTGTAGGGATGGCACTGTGCCCATATGTGATGCCTGCCAGTACCATCCATAACATTGCTATATGTACCAGTGCCACCAGTGCCACCAGTGCCCCCTATCAGTGCCCACCTTTGCCACCTATCAGTGCCACCTATCATTGCCCAACAGTGCCACCTATCAGTGCCCAGTGCCACCTATGAGTGCCTATCAGTGCCGCCTATGAGTGTCCATCAGTGCTTCATATCAGTGCCACCTATCAGTGCCCATCAGTGCTGCTTATCCGTGCCGCCTATCAGTGCCCATCAGTGCTGCATATATGTGCCTAATCAGTGCCACCTTAGCAAAATCGCTGCAAAAATCGAGGCAAAATCACTGTAAAAAAAGTGTATTTCTGCCTAAAAATGCAACGTCCAGGTGTGAATGCAGCCATTTTATGGTCACCTGCTTACTTGGCACCATCCACGGGCAGCTTAACTCTTCCATAGCAATGGAATCCAACACAATTTTTACTTAAATTAATTGCAGAGCAGAGGATGTTTTTCCAGTCTTTTTAAGACAATAATTTTCCTAAACTCTGTCTCTGTGAAAAATGAATACCGGCTGAGGCAACATTGAAGAAATGGGGAGGGTCTAGCAAGGACTAAGCCAGCTAGCTCTAAACAGAAGGGGGGGGGGCTGAGGAAGATACAAAAATCAAATAGTAAACAAGTTGTAGTGGCCCAAAACTGACACAAGCTTTAGATTTACTAAAGCTTGGAAGTGCAAAATTTGGTGCAGCTCAACACAGAAACCAATCAGCTTCAAGGTTTTATTGTCAAAGCTTAATTAAACAAGCTGAGGTTAGAAGCTGATTGGCTACCATGCACAGCTGCACCGGTTTTTGCACTCTCCAGCTTTAGTAAATCAACCCCTAAATGTCAGCATACTACAAAAATGAAAACCTAATGCAGTCCAATATCCTTTATTCCATAAAACCGTAAAATCCCGCGCTCACTAATATGAGGATAATAAATATTTCAAATGGAAATGCTTACATTGAGTATAAGTCCAAAAATAAATAATTGAAATGGCAGCACGCATAAACAACAGATCTAAATTGTTCAAATATTGCAAAAAACTCATATGCAGCGCCTATAATATAGAGATAAATAGATTAGGCTGCTGTGGAACAAGGTTCTGAATGGTATGAGACACACACGTTGCGGATTGGATTTTTTCTGGACGTGAGTCGAGAGAAGTCGGAGACGTGTTCCTCCTCACCAGTGTCCACCCAGGCGTAAAGGCATCCCAGTTCCCCAGGATTATCCCCCTTTTGGCACCAGAGGTCCTTCACCGACATCAGAGGTCCCCCTAGGAATTTTAATATCGATTCCACGGATCCGATGAGCAACTATCCGTTTGGGATTTAAAAACACCCGCGTATATACCACTACCATCTGGTAAGCCTCCATCTATCTATTTATTTTCATATCGGAAATACTCCAGAGATATGCTGCTATATGGTTGAACTGTTTCCGTCTCCATCATATTTTAAAGACTATTTCTTGTATCAAATTTATCTCTATATTATAGGCGCTGCATATGAGTTTTTTGCAATATCCTTTATTGATCTTCTGCAGCCACTTTCTGTCCCCTTGAATCTCCTAGGAAAAGTTTTCTGATGGTGACAACAGTAGAATATACTCACCCAATTTGTAACAACCTGGCCTCTTGTAATCTCTAATAGGGGCACTTGAGTGTCAGTGCTGGAGAACAATTTTGGGGCAGGGACAGAGCATTGTCACCCTACCACATAATATGCCTGTCAGGATCACCAGGTATTACTATAATGACAGCTGCTGAATTAAAAACTGACTTTGAAATTAAATTAGCATGTTAAAGCTTATATAAGATTTTTGTGATTGGATCCACCTTTATGGGTCCATTCACGTTAAAGCAAGGCGCACATGTCTATCAAATTACTGCAATGTGTGACTGACAACGCATGTTAGATACATTGGTACATTACAGTGTCATTCTATCTGAATGTCACCCTAATGCACCTAGTTGACGGACATGCATTGCAACATAACAACACACTACTGTGCATTGCGTACGCTGGCAGAAATGTTGCCTGTACCATTTGTGGTGTGCTGTAGCGCATTGGCAGCATATTTTGTTTTAATTGGCTGCCTTGACGTAGTGCACGTTGATGTACGGTAAAATGCCTGTAGAAGGGCCTGCCTTGATGCACTGCTAAGGTGTGGATAGTTCATGTTAAAATCCTGCAAACAGTGTTTCAGAAATTTACAGACACTTTTTAAAGTCTATGTTTGTGCAATGTCTGACATTAGAAGGTAGGGGGAGCTGTGTATATATTGGAAGAACTAAGATTTCATGCTGAAGAAAATTCTTTAAAAATAAAAAAATATTATGTTTTTAACCCAACAAAAAGCAGATCATTGCACACTGTAGATGTGTTCTTATGCAACTGATGGCAAGATGAGATGCCATGTGCATACATAAAATATTACTAGGTGAGATAACCATATTTTTTCAAATTGACTTCATGCCCGGAGGGCACATCAGTATAATAGGATGCACATCAGTGGTGTATATTGTCCAATAAGTACACATTTTTAGGAACAGATGGATATTGATTTAATCAATGTTTGGAGGCCTTGCATGGTCTCTTAATATTAACTCAGGTGTAGTTAGCCTACGACTCTATAACTCTTTAGATCTCTAAATCACCCCTTACCATTGGCTTACAATGGTCCTGTAATGGGCTTCCCAACCATGTACTCACAGTGATCACATGATCAGCAGTCCATTCTACCAGCTACTGTTTATCACTGTGTGCCCGAGAGCTGACAGTGACAGGGCGCTCACAGCGTTTCCAGAACAGACCACAGAGGCATATACTGTATATGACAGCATGGAATAAAGCCCAACTCCCAGCTCCCACCTATATACCTATGGTTGGTGGTAAGAGGTTAAAGTATATTTAAAGTAGCAGTTTGTAAACACTGCCACTGGCCACTTATACAGCACATTAGGGGTTAATTACCACTGCCACTGGCCACTAATGCAGTAGTATCCAGTGGCAGTGTTAATTATTGTGACTGTGGGGTGAAAAGCATTAATTAACCCCTTTCACCCCATAATCACAACCCCCTCCCCCCACACTCCCCAAGGAGTTAAAGTGGTTGTAAACCCTCACAGCTTTTCATCTTAATGCATTCTATGCATTAAGGTGAAAAACCTTTTCTGTTGCAGCTCCCCCCCAGAGCCCCCCTTTTACTTACCTGAGCCTGATCATTCCTACGCCGGAGATAAGCCTTGCAGGCCCCGGTCCTTATTGGATAGATTGATAGCAGGGGAGTCATTGGCTCCCATTGCTGTGAATAAAGTCCAGTGACGCGGGAGCCAGTGGCGAGGCCGAGTCCCGCTGTCTGTGTCAATGGACGCAGCAGCAGGACACGGGAGCGCGCCCGAACGAGTGCGCCCGGGAAAGCACTTCCGTGACATGGCACTCGAGAAGAGGAGGAGCCAGGAGCGCCGCTCGGGGCTACTCTGTGCAAAACCGCTGCACAGAGGAGGTAAGTATGATATGTTTGTTATTTTTTTTAAAAAATTAACCTTTAGTATCACTTTAATCTGTTAAAAAAAACGGCATTGGTGCCATTGTACTCAATAATAACCCTGAGAATTAGTGCCAATTTCCTCAATAATAACCCCCAGCACTGGGGCCAGTTTACCCAAAAATAACCCCCAGCACTAGTGCCAGTTTACCCAATCATAGCTCCCAGCACTAGTACCAGTTTGCCCAATCATAACCCCAGCACTAGTGCCAGTTTTTCCTATCATAACCCCCCAGCACTAGTGCCAGTTTACCCAATAATAACCCCCAACATTGCAGCAAGTGTCCCCTTTGGATGATATTCCCCTTTATTCCTGTTCTGCTTTAATCCCCTTGTGGCCGTGTGCATAGAATCTAATGTGCACCTCCTGCATTTTTGATGCGGTTATATCGAAGACTGTGGGGCCAAAAATGTGGGTTGTCACACCAAAAAAACCTGTATTTTTACCAAGATGCACAAATGATAAATGCACAGATGTGAACGGATGTCATAGACAATAATGGTAATCCTCTAGTCAGGTTTTGTAACACCAGAAATTGTTGATCCAGGGAATATCGGATTTGCCTCCTAGGGGACCAGGAAGGATTTTTTTTCCCCCTGGACCAAATTGGATAATGCATTATATATATATATATATATATATTTGCCTTCCTATGGATCACCTGAGGGTACAGGATTCTGTTGATCTGGGTCTCTTAACCAGGGGTTCTGCTGCAATCTACCCTTCGATCACAGGCAGTTCATGAGTAGATCACATCCCCACCTAGCCGAGATACCCCCACATACAGAGCGGTGAAGGGAAGCAACATACTAAGTGTCCTGTGCTGGATGTTGTCGGCTCTCCCTCCTGTCCATTTCTGGCGCTTGTATGTGACATCACATGGACATTCACTCACTCCTATTAAACCAGACCTGATTATACCACTATATGACATTAACTGGTACTGAGCCACATGAACTGTCCATTGTGAAGGCATCTGCGGCATTTCTTGTACAGTATCTCACAAAAGTGAGTACACCCCTCCCATTTTTGTAAATATTTTATTATATCTTTTCATGTGACAACATTGAAGAAATGACACTTTGCTACAATGTAAAGTAGTGAGTGTACAGCTTGTATAACAGTGTACATTTGCTGTCCCATCAAAATAACTCAACATACAGCCATTAATATCTAAACCGCTGGCAACAAAAGTGAGTACACCCCTAAGTGAAAATGTCAAAATTAGGCCTAAAGTGTCAATATATGCCACCATTATTTTCCAGGACTGCCTTAACCCTCTTTGGCATGGAGTTCACCAAAGCTTCACAGGTTGCCACTGGAGTCCTCTTCCACTCCTCCATGACAACATCACAGAGTTGGTGGATGTTACAGACCTTGTGCTCCTCCACCTTCCATTTGAGGATGCCCCACAGATGATCAATAGGGTTTAGCTCTGGAGACATGCTTCGCCAGTCCATCACCTTTACCCTCAGCATCTTTAGAAGGCAGTGGTCACCTTGGAGGTGTGTTTGGGGTTGTTATCATATTGGAATATTGTCCTGCAGCCCAGTCTCCGAAGGGAGGGGATCATGCTTTGCTTCAGTATGTCACAGTACATGTTGGCATTCATGGTTCCCTCAATGAACTGTAGCTCCCCAGTGCCGGCAGCACTCATGCAGCCCCAGACCATGACACTCCCACCAGCATGCTTGACCTGGTTGCCGCCACACACGTTTGACACCATCGGAACCAAATAAGTTTATCTTGGTCTAATCAGACTACAGGACATGGTTCCAGTAATCCATGTCCTTAGTCTGCTTCTCTTCAGCAAACTGTTTGCAGGCTTTCTTGTGCATCATCTTTAGAGGAGGCTTCCTTCTGGAATGACAGCCTTGCAGACCAATTTGATGCAGTGTGCGGCATATGGTCTGAGCACTAACAGGCTGACCCCCAACCCCTTCAACCTTTGCAGCAATGCTGGCAGCACTCATACATCTTTTTCCCAAAGGCAACCTCTGGATATGATGCCGAGCACGTGCACTCAACTTCTTTGGCCGACCATGGCAAGGCCTATTCTGAGTGGAACCTGCCCTGTTAAACCGCTGTATGGTCTTGGCCACCGTGCTGCATCTCAGTTCTTCTTATACCCTAGGCCATATTTTTGTAGAGCAACAATTTTTTTTTCCGGTCCTCAGAGAGTTCTTTGCCATGAGGTGCCATGTTGAACTTCCAGTGACCAGTATGAGAGAGTGAGAGCGATGACACCAAATTTAACGCACCTGCTCCCCATTCACACCTGGGACCTTGTAACACTAACGAGTCACATGACACCGGGGAGGGAAAATGGCTAATTGTGCCCAATTTGGACATTTTAACTTAGGGGTGTACTCACTTTTGTTGCCAGCCGTTTAGACATTAATGGCTATGTGTTGAGTTATTTTGAGGGGACAGCAAATGTACACTGTTATACAAGCTGTACACTCAATACTTTACATTGTAGCAAAGTGTCATTTCTTCAGTGTTGTCACATGAAAAGATATCATAAAATATTTACAAAAATGTCAGGGGTGTACTCACTTTTGTGAGAGATACTGTATATATATATATATATATATATATATATATATATATATAATTAATTTACATAATAAACTTAGATAACTTTTAACAATGTTGTGCAAATTGTTTGGGTTTCTCAGAGAGAGTTATTCACTCTTCTATGTGCCTTTAAAGTCCCCACCAGTGTTGAGTCTGGCTTTTCTGCTATATAAAGCAGAGGTGGCATACAGTGGCATTGAATAATCCTTTGGCATTGTCTTATGTTCCATAGTTAGGGGTAGTCTGGAACTTGGCACACCCTACTGAGAAGCAGGGTCTCTTACTTAGGGCCTGCTGCAAAACGGAACCCTCCTAGGGACTGGGTCTGGAACCTCATGTGTGTAGGCCCTTGCAAAGTAAATGTGGTGGTTCCCCTCTTTGCCTTCGGGTCTGGAGACAAGTAAGAAGCAAGCTGCAGACAAAAAAAGTACAGCTCAAATATTCCTATCACTGATATCAGCCAACAGGACATGTAATGAACCAGTGCAGATCATATAAAACAGCTTCTCAGGCTACAATATGCCACAGAAAATGGCAATCAATCACATACAGGACACCGACTCACTGCGACCAAAACTAAACCAGATAATGTAAGATGGCTTCAACTTTGCTCTTCACCGGCAGGAGAGGTCCCTCAGATTCGTTTTGTCTCCTAGTGGGGGTAGGGTTGCCACATCATCCCTTTAATCCAGGACACATATTAATTACACAGGTTCTGTGGCTGATTAAGGTGGTAATTAAACTCACTTGATGCCTTATCTGCATTAAATTAGCCTCAGAACAACCTGTGTAATTAATATGTGTCCTGGATTAAAGGGATGATGTGGCAACCCTAAGTGGGGGTATTGACAATTAAGCCCACTAGGGGACAAAACACATCTGAAGGACCTCTCCTGCTAGTGGAGAGCAGAGCTGAAGCCATCTTACTTTACCTGGTTTGGTTTTGGTCACAGTGACTCGCCATCCTGTGTGTGATTGGGTGCCATTTCTCAAGAAGCAAAGTGTGTTGTGAAAAGCTTTTGGTAGACAATCAGGGTCCAGTGCTATTCCCCTCTCCGTAGTCAGAGCTAGGACAGGTGTCACTCTTTGTGATGTAGGAGCACTAAACCTTGGTATGTTTTAATGCGATAGGTGGTTTGGGGTCCTAGAGGCTGCTCACCAGCAACTGTGGGGTCTTGCTGGACCCCCAAAGGAGTTTGTTTAAATTTTTAAAGGATGGCTACACCAGCCTGTACATACGTTTTAAAAGATTTTTATTTTGTAATATTAAACACTTTCCAGGGTTTAACACTCCCCCTTTATCAGGGCTAAAAATAGTATGATGCAGGCGCTTGAATTGGAGTGCTGAGCCCCCGAAACACATTGGATGTTACAAAATAAATATCTTTTAAGAAGTCTGTACAAGTTGGTGTGGCGTCCCCATCCATTCAAAACTTCAGGACAGGTGTCACTGTCAGATGTATAAGATGTTATCCTTCTGTATGTGAGGCTTTGAGAGGTGATATGGCCTCCGACCATGAGGTGGCGCTAACCTACATGTAAAATAATATAAATGTATCAGCATGCCGTTCCCAATGCTACTTACAAGGTTGAGGGAGACTGATGTATATGGAGGTTTTCTACTTGTTTTTTTTTTTCTATTGGTTGAACAAGATGGACTTATGTCTTTTTTTTAAGCTAACCATGCAAATAATAAATCATCCATGTAATAAGTAGTATAATGACAATACTAACAGTCAGTGACGGCTTGTGGAATATTTTTTTTTGGGGGGGGTGACCATCAATGCACCCACAGCCACCCACCCCGGTGTCGGTCACTCGCTTGGGCACTAGCCCTGCACTTACCCCATTTAGGTCACGGGCATCACTTCTTCCAGGCGGTGGGTGCTTCCCCTGTGTCTCCTCCTTCTTGGCATCATGGCGGCTTCTGCCGCGCTTCTCCTTCCTCCTCCTCCTATGTGGCCAATAGGATCACTTCTCCTCTCTGCATATTGGGTGATGGGTCTCAGGACCCACTTCCTGACTGGCCGGGAGGAGAATCAGGAAGACAATAGTGAATATTAATTCACTATTTTCACACAACTGGGTGGGCACTGCGCCCCAAGCCCACCCTTTTTTAAAGCCAATTAATTAGAGCCTCATGCTCTATTCATGTGTTTCTAAAAAAAAACAAAAAAAAAAAACATTGAAATCCATAAGCTCGGCACCCTGCATGTAGATTAGGGCCGGGCACACTCATTAGGGTGGCGGTGCGCCCTGTGCCACTGCTAACAGTGAAAATTATTTTATGATATTGAAGATATTAAAGAACTGAACCCATCAATTTATCAGTACCATAAAACTTGTGTTAAAAGATATAAAAATGGTTTGTCTAATTACAAAAAGTAATTAGAAGAAATGGTGGATGCCTTATACTCATGTATTTGTATTGCCTTCATTTCCAGTCTTCATTGTCCCTCCGTCTGCATCTCACAATAAAATCCTATTTACAGCCTCGTGTTTCCCATACATTTCATTTTGTGATTTATCAGCGCACCGTGGAAGGGAAAGGGTCACAACACGCGTGTTAAATGTTAAACAGATTCTGACAAGCCGCATCAGCCAATAAGGAACATTGTGTGCTCCCTTCCACTCCCCGCTGGGATTTCCCAAGACATCCCATCTACATATATTGCACTTCCCGCGAGTCTCAATGCATGGGGATATTTATCAGCGTCCCCTTTCATCTTTTCCATCGGCCGCCCGCTCCAGCGATCTGGAACCATTTACACTTCTGCAGAATAAAAGTGTTCATTACACTAGAGCTGACCATGAAATAAGCAATTTGCGCTTATCTTACATGTCCTGCCAGTTTAGGGAAGGTGGATGAGCATTTATGACATTTGAGAAAACAGGTTTCCGTTCAGCTGGATGCACAAACCAGCGTAGAGCAATATCATGACATTCAGGTTGGTGGAGGGGAGGGGAAGGATGTGTTTATATGCCCGCGAGACAGGTTATAAAACATAAATCTTGGATCTGAGCCTGGACTAATGTTTTGCTTTGATACCCAGACAAAAAAAAAAGAGGAGTTTGTAAAATAAGAGCAATATTTGGGAACAAAATAAAAATGGCAGATCAATTTATACCTAGGTGCACACAGGCAAAGCACTTCACAGAACAATACAATACAAAATAGGCTAAATAGTTTTGAAAATTTGTATTAGAAAACAGAGGTCTTTGTTGCATTCACTTGCAAATTTGTGTAAAGCCAAACTACCAAGCCACCTCTATAAAGTGAGTAGTACACACTACTAGTTAAATAACCTGACAGTTCTGGTCGGAGCTGCTGTACTAACGATCCAATGTTAGTACAGCAATCTCCCCCACTGAGCTATTGTGTTCTGACAGGGGGACAGCCCTCCCGCCAGAACACTCTGATCATAGAAAAGTGACGGCAGAAAAAGACTGAGTAGTCCATCGAGTTTGCCCCTTTTTATTTTTTTTTATTTTTATTTTATTTTATTTTATTTTTTTTACATTAACCTTGTTGTCGGACTATAGATTTATGTTTATCCCAAGCACGTTTGAAGCCATTTACTGTTGACTGTCTCACAACCTCTGTTGGTAGTTTATTCCAATCATCAACCACCCTTTCAGTAAAATAATACTTTCTAAGATTAGTTTTGAACTTCCCCCCAGTTAGTTTGAGGTCCCCATGTTCTTGATTTTGGTTGCATATTGAAAAGACTGCCCTCCTGAACCTTATTCACCCCCTTGATGTATTTAAAGGTTTCAATCATGTCTCCCCTCTCCCTTCTTTCCTCCAGACTGTACATATTAAGTTCCTGAAGTCGCTCTTGATATGTTTTATCCCCCAGACCTTTCACCATTTTTGTTACCTGTCTCTGAATATCTTTTTGTAAGTGTGGTCTCCAGAATTGGACACAGTATTCTAAGTGAGGTCAGCACTCTTCGCCATTGGCTGAGAGCAGTGATCAGGAGCCCGGCTGCTGCTGGCTTTCCAGCATGCACATCCGACAGAAGCCGGCCAAACGTCTGGCTTCTGTCAGACCATATGCCATGCACACGGGCTGATGTCGCCCGATAGACATGCATTCCGAATTAAAATTCGGACTCATTTTTCATTATTCGGATGTATCTGAATCTCCAAATTACAATAGTAACGAATTTAAACAAATTTGAAATACAGTGAGGGAAAAAAGTATTTGATCCCCTGTTGATTTTGTGCGTTTGCCCACTGATAAAGAAATGATCAGTCTATAATTTTAATGGTAGGTTTATTTCAACAGTGAGAGACAGAATAACAACAAAAATATTCAGAAAATAACACATTTAAAAAAAGTTATAATTTGATTTCCATTTTAATGAGTGAAATAAATACAGTATTTGATATCCTATCAGTCAGCAAGATTTCTGGCTCCCAGGTATCTTCTATACAGGTTTTATTCTCTCAAAGGGAGTGCTCCTAATCTCAGCTTGTTAACTGTATAAAAGACACCTGTCCACAGAAGCAATCAATGAGATTCCAATCTCTCCACCATGGCCAAGACCAAAGAGCTGTCCAAGGATGTCAGGGACAAGATTGTAGACCTACACAAGGCTGGAATGGGCTATAAGACCATCGCCAAGCAGCTTGGTGAGAGGGTGACAACAGTTGGTGCAATTATTTGCAAATGGAAGAAACACAAAATAACTGTCAATTTCCCTTGGTCTGGGGCTCCATGCAAGTTCTTACCTCGTGGAGTTTCAACAATCATGAGAATGGTGAGAAATCAGCCCAGAACTACACGGGAGAATCTTGTCAATGATCTCAATGCAGCTGGGACCATAGTCACCAAGAAAACAATTGGTAACACACTACGCCATGAAGGACTGAAATCCTGCGGCATCCGCAAAGTCCCTAATGCTCAAGAAAGCACATGTACAGGCCTGTTGGAAATATGTTTCAAAGAAGAACTGGGTGAAAATGTTGTGGTCAGATGAGACCAAAATTGAGCTCTTTGACATCAACTCAACTCGCCGTATTTGGAGGAGGAGGAGGAATGCCTCCTATGACCTCAAGAACACATCCAAACCATCAAACATGGAGGTGGAAACATTATGCTCTGGGGTGTTTTTCTGCTAAGGTGACAGGACAACTTCACTGCATCAAAGGGAAGATGGACGGGGCATGTACTGTCAAATCTTGGGTGAGAACCTCCTTCCCTGAGCCAGGGCATTGAAAATTGGTCGTGGATGGGTATTCCAGCATGACAATGACCCAAAACACACGGCCAAAGCAAGGAGTGGCTCAAGAAAAAGCACATTAAGGTCCTGGAGTGGCCTTGCCAATCTTTAGACCTTAAGCCCATAGAAAAGATGTGTAATATGTGTAGCGAGCTGAAGGTTTGAGTTACCAAACATCAGACTCAAAACCTTAATGACTTGGAGAGGATCTTCAAAGAGGAGTGAGACAAAATCCCTCCTGAGATGTGTGGCCAACTACAAGAAACGTCTGACTTCTATGATTGCCAACAAGGGTTTTTCCACCAAGTACTAAGTCGTGTTTTGCGAAGGGGTCGAATACTTATTTCACTCATTAAAATGCAAATCAATTGATAACTTTTTTGAAATGCGTTTTTCTGGATATTTTTGTTGTTATTCTGTCTCTCACTGTTAAAATAAACCTACCATTAAAATTATAGACTGATCATTTGTTTGTCATTGGGCAAACATACAAAATCAGCAGGGGATCAAATACATTTTCCCCTCTCTGTAATGAATCAAAATTTTGGACAGAATTTTAATTTGAATAGTTTTCAAATCAAATTCAAATTTCCAAAGAGAATAAAATAGAATAGAAAATAAAGGAATAGAAAAGAAAATAGAATATAATAAAAGGCGGGACCTGATGTATGACGCAAGCACACTACTAGCCGCGGCTATCTTTTTCGATCTGTTTGGATGCTTATTTTTATTTTGATGATTGTAAGGACATTTCAATAAATGTGTACTTCACCATGGGTATATTTTTGTTTATTATTCCCCTGAGCCTGATGAGATTGGGGAGCTGATGCATATTAGTGAGGCTACTTTTACTGGATCCATATACAGCTTATTGAAGGTTATGGGAGCTGCTTCACTGGATGCGCGGTGCTGAGTCGTGGATACCTTGTATATGCTTATTTTCACCACTGTATAATTTGAGGGTCCAACTTTTCTGGCAAGGGTGTTGTGTGCACTTCTCATGGCACTGAAGCTGGTGTGGAGCTTTCATGTATCCCTCCCATGTTCAACATATGAACTTCTTTGTCACCATCAGAATGATTTGAATGTCATTTGTATTTCCATCTAGCGCTGCATACTGGGACTTTCTAATAGAATATAATAGAAGATAAAAGTATAGAGATAATAGAATAAAACAGAACAGAATACAAAATAAAAGAATAGAAAAAAACAGAATAGAAAAAAAAAGGACAGAATAGAAAATATAAGCATAGAGTAAAATAGAACAAAATAGGATAGAAAATAAAAGAACAGAATAAAATAAAATAGAATAGAAAATAGAATAAAATAGAATATAACCATCTTCTGAAATTTGAATTTGAATAGAACACATTTGAATTTGAATAGAATAGAAAGGAACAGAATAGAATAGTAAATAAAATAGAAAAAATAAAATAAAATAGAATGTAACCTTTTTCCAAAATTCTAACTTCGAATAGAATAAATTTGAACCAAATAAATTCTAATTTGAATAGAATAGAATATAATAGAAAAGAACAGAATAGAAAATAATAAAAATAGAATAAATAAAAACAATAGAACAGAATGGAATAGAAAGAATATAACCATCTTCCAAAATTTTGAATAGAATGAAT
Organism: Glandirana rugosa; assembly: GCA_018402905.1. Taxonomy (NCBI): domain Eukaryota; kingdom Metazoa; phylum Chordata; class Amphibia; order Anura; family Ranidae; genus Glandirana; species Glandirana rugosa. The sequence goes on along the minus strand of BLSH010211737.1, from coordinate 300,669 downwards.
TTGATCTCGAATGGAATTCAATTCAAATGGAATTCAAATGGAATTTGATTAGAATTAGAAAAATTCGAATGGATTTGAATAAACAGAACAAATTTACAAACAGAGCCGTGGCTCGGCCCCGCCCCCTCTCTCTCCTCATTGGCTTACTGGCTGTGATTGACAGCCTATGGCTCCTGCTGCTGTCTCAGCCCATGAGGAGTGAGAGTCCCCAGAGAGCCAGGGCTCGCGTGCACATCGCTGGATCGAGATGGGGCTCTGGTAAATATTAGGGGGTGCTGCTGCACAAAGAAGGTTTTTTACCTTCATGAAGGTAAAAAACCTTGAGCATTTATAACCACTTTAATCCGAGCATGCAGCCTGGCTATATAGGAAAGTGTGTAAGGGGGGAATGTCATGTGTCCCTTCCTCCTGAACTATACTAGACCACATGCCATCAACATGGGGAAGGGGTGCCTTGCCAGGGATCCCCCCCAGGAAAACACCTTGTTCCCATATTGAAGTGGAAGAGTGATTGATAAAAAAGTTGGCAGTGCCCCCACCCAGGAAGGGACCTCTGTGTTCAGAGAGGGTTCCCTTCCTGGTAAATTAACCAGTAATCTAATGAAAGTAATTGGGAGAAGTGGAACTACTGGAGCACACATATTACCATTAACCAGTATATACTGTAGATACTCACAGTATGGAGATAATACAAGCTTTATACAAGAAAACATTATTAATAGTACATACATCCAATGTATAAACAGTATTATCAGCAAAGGGAAAACAAGAGCCCTGGTTGAATTGTGCACACATACTCAGATATATATAGTTATCAATATAGATCCTGTACATTCAAGGCCCCCTGAGGATGATCACGATGCAGCATCCGTCTTTGTGTCGGAGTCCTGGGGACAAGATCAGCAGTGATTGGGGAGATCCTCCAACTGTTGTCCAACCAGCCTGGAAAGCAGTTTCTTACTGACAGGAACTGTGGGGTGGTACTGGAACTCAGTGTACTACTCTGCTCTTTGGTGCCTCCCTAATAGTTTCTAATCAAACATGCAGCTGGACTTCTAACTACTAGAAGTGGCCGAAAGATGCCTAATATGGCTCGAGCCGATGCTGGTTTTTAGGTTCTGAGCTGAAATTAGCTAAATAATCCCAGACCAGAATGGACAGGGTTACTTAGAATAACAGGAGCTGCATATAACTGAAATAACAGGAGCTGCATATAAATTCTATTGCAATAAACAGCTTCACATACCAATATACTGAAAGATGACCACTACATACATATAATAGTACAGAGTACAATAGGACAGAGATAAGTTTGTCACTAGGATTCAGATGCAGAAATTATGGGCAGCTACAATTAGAACACAGGAACAATTACCTAATAGTCTCTGATTCTGGTCCAGATAAAATACAGTAATGCAGCTCCTGTATGTGGACATGTGGTGTCACTTCCTTCCTCTGGGGTTTTTAAGGCAGCCAAGCAGGGACAGGAAGTCCTGCAAACAATTCTGTGATAAGCAGCAATTACAAATATACTCCCCCTTAAATAAGAAGGCCCCCAGTAGACATGTGTATGGCAAAATAATTTGTTTTGTTTCGATTTGTTAATCTAGTTATTTTTTTTAGTTGATTCATTCAATTCATATTCGGAATTCGTATTCGGAATTCCTATTCAGAATTAGTATTCGGAATTTTCTAATCTTTTTCGAATTTACCAATTTTTTTCGATTCGAATCGTTCAAAACGATTTTTGAATCGGTCGAAACAAAAATGTTATCTTTTTTTTTATTTTAATGCAGCAAAGTAAACAAACAAAAGAAAATCTTCATCAAATGATTACAATGACCCTATAAATCACCTTTGGCTTAACAAAAACAGTATTATTTCGAAATGGTACTCTAATAACACACAAAGTCTTTGATTTTAGAAGTATGTTTATAGTTCAAATTCGAATGGAATGTGATATAAAATTCTATTCGAATTTCAATTTGAATTTCGGAAATTTAGTTTCATTATTCGGTATACATTTGGTAAACTTTGTTTATACTGTAAGTCGGATATTCAGATACATCCAAATCTCAGAATAATGAAAATTTTGTCCGAATATTAATTCAGAACTAAACGAACCACACCTGTCTAGCCCCCAGATAACACCCCCACCCCCCTCACATGAAGGCGTATGAGGTACATACTTCCATACTCATTCACAAGAAACAAAGTTATCAGTCCTTATTAAAAAAAATAAAAAGGGGCAGGGATAGCTGTGACATCATTAACCAAATATGGCCATGGCCATATTTGAACATCGATATCACTGCTATCCCCACCTTCTACATTTTTTTTTTATAATAAATTCTCTTTATTGGAAAATTATATAGATAATACAAAACATAGCCTTGGGGCTGAAGTGTACATAACCATGTACCTAACACAAAATATGCCTAACATACATATTTAAAGTCTAACATTAAACACACACTGCTCAATTTATTATTAATTAGGAGTAGCACAAGTAATAATACATTTAGAGAGGCATCTCCTCCCTTCCATACACCAAAACCTGTCATCTCAAGGATACCAATTTGCAGCCACTGTCCAAATAGGACCATTACCCATGATGATGCACACCACTCTAAAGGCAGACTTCTAATAGGTGTGTGAGAAGGTAAATTCTCCTGAATTAAAATTAAGTAACTCATAGAGTCATATTCATCTACTGTGGAGTTTGAGTCCGTCCAAAGGTGCCAGACCTTCTTATATTTGTTAGGGCAACCCCGAGATGGATTATTTAGCTTGGTACAGGGGCACTATTGAATTACAAGTTGTTTCCAAAAAGATACAATAGGAGGCCTATTCGATTTCCATTCGCCTTCCTAGCATAAAACACAAGGATGCCTTGTAAAGTACGTGTTGCTCTCGCAAAAGCCAATGAGTCAACCAATGCAAGAAGGCAAACGCCATCTGTTAAAGGGACAGTGATGGTAGTTAATTCAGAGATAAACTGAGTCACCTCCCACCAATAATCTTGGATCTATGGGCACTCCCAAAAAATATGGGCAAGGCCCGCAGAATCACAGGGACATCTCCAAAAGTGTGCCAATGAGTTAGGGTATATACGTTGTAGCCATTGTGGTGCATAATAGACTCTGTGTAATATTTTAAACTGGATCAATTATCTCTGGTAGGAATCAACGATTGGAAAGGGTAATCCCACATATCCTCCCAATCTTCACCATTCAGCTCCTGTTCCTCTGCATGCCACATTTTACGTAATCCCTCCAGTCCCGCCAGAATAGAGGGCAGTAATGTCCGATATATTGTGGATAATGGTTTACTATCATCGGTACCCCGCAGAAGGGCCTCCAAATCAACTTGTTCTAATCGAAACGTAAGAGACTTCACCTGCGATCTGTGGGCATGTCGAAGTTGCAGGAACCTGAAGAAGAAGGAGTTAGGGAGTTGAAATTCGTTTTTAAGACACATTTAAGACAAATGTGAACAATGCACATCCATCACAAACATCCAGTCAAATACTCGATTCCTTTAGCAGCCCATAGACCGGGTCTGGTAGAGATTGAAATTCTGGCAAATTTGGATTTAACCATAGTGGAGTATCGGAGGACCAATGGGCTTTCATGAGTTTAGGTTTAATTACAGCAATATGCCAGGTTTTGATAACTGCTTTCATGGCTGGAGTTAAAAATGGGAGGTGTGAGACCTTCGATCCTCTATATAAGGCGTTCCGAAGAGTTTCGAAAGATCCCAAGTGGGTTGCTTCTAAAACAACAAAAGCATTGGTATCATCTGAGATGAGCTAATTGTAAGCATGAACAATCATAGCTTCCAAGTAGTATGTATAAGTGTCTGGGCAGGCTAGCCCCCCCTGTGTCCATGGCCTGCGTAGGATTTTTTTACCAAATTTGGCTGGATGTGATTGCCACAGTAATGAAGCGATAAGTGAATCTGAGAAGGATTTTGGTATACACGCCAGGGAATGCTTTAGACTATATATCAAAACTACAGTATAATAAAGAGCTGGGTTGGCGCTGCCCTGGATAAAAAGACCATATAATTGTTGTGGCTGTCAGCAGTGTATAAGGTAAGGGATCCGACCAGGTGTACCCCACCCTTGTGCAAATTAGCAAAAAATAATTTATAGTTTATAATAATAAATAAATTAGCAAAAGTGAACAGGGCTTATGTTATGTTATATCCTGTGTTTCCCAACATTGCACTGGTATAACATATAAAATATAAAAAAAAAAAAAAAAAACATAAAAATCATAAACCACATAACATTTTTAGTAAAAATCAATAATTAATAGTGTCCATTAGGTGAGAGTCCATTAAACTTTCATATGTGAATCACACATGCTCCCCTCTCTTTACCCTGCTTACCGGACAGCGCCACCCCACACAGGGGTAAAACGCAGGGGCGCCTGTCTAGGCAGGTGATCAGGGGTCTTTGCTTTAATCCTTCTGTGAGTTGTCCAATGTTGTTTTCCAGGAATAAATATTTCTCTGCAGTCCTCCGTTGGTCAGTGTATTAGTGGTCAGTTTGAGATGAAAAAGGAAAAAAGCTCCATAGCGTATATCAGTCAGCAAAAACAATATTTTTTTAAAAGTTCTTTAAAAACAAACATTCAACACGATCCTTGTTAAAAAGATTTTTCCCATAGATGGTCACTTAGGTCCTAATCACTGCCTCTCCTACTGCTGATAGCCTGGGACCTTTTACAAAGTCAATTCCTTGCTTCCTCCGCAAGGTTTTAACGTACCAGCTGAGAGAGTGAGACAGGGAGTGACCGGAGGTGATGCAATACGTGGTCTGGAGTCACATGACGCGTTTCGTCCAATGACATCTTCAGAGGTGCGGTGAGGGACAGGCCGCATGGACTCTGGGTGCAAGCTACTTTCTACCAATATGTTCTTGAGTATGGTCCCGTTTCACTCTCATAGGAGCTGTATTCATTATTTGCTATGTGTGCTGACTTGAAACTACTCTCTTGGAACAAAGGAGGTTTGAACAATATAGTTAAGAGGTTGCAATTGTTTAAATTTTTGCGTTCTCCTAAACCACATATACTATTCTTACAAGAGAATTTGATGGGCAGCAAAATCCTAGCCCTCAAAAGAGCATGGATCAAATAGTGCTTTCATGCTATCTACTCTTCATATGCTAGTGGGTTGCCATTTTGTTAAACAAATCACTTCCTTATTCTGTTGAACAGGTCATTTCCTACCCTGGGGGTAAATATGTCATCTTAATCCTTGAAATGTATGCTCAGCGGTGGATGCTGGTCAATATGTACGTCCCTCCCCCCCTTTGATTCCACCATACTATATACTATTCTTACCAAACTTGCCCCTTTTTAACTCCACTATATTTTTCTGGATGGGGATTTTAATGCCATCCTGGATAGCAACCTGGACACGTCCAATTTGTTCAGAACTGCCTCCCCAGGGCTGATACTTTTGGACTTCAAGAAATATGGCAGTGAAAGCATCCGAGTGACAGGGGGTACTCGCATGTCTCAGCTACCCGTAGGTTGGGTTCACGCATTGACCTGATGTTTGGAACAGCATCAGCTCTTTCCCATGTCCGTGCGGTCTCCTTCCTCCCGGCAGGTCTCTCAGACCACTCCCCTCTTGAGATGTCTGTGACCCTGAGTACTGCCCGGGAGCTGGGATGTTGAAGACTGGAGCCGCAAGCTCCAGTCTCCTGGAGGGTGACGACAGTCCAGAAAAAGTGAAAAGATGCAGGTCTTGAGCAAATGGGTGAGCATCACAACTTATTCATAAAACACCCTACTGCTTAGCATTACCCCAACATCTAGCTGAAGCAGTTTCAACCCTAAACTTGTGAGAAGCGTCATATACTGAAATACAGAGTTTTGGGGCAAAACTGAGGTTGTGTCTGAGCTAGAACAGTAGACGTGATAGGGGGAGAGTGTACACCCTGGAGTTTTGGGTAAACTGCAGAGTCTCCTGACCACGCTTGAACAAAACAAATATTCAAAATCAAATCGTGAGGGAAGGTGTGTAGCTAACTTAGAGTTACTCTTGAGGTAACTCCCGTGTTTGCAGCAAAATTAGTATGATAAAGCAAGTTAGGATGTGGGAAATCCATGCATCAGGTGAATTCAAGAAATGGTAGATCTTTATCTCAAAGTGATCAGCCATTCCATCATGTTGGACCCAGAGGCGGCTCGGGTAAAGCATACTGTATGTAATACTTTTATCTCGGAGACGTTTACGGACGTCATTGAAGGTTTTTGTCTTCCTCTGCAGCTCAGCCGAGAAATCAGGGAAGAGGCGAACAGAAGTATTGCCGTATTTGAGTGTGGGATGCTTGCAAGCTTCAGAAAGGATCCTATCCCTGTATCTGTAATTAAGAAAGCGGACTAAAAAGGGTATAGAAATGTACCCAGGAATGGCTCAGGCTTGTGGGCCTTGGAGGTCTTTTTCTTTGAGGACATCTGCCCTGGGTACTCCACAGAGAGAGGTCTCTAGATAGGAGAGCAGCCTCCATCCGTGGTAGCACTTAGGAGAAAGCAGGAGTACCAAGATGGAGGCTGTTACTAGACCCATTAGATCACGGCCAGGGTGGACACTTAGCTGTGACCCCACAACCCCCTAGTCCACTGCAGGGAGGTAGGTAGGTAGGAGGATAAGGCAGTGCAGTCCGTGCGTCGGGGTACCCAGGGTGAGCAAGGCACAGCTAGATTAGTGGAGCAGAGGCTTGCAAGATGGCGGCTGTCACCAGGCCCTGATAGGCCGCAGCCGGATTAATAGTCAGTTTCGGCCTAACGGCCGTCTATACCGCACCATGAAGGTAAGGCGGTGAGGGGGATAGAAGAGGCTGGCAGTCCACCGCTCTGGATCTGAGGATGGAAGAGGCTCAAAGTGCACTGGTGGGACCAAGGCCTGGAAGATGGCGATGGCTGCGAGTAAGTGAGCTTTCTGGCAGCCCAGATATCTCTGCGGGTAGGTAGTATCGCTGCTCAATATCTTGTCCAGGGCAAGGCAGGGGATGGGAAGGAATGGTCTGGTGGGTTTTTAATGCTCACCAGACCAGTAGATGCACCGATGGTGGAGGCCTTGATCAGGATTCCCGGAGCTCCTCTCCAACACATCCGCTGCTGCTCACATCAGGACACGCCCTCCCCCGCCTCTTTACTTAAAAGGAGCAGGGGTTCCTGGTAGCGTCAGTAGTTCCTAGGAATGTTGCAGGTGTTAGCGACCACAGCTTCCTTAGGTACCAATGACAGTGGAAAGCTATCTTATATAGAAGTTGGAGTAGGAGTAAACAACCTGTGTGGATGATAAGTGGTCCCTGCATATTTAGCGGTATGGTCTGGATGGTACTAAGTTATAAATTTGGCATGATTTGGGTAAACCTACCTAGAAAGTGGGCGGATTAATGCAGACCACGCGCGGATCAGAAACCACAATGTTGGTAAGCTTAGGCTGAGATGATGCCATCAATCTGCTGCATGGAATTAGGAGGCATTTCCTCAGTCTGATATCCTCCCAGTGATGAGACTGCAACAGTAAACCTTTGTAGCAAGTCACAAGGTGAGAGGCTGCAGCAGAGGCTGGTCTGCATCCAGTGGCATCAGGGGGGGCTGAGGTGGGCTGGAGCCCCTGAGTGGGCCCCCAAAAAAGCCTTGGGTCTTGGGCATTCATAATTGAATGCAGCGCCTATGATGGTCGTCACACTGGTCCAATGCCGGGACCGCGGGACGTGTGACGTCCATAATAGGTGCTGCCGGGTCCAGGAGGCAGGACTGACACTGCAGAAGCATCGAGCACTGGGAGATCCATACTCGGCGCTCACTCTGTGTAAATGGGCGGGCCGCAGATGGTTCTCCTCTCCTGGCTCTGGCTGCCTGGTGCATGCAGCCTGCTGTCTCTAAGTGGTCATGAATGAGATGGGCGTGCTGCACACTACAGGTAAGGCTGAGCTGCAGGAGTGTCAAGAGGTCACCTGAAGTCTGACGTGGAAAAGTCAGGTAGGTCAGTGTATGTGTCAGGTAGGTCAGTGTAGGTGTCAGGGGGGGTTAGTGTAGGGGGCAGGTAGGTCAGTGTAATGGTCAGGTAGGTCAGTGTATGTGTCAGGTAGGTCAGTTTAGAGGTCAGCATTGATGGGCACTAGTGAACCAGGCAGCAACCAGTAAGTGAGCCTAAAAATATATGTAGCCAGGTGCTCCCTTGGGAGTAGCCTAATCACTTCACCTTGTAGTTGCCCTAAATCCCACCATATCTCACACATCCGTAGACACTGACCAGGCTGGCTCTTGTTTTTGTTGATTTATTTAGGGGCAATAACTTGGATGGGGAAAAGGGGTGATTATGGGATGCCCCAGAAATTATTGTACACAACTTCCATATGCAGTCCTGTATATGCACACTTGTCCTGCAGACTGTTACTCCTCACAACTCTCCAGCACTCAGCTTGCTGACCGTTTCTCCTTGCAATTCACTCTCCAGCACTGTACTTGCAGACTATTGCTCCTTCACTACTCTCCAGCACATCACTTTAGTTTCCAGCTTGAAAGGAAATGTATCAAGCTTCTCTACTTCTATCTCTTCACCACAGCTAGAATGTAATGAGGCCTGCACTGGTCAGCAGGGCCTCAGGACTACCCATTACAGGCCAGGGATCACGGACTCCTGAATATGTAGCTTAGTGCATTGGTGCTAGCTGGGCCTTTGATGGATTACAACTCCCAGCCCATCCCTCTTCTTCCAGGTCCCACCGACCTGCTTTCCTCACAGTGACACTCCTTCCCCTGACTGGCTCCCAAGGCTTTCAAAGACTGTCCACTATTCCTCTCCCAGCCTGCTCCAGCACTTTCTCCTCTAGCTCCCAGGGTCTGTCACTCACCGACTCCAGTGGACATTTTAAAGTCTCTCAGTATCACCTCTGCTGTTCTCCTGTTCCCTTGTGTGACTCCAGGAATCACCTCCACTCCTGGCTGCACCCGAATCTCTAGGCCTTGAGGTCACCCCTCCCCCCCCCCCCAGACTGGGGGCTTCCTCCCAGGTAGAGGCCTCCACAGCACCTCCTGCTACATCCTCAGACTTCCACCTCCAACAACTCCTCCCAGGTTGGGCTGATACTGAGTATATAAGGAGGCCTGCCCCCCTGCCAATCCTGATTGGGGATTGGTCAGGGCTCCTTAAAACACTCCAGATGGCTCCACATCCCTCCCAACTCTCTGACTAGAAACCTACCTCCAATTTCTAGAAAGAAGTGGGAGAGAAGTGGGAGGTTCTGGTGACCTCATCTGTTGAATCAACTCAACCCTCCCTGAGCCACTCCCCAAGCCCAGATCAAAACATTCAGGCCTGCACTTACAGTCAGACCTGACTAAATTTTGCCTCTCTTAACAAAAACCTACCACAAAAATGCACCTATCACTATGGGGGCGCTACATATAAATAAACAAATAAATACATGTTTAAATAAATGATTAAATAAACAAATAAAAAAACACATAATTACTGTACATTTAAAAATATATAAATAAATAATACATGCATAAATAAATAATGAAATAAATTGTGTATATATATATATATATATATATATATATTACTTGAATAAAAATATAAATAAATACATCACCATGCGCTATGACTTTCTTCTCTATCTGGGGTCTGGTGCCCATTTATTTTGGCTATCCCCTTTGATACATTTCATCCTTCTAATGTTGCAGCATTGTATTGATAACAAAAAGGAACAACAAGTGGGACTTTGAGTGAGGTGCGCAATGGAGAATGAATAAGTGCTTGAATATGAAAATAGTGTTAATTAATTTTAAATTCATACATATATAATCGATTTGAGACAATGCGCTACAATAAAAGTATATAACACTGTACAATTCATATTGCAATAAAATATCATATGTATACACACATATTCACATATTTCCCATGGCGCATAGCCAAATAAACAACCATCATCATTATTAGAATCTTGAATATACCAGCAAGGGTCTCATATCAAATAGTATTGATTATACCAGCAGGGGTCTCATATCAAAAAATCATTAGTCTTTATACAGCACATGAGAGGATAGGACTGTTCATAGCTTGATGCACGTTTCGTGACTTAATGGTCACTCTTCAGGAGCAAGCCTCCATACCACATGTGGGTGGGGCTGTTGCTCTGCCACTGCACGTCGACGTCACTCTTAGAACACCGGATGCGCGGTGTCTTCTTGGCGCCATCGCACCAGGCGGGATCTTATCCACCTTGCATGCTCTATGGGAGTGTTATTTTGGTGTCTTTTGCCGGGCGGCGTCAACCGCCCAGGTACTGGCACCTCCCTCTCCCATTGCACGTCAGCGTGACGTTGGGGCCTGGCCTGTGGCGGCGCTCCCATTTAGGGCACCAGCACATGGTGGTTCAGACGTATGGGAATCACTCTCCCACTTTTGTTGCCAGTGGTTTAGACATGAATTGCTGTGTGTTGAGTTATTTTTAGGGGACAGCAAATTTACACTGTTATACAAGCTGTACACTCACTACTTTACATTGTATCAAAGTGTCATTTCTTCAGTGTTGTCACATGAAAAGATATAATAAAATATTTACAAAAATGTGAGGGGTGTACTCACTTTTGGGAGATATATATATATATATATATATATATATATATATATCTCACAAAAGTGAGTACACTTTATAATAATTTATTTAAATACTGTATATATATATATATATATATATATAAATATATATATATATATATATATATATATATATATATATATATATATACATATACAGTATTTAAATAAATTATTTATTAAATAAATGTAAAAAAGTATATATAATGAAACAAATAAAAAATCAAATAAATTAATTAATTATGAAACAAACAAAAAAAAAATAACATGTCTGATTCTAGATCCACATCCCCCCTATTGCCAAGTAAACAGACAAAGTATACTTTTCCTTTAAATGCAGAAATTTGGAGTCCGGTCACAGCAGTCCTCTCTGCCACACTTTATGGTTGAACGCCCGGAGCAAGCTGACCTGCTTATTTTTTGAGATGTTGTGTCTGGTCAGGTTGCAATTGTACCCAGAACATCATTAACTAAGAAAAGAAGACAGTGACAAACAATTTTGTATCTGTCCGAAGGTCCACAACACTCCAACTTACAGGGGCAGGTCGAACTAACACACATAATTACAGATTTAACCTTTTCATGAATAATACTGTAATTTTTCTTATAATCTTTATTTTTTATGTGCACAGTATCTTTTTTCCCAATCCAAACTTAAAGCTACAAGCACACAGCTGAAACACACAAAGGAACGTTGTTTCACTTGCCAAAAGGACTTGTGTTTCTGTCCATCCAGTTCTGAGAATTGTGCAGCTCTGCCAAACAGCACAGCCCTGGAGACCCACAGTTTATTAATAATTACAGGTCTTGACCCCCACCCAGAATGTGATTGGATGGTGAAGGGAGAAGCAGCAGACTGATAAGCTCATCTCTCTGTCACTGTACTGTTGGCATTTGAGTACTGCAGCACAACCACCTGGCTCCTGGTTCTGTGCCTTGCTCTCCCAGTCTGAGCTCTTCTGTACAGAGGACGTGTACCAAGTCAAATTCAAGTGGTTAAAGTAAATACATTTTAATGTAAGTGTCACTCTGTTCTCCTATTCGCATACTTCTTATATTGCAGTACAAGTGACTGACTCCTTGTGTTGCCTCTCCCTCCCCCAGTCTGAGCTGTGCTGTAAGGGGACTGCAAGAATCTGGTAATAGTTCAAATTCAGATACCCACACTGCTTAAGTAAAAAAAAATAAAAAATACAGAGCGTATGTGTATTTTAATAAATATTTTAGTGAATGAAAAGCTTATTTGTTATTTATTTATGTGCCTGGGGTTAAGCTTTAACATTTCATAAATGACATACAAAAGAGTGTAAGAAATGATTATACAAGACTCTGCATATTGAATGCCAATTTAGGTACATTTGCAGCAGAATTCACCAACTATGGCAAGATAGATCATCCAAATAAAAAAGAATGCAATGTACATAACATACATAGCAGTGTAATATCTCCTTATGTAGAATGCAGTTGTGTTCATAAGTTTACAAACCCGGGCAGAATTTATGATTTCTTGGCCATTTTTCAGAGAATATGAATGATAACACAAAAACATTTCTTTCGCTCATGGTTAGTGTTTGGCTGAAGCCATTTATTATCAATCAACTGTGTTTACTCTTTTTAAATCATAATGACAACAAAAACTACCCAAATGACCCTGATCAAAAGTTTTCATACCCTGGTGATTTTGGCCTGATAACATGCACACAAGTTGACACAAAGGGGTTTTAATGGTTTTTAGAGGTTACCCTCCTCACCTGTGATCTGTTTGCTTGTAATTAATTTGTGTGTATAAAAGGTCAATGAGTTTCTGGACTCCTGACAGACCTTTGCATCTTTCATCCAGTGCTGCACTGACGAAAGCAAAAGAATTGTCAAAGGATCTGCGGGAAAAGGTAGTAGAACTGTATAAAACAGGAAAGGGATATAAAAAGATATCCAAGGAATTGAGAATGGCAATGAGCAGTGTTCAAACTCTAATCAAGAAGTGGAAAATGAGGGGTTCTGTTGAAACCAAACCACGGTCAAGTAGGCCAACTAAAATTTCAGCCACAACTGCCGGGAAAATAGTTTGGGATGCAAAGAAAAACCCACAAATAACTTCAGGACTCTCTGAAAACATGTGGTGTGGCTGTTTCAAGCTGAACAATAAGGACGCACTTGAAGAAAGATGGGCTGCATGGTCGAGTCGCCAGAAGAAAGCCATTACTATGCAATGCCACAAAGTATCCCACTTACAATACGCCAAACAGCACAGAGACAAGCCTCAAACCTTCTGGCACAAAGTCATTTGGAGTGATGAGACCAAAATTGAACGTTTTGGCCACAACCATAAACGCTACATTTGGAGAGAAGTCAACAAGGCCTGTGAAACACAGAGGCGGATCGCTGATGTTTTGGGTATGTGTGAGCTACAAAGGCACAGGAAATTTGGTCAAAATTGATGTCAAGATGAATGCAGTTATCAAAAAATACTGGAGGATTATTTGCATTCATCAGCCAGGAAGTTGCGCATGGGACATACTTAGACATTCCAACAGGACAATTATCCAAAACACAAGGCCAAGTCGACTGGTCATTGGCTACAGCAGAATAAAGTGAAGGTTTTGGAGGTGGAAATCTCAATCTCCTGACCCCAATATCATTGAGCCACTCTGGGGAGATCTCAAACATGCAGTTCATGCAAGACAGCGAAGAATTTCCAGGAACTGGAGGCTTTTTGCCAAGAGGAATGAGCAACTTTACCATCTGAGAAGATAAAGAGCTTCATCCACAAATACGACAAAAGACTTCAAGCTGTCATTGATATTAAAGGGGGCAATACACGGTATTAAGAACTGGGGTATGTACACTTTTAATCAGGGTCATTTGGGTATTTTCTGTTGTCATTATGATTTAAAAAGAGTAAACACAGTTGATTGACAATAAATGGCTTCAGCCAAACACTAACCATGAGTGAAAGAAATGTTTTTGTGTTCTCATTCATATTCTCTGAAAAATGACCAAGAAATCGTGAATCCTGCCAGGGTATGTAAACTTATGAGCACAACGGTATATATATATATATATATATATATATATATATATATATATTTTTTTTTTTTTATTTTTATTTCAGGTACTTATATAGCGCTGTCAATATACAGGGTGGGCCATTTATATGGATACACCTTAATAAAATGGGAATGGTTGGTGATATTAACTTCCTGTTTGTGGCACATTAGTATATGTGAGGGGGGAAACTTTTCAAGATGGGTGGTGACCATGACGGCCATTTTGAAGTCGGCCATTTTGAATCCAACTTTTGTTTTTTCAATAGGAAGAGGGTCATTTGACACAACTTATTGGAAATTTCACAAGAAAAACAACGGTGTGCTTGGTTTTAACGTAACTTTATTCTTTCATGAGTTATTTACAAGTTTCTGACCACTTATAAAATGTGTTAAATGTGCTGCCCATTGTGTTGGATTGTCAATGCAACCCTCTTCTCCCACTCTTCACACACTGATTGCAACACCGCAGGAGAAATGCTAGCACAGGCTTCCAGTATCCATAGTTTCAGGTGCTCCATATCTCGTATCTTGATTGAGAGATTGCGGATCATGAGCGTGTGCACTGTGTAGAGGGGGAGCCAGGGAGTGGGTAGGGCAGCTACCCGTGATCGCTCCCCCGCAGTGACAGAATGGGATCCTTGTGTGTAAACACATGGATCTCCTTTCAGACAGGGGAGAAGGATTGTAATCCCATGCTTCCTGTATTTGGAAGCAGTGATCACTCTCCTCCCCCACTCAGCCCAGTCCCCACACAGTTAGTAACACAAAGCAGGGAACACAGTTAACCCTTTAATCGCCCCCTAGTGTTAACCCTTTCCCTGGCAGTGGCATTCACACAGTAATCAGCGCATTTTGATTGCACTGATCGCTGTATAAATGGCAGTGGTCCCAAAAAAGTGTCCAACATGTCCGCTGCAATGTCCCAGTCCCGCTAAAAATTGCAGATCGCCACCATCTCTAGTAAAAAATAAAAAAGTAAAAACCCCATAAATTAATTCTCATCGTACAACATTCCAAGACCATATGATATGTAATCCCGGAGGGCTCCGAAGTCCAAGGGGTAAATCCAATTGCGGTCTCAAGATACCTGCTCTCAGTAGGTAAGCTGCAGTTCCTTATTGGGCCAGCAGTGGCGCTCTTGTCACCTGTGTGGACAGCAGGTAGGTGCTGAACCTTTCCCTCGGTCCCCGCACAGGAAGCACACACACTACATCCACACATCTGTGGACCAATAAGGAACTGCAGCTTACCTACTGAGAACAGGTATCTTGAAACTGTAATTGTATTTACCCCTTGGACTTCGGAGCCCTCCGGGATTACATATCGTATGGTCTTGGAATGCTTCCGATGCAGAGGTGCCATCACTGGTATACTGAGTTCCATTGGTTATGCTCCTGATGATTATCTTCTCATGCGTATATGCCTTTTACATTTGGTAAGAGTACCTTAACATAAGTGGTGAAGGTGCACAGTGCATGCGGGTGCATTACAACCTATTGGAGTGCCATCCATATATGCCCTTTTTTCACGAGTGGTGAAGGACTTTCTGAGAACTTTACACAACCCTGTCACGGATTTATTTTATTGCACATTGTATGGAGAGACTATGGTTGATTTTCTAGTTTGTTCCTTTTATTGAACATTTTGCACTATTCTCTGGTTTTCACGAATCATATGGTCATGTTTTGATTAGCGCTGCACTTTTGTTTTTTATGGTTCATTTATGCAATTTAGGAAGGTTGTTGTGCCAGCGGCTTTATATATAATTTCATTTATATGTTTTCACTGTTTAGGTAGCACAGTATTTTGTTTTCATCCTATATCTTATTAACCACTTGCTGACCAAGCCTTTTTGTTTGAGGCTGAGTTCACGCCTATGCAAAATGGATGCGGCTTACACCACACCCAATTCACAGGACACTTGAAAACACATTGTTTTCAATGTGTCCAGTTCACATAGGTGTAGTGCATTCGCAGTCCGGATTGCACAAAATTGTGCAAATTCCCAGCCCATTATGTTCAATGGGAACGCATCTGACTCGCAGATGTGTTCCGAATTTAACGGGGATTCTTTCACCCTCTTCACTGTACCTCTATCCTCCCCTCCCTGGTCAGCTGATCCGCAGTGAGAACGGACAGGCGCCGATGAATAGCGACGCCTGTCCTTCTCACCGACAATAAGGCTGGAATTCGCACCGGACTGGTGTGAATCCAGCCTAAAAGTTTAAATCAGCAGTTTTTGTTAAAAAGTTACTTAGAACCCCCAAAAATTACACATTTTTTTTTTTTTTTTTAGCAGAGACCCTAGGCCTAGAGAATAAAAAGGCAATTGCTACAATATTTTCAGTCTTTCAAATGCATTTTTTTTGGAAAAAATACACATGAAAAAAAAAAAAACACCATAGATAACCCAATTTTTTGGTAAAATATAAAATATGATGTTACGCTGAGTAAATAAATACCTAACATGTCATGCTTTAATATTGCCCACACTTGTGGAATGGCGACAAACTATGGTACTTAACCACTTCCCGCCCGGCCTATAGACAAATGACGGGTGGCTTCCTTATCCTGACTGGCTGTCTATTGATGTCCTCAGGATAACCCCTGAATTGCGCGCCGCGCAACGTGGCGATCGGTGGTGAGGTGGGTTAGTCTGACCCACCCCATTACCGATCTCGGTAAAAAGCTTCCAACGGAAGCTCTTTACCACGTGATCAGCCGTGACCAATCCCGGCTAGTCACAGTGTAAACAGGAAGAGACGTTTATCTGCTTTTCCTCTACTCGCATCTGCAGACCTGAGTAAAGGAGAGCTGATCGGCTGCTCTCCTGACAGGGGGGGTCTGCATTGAACATTTATCAGTGCAGCCCCCCCTAGGATTGGCCACACTGGACCACCAGGGATCCCACCCAGGACCTCCTGAGAGCCCACCCAGGGACACCATCAGGAGGCTGCCCAGGGTCCACCAGGGAGACGATCTGGAGGCCACCCAGGGACCACCAGGGAGCCCACCCTAGACCACCAGGTACAGTGCACTGTAAGGATGGCACTGTGCCTATATGTGATGCCTGCCAGTGCCATCCCTATCAGTGCTATATCTATGTGCCATGTACCAGTGCCACGTATCAGTGTGCACCAGTGCCACCTATCAGTGCCACCTATCAGCTCCAATCCTGGAGAAGAGCAAATGGGACTTCAAATGAGACGCAGATGATCTGCGTCTCCATCCCTAATTCAATGAGAAAGGAAAAGGAAGTTGGGACTTTAAATGAGGATATATAAGGACACTGACCAATGTGCGTTGTACAAAAATAATTGTTTATTGGCCCTCCAAGGTCTTGGAAAGCAAGGTAAGTACCATACATTATAAACAAAATAATTCCATCACAACATGCATTGAATAGCAAACATATATGCGTTTATGCATTTAGAACTGCAGAACACTCTGCCTGGTAATTGGAGTGGAACATCTGCCATGGTGTGAAGTAAAACGCTTGAGAATGGATAAAAAGACCATATGGTAATACAAAAATTAGCTTCAGTAGAGAGATGGCATCATCGTAAACCCCACGCGTTTCGTGGGATAGTACCCACTCATCAGGGGTAGATGCACACATATCTGTATAAAAAAACAAAATAAAAGGTAACAGAGTAAAAATATCCAAGGGTCTAATGGCATATCTGTGTGATGGAGTACACAATATGGGTACAAAGGGGGGGCGAGATAATCAACCTACCCTTAAAGAGCGCCATGTGCGGTGTAACAATATGGGTCAGGCCGCCTGGACATCTGTCACGGGAGCTGAGGACACGGTGACATGAGTCGGGGATGGGACCACCATGCAGACCACCCGGACAGCAGATATCTGTGGATGAATATCAGCGCCCATCAGTGCCACCTATCAGTGCCCATCAGTGCCACCTATCAGTGCTCACCTTTGGTCCTCCACGGGCATAGAAGCAAGGGGCCTCCATCTTGGCCTCACTCTTCTCCATACCCAGTTACCGCCTCCGCTCCTGGGCTTCATCGATCAATCAAGTAAGCCTGGGAATGACTGGGAAGTGCCAGGAGGGGTAGGGAGCAACCCTCCCACCACTTCTAAAAATGATCCCGTGGAGAAACCACCCTCAGCACCATTTTTATCTAAAGGAGAATCACCTATAGTAAAGAAAAAAGATGGGGTTACTGCAGCTAGCTGCTGCCAAAACCCCAGTATTGAACATCAAAGGACGTGTTTTTACTATAGGCTGGTTGGCAAGTGTAACATTTGAACTGTATATAACCGGAGAACATTAAATTTTGCCCAATTCCCACGCAATAACTTAAATGCAATTTTGGGCAGTTCTGAAATGTATCTGCCCATCTAGATATAGCGCTACCCCCCATAGGAGCTGCTGGATAGGATGGGTCCTATGTTCTTTGCCTCAACCGCTCAAGAACCTCAGCCCCTCTGACATGCCAGGTTGAGTGTACAAACGTACAATATCATAGGAAATTAATTAAAGTAATACTTAGTACCCAATAGTAATGCTATGTCAGAGAAAAAAGCACCAAACCAGGTAATAAAGACAATATATTGTCACCTAATATGGTTGGTAATGGTTACTAGGTTGGTAATGGTTACTAGGCATAAAATGGAATAATAATGTAATAAAGCAATTTAGCATACAACGTGTTTAAAAATAAGGACTAGGAATAAGATTTGGTGTCCAGGTCAGCATAAACAGTAGCAAGACCAACTCTAGTGCAGCAGTGAGCAGTAGTAAAGGCTAATCTACTGAGTGTTGGAAGTATAGCTGCCAGAGCGCATTTATGGCAGCGATGCTAGTCCTACACTTACTGGGTATGCACTCCAATATAAAAGGAAGATGGGAGAGGAGGGAGCACACAGGGCTTGCAGAATAATTACTACAGGAGGGGCAGTCCTTTGAGGCGTTCTTCTGACGGCTATTGTTGGGGCCCTTTAACAGTGTCTTTGCACTTAATAACAGTCCCTGTTGTTGCATGCAGTATAGGTTCAGTATAGGTACAGTATAGTCTCAGCAAATGCTTGCCACATAATGTGGTGTAGGGTTGGTATAGGTGCAGTCTAGGTATGGAATAAGTGCGATATATAGTGCAGTAGGGGGACATTTTGGATTGAGTGTCTCTCAGTGGCTCATTCCCTGCTAGCAGTATCAGCAAAGGGCAAATTGCCCTCTCACCAGTTCCCTGGGTGCTGCGGTGAACTTGAGCTGTAGAAAGGGGACCCCCTCTGTCTCTCCCCGAAAGCCTTCTGGTGATCTGCGGTGGAAAGCAGAGAGTGAGTGGAGATTCCAGTCTCTCTGCAGCAGCGGTTTGGGTGCTGTAATGTGGGTGGTGCTGTGCTGCTCATGGGTGTCTCACAGTCTCAAGAAGAGAAGAAGGACAGCAGAGAAAAACAGGAGAAAGAGAGAAGAAAAAAGAAAATAATCAGAGAAGAGAAAAAGAGGAGAAGGAGAGAATAGCAAATGAGGAGAGAAGAGAAAAGAGAAGGATAAAACAGGAACAGAGAGGGAGAGAGGAGAAAAAAATAAGAAAAGGAGACAAGGGAACATGAGGAGAAGGAGGGAGGAAAAAAGGAGAAGTGAAAAGAGAAGAGACAAAAAGGGAAAATGAAAATCGTACAGAACATGTTTAGAAGGATAGAAGGCAAAGGAAAAGCAAAGAAATGGAGGAGAGGAGAGGAGTCATAAGAGGACGAAGAAAAGGAGAAAAAGAAGAAGAGATGACGCGGAGGGGAAAAGGAGGAGAGGAAGAAGAGAAGTGATGAGGGGAGAAGAGAGGAAAGGAAGAATAATAGAAGGTGAACAGATGGAGGAGAAGTGGGGAGAATTGGAAAAGTGGAAGTGGAAATGAGGAGTGCTAAAGGAAAGAGAAGAGAGGAGAGGAAGAATAAGAGAGCAGAAGAGATGAAGGAAATAAGAAGAAAGTAAAAGTAGAGGAGAGGAAATGGAGAAGTGGAGAAAATGTAGGAAAATAGAGGAGACAAAGAACAGGAGAGAAGAGGATAAGGAGAAGAGAACATAAATGGGGAAGGAGGGGAAAAGTAAAGGGAAGAAAAGAGAAAATATAGACATTTTACTGCAGACTTGCAACAAGTTCCATAAGCGTTGCATACTTTTACTGCTGCAATGTGGCAGCATAACGCGAATCAGCGTCTATAAACGGCAAGCGCGCCCCCCTCCCCCCTTCCGAGGCCGCGGCAGTCAGTTCCGCTAGAGGGACGATCAATCTACAGGGACAGAGCAATGATTTTGGTCTGTACCTGTTGATCAGTCCTGGCGAATGAAATGCCTCCTCTGACTCTGTAATGTACAGGGTGGGCCATTTATATGGATACACCTTAATAAAATGGGAATGGTTGGTGAAATTTACTTCCTGTTTGTGGCACATTAGTATATGTGAGGGGGAAAACTTTTCAAGATGGGTGGTGACCATGGCGGCCATTTTGAAGTCGGCCATTTTGAATCCAACTTTTGTTTTTTAAATAGGAAGAGGGTCATGTGACACATCAAACTTATTTGGGAATTTCACAAGACAAACAATGGTGTGCTTGGTTTTAACGTAACTTTATTCTTTCATGAGTTATTTACAAGTTTCTGACCACTTATAAAATGTGTTCAATGTGCTGCCCATTTTGTTGGATTGTCACTGCAACCCTCTTCTCCCACTCTTCACACACTGATAGCAACACCGCAGGAGAAATGCTAGCACAGGCTTCCAGTATCCGTAGTTTCAGGTGCTGCACATCTCGTATCTTCACAGCATAGACAATTGCCGTCAATGACCCCAAAGATAAAAGTCTAAGGGGGTCAGATCCGGAGACCTTAGGGGCCATTCAACTGGATTGGTCATTGTGGGCCAGTTCAATGGCCCCCAAGGTCTCCCGATCTGACCCCCTTAAACTTTTATCTTTGGGGTCATCTGAAGGCAATCTGCCTACCACTTTAATCGGAAACAGAAGTGGCCGCTGAATAAAACGATACCGGGGTTATGGTAGCTATCTGCTACATAACAACGGTATTCCACTTCAAAGGACCGCCGTATATTGACGGCGGGTGGTCTGGAAGTGGTTAAATACACTAACACATTGAAGCCCAACTCCAGCTAATACTTTACAGCAGTTTCCTTTTTCTTTTGGGGTAAAGGTTTTTCATAAGTAAATAAAAACTGATCATTGTGAGCACCCCTACCAGTGTTAAATGGTTTATCTAATCCCCATAAACTGATACATTCTGCAGGAGAGCTTGTTCTTTTGAAAAAAAACAGACTCATTTGCCGGGTCACCAAAAAGGAGGGATGAAAACCTAAAAAAAAAAAAACAGTGGAACCTTGGATTACAAGCATAATCCATTGCAGGAGAATGCTTGTAATCCAAATCACTCATGTATCAAAGCAAGTTTCCCTATAGGAAACAATGGAAACTGAGATAATTCATTCCACAGCACTGCTTGTCAATGCAGTACTGTATGTGGCCAGAGGCGCCTGGTGTATGCAATACCGTATGCGGCCAGAGGTCTGGTGGTGCTAATGAGGCTCGGAAACATTCAGAAATGCTCGGGAACTGTTTACACTTTCGGTATTCCCGAGTATTTCCAAATGCTTCCGATGGTCTCTGAGGCTCACCAGCGGCCCTGCACCTCTGGCCACATGCGGTATTGCATGCACAGAGGCGTAATTCTGCTCGTTTTGCAAGGCAGCACTCGCAAACCAAGTCACAATTTTTTTTTTTACAATGCTCGTCTTTTAAAATGCCTGTTAAAGAGGAAGTAAATCCAGATTGGGTTTACTTCCTCAAAATAACCCTGTAAAGTAGAAACATAATGGGCTACTATGCATCGCATAGTAGCCCATTATGTGCCACTTACCTGGAAACGAAGCCTGCGGTGTCCAGCGATGTCCCCACTCCAGGCCGCGTCCATCTTCTGCCCCTCTTCCTTCTGGGGCCGCGACTCCAGCTCTGTGACTGGCCGGAGTTGCGAGATGTCACTCCCGTGCATGCGCGCCGGAGCCGCCAGTCACGGCACAGGGTCAGCGGAGAAAAGGCACAGAGGCCGTTTCTTCACTGCGCATGTGCCGACATGACGCGGGCACATGCAAAACACTGCATATCTCCTGCACCCTACAGGTTTGGGAGATATGCAGTGCACCTACAGGTAAGCCTTATTCTAGGCTTACCTGTAGGTTAAAGTGGTTGTCACAGGTTGACAACCACTTTAACTGCAATACTCGTGAACCAAGGTTCCACTGTAATGCAGCTACAGCATCCTTGGTAAGCTGCACTTCATGTTGAACCAATAAGTAGTCCAAATGTTACAGTGAAACATTTTGACCTTTAGACTATTTTGGCTGTAAAATAATTTATTGTTACATTCACTTTAAACTGTATCGGTTGTATATGGGTGGTAGACAGCCGGGTGTGTAGGTGGAGAGCACATTGCTAGAAGCTCTTATGTCAAGCAAAGGCTGAATTATACGCTGAATGTAGTCCTGGAAATGGCAAATACGTTTCTTAATAAGGCTTTAACTTCAAAGGTCAAATTTTCTGCACTGTATACCAAAAATAAAAGTAACCAATAAAAGCTGGAAGGCTTGGCTAATCTGGATCAGTAATGTATATCTAATAAAGACTGTGTGAGTTATTATTAAATCCCAATTAACAGTGACAGAAACATCCAGATCCACACAGATGGGTACAGCAGTCACAGCACAAAAAGCTATCCCAGAGAGATGAGGGTTAGGGCCCATTCACACCAGAAGCTGCACGTCTACTGCGTGTAGCACACCCCACGTAGGAGCTGCAGATGAAAGGGGTCCCCACTCCTGCACAGCCAGGTACACCAAATCTTCACAAGCACCCGGAGTCAGAGAATAGTCCGTAGCTTTGTTTTTGTTATTTATTAAGGCAGTTAATAACTTGGATAGGGATGGGAAGTAATGGGATGCCCACTTGACTTCAGCAATCTTCAGGGACAACATCCTATTTACAGTACATCTATATACAGTCTCCTTTACTTTCCTCCTGCGCACACACTTGCTTTCTCCAGCTAAATCATTCTGAGATGATCTGACAGGTTCCCAGTCAGTATTTAGCAACAGCCCCTTACAGGCAGAAACTCACAGGTCCCTTTAAGTGTAGCTCAAATGTAGTGAAACAGCATATAACTTCTCATCTGTGGTCACTGATACCAGCACCACCTTTTCAAGCACTGCCAGCCCACCTGGCTGCAGCTGCCCCTTTCACTAACCCTCCTGGTTGTTTCTCTACACCAGTCCACCAGACTGACTATTCACCAGCCATTTGGTGTGCACTGCACAGATGGGCTGCATTTGGTGGGCACTACACAAGGCATTACACTGGTGGGCTGCATTTGTGGGGCATTGCACTGGTGGGCACTGCACAGGTTGGCTGCATTTGGTGGGGACTGCACAGGATGGGCATTGTACTGGTGGGCTGCATTTGGTGGGCATTGTACAGGTGGGCACTGCACAAGTGGGCTGCATTTGGTGAGCACTGCACTGGTGGGCTGCATTTGGTGGGCAATGCAAAGGTGGGCTGCATTTGGTGGGCACTGGTGGGCTGCATTTTATGGGCACTGGTGGGCTGCATTTGGTGGGAACTGATAAGGCTGCATTTGGTGGGCACAGTTAAGGCTGAATTTGGTGGTAACTGAGAAGGCTGCATTTGATGGGCATTGATAAAGCCGCAATTGGGGGGCACTGATAAGCTGCATTTGATGGGCACTGATGAGCTACATTTGGTGGGCAGTGGTAGGTTGCATTTGATGAGCACTGGTAGGTTGCATTTGATGGGCACTGGTGAGGCTACATTTGATGAGCACTGGTGAGACTGCATTTGATGGGCAATGATGAGGCTGAATTTGATGGGCACTGGTGAGAATGCATTTGATGGGCACTGATGAGGCTGCATTGATCTCTTGCACCTGAGAGGAGGTCAGTAGGGATGGGCCCGATGTTCGAGTCGAATGTAATGTTTGCCCATTTGCAGAATTTAGAACATTATAGGGCATTTGCGGCAAATTTGAGTGCCCCATAATGCAGTGTGAGACTGAGGGAAATGACACACGCTGATTGGCCAAAGCTTGCACATGACCTGCATGCTTTGGCCAATTACAGCACACTCTGCTGTGAGAGCCATGATTGGCCAAAGTCAGGGTGCCTTTGGCCAATCATGGCTCAGGGATCTCAGTCCATGCCCCACACTATACAGTCAGGTCCATAAATATTGGGACATCGACACAATTCTAATCTTTTTGTCTCTATACACCACCACAATGGATTTGAAATGAAACAAATAAGATGTGCTTTAACTGCAGACTTTCAGCTTTAATTTGAGGGTATTTACATCCAAATCAGGTGAACAGTGTAGGAATTACAACAGTTTGTATATGTGCCTCCCACTTTTTAAGGGACCAAAAGTAATGGGACAATTGGCTGCTCAGCTGTTCCATGGGCAGGTGTGTGTTATTCCCTCATTATCCCATTTACAAGGAGCAGGCAAAAGGTCCAGAGTTAATTTCAAGTGTGCTATTTGCATTTGGAATCTTTTGCTGTCAACTCTCAATATGAGATCCAAAGAGCTGTCACTATCAGTGAAGCAAGCCATCATTAGGCTGAAAAAAACAAAACAAATTCATCAGAGAGATAGCAAAAACTTTAGGTGTGACCAAATAAACTGTTTGGAACATCCTTTAAAAGAAAGAAGCACCGGTGAGCTCAGCAACACCAAAAGACCTGTAAGACCACAGATACCAACTGCGGTGGATGACCTAAGAATTCTTTCCCTGGTGAAGAAAACACCCTTCACAACAGTTGAAACAAACATTTCATTCAAAGAAGGAAAGAGGTGTATGGCGCTCACCCTTAGACGTTTACTACTTCTAAGAATAGGTTAATGAAAATATGTGCTTAATCCTTTGGAACAAATATAAACATCCACAAACAGAGTAGTGATACAATGGTTACTTTGTAACCCACACAGATAATATTACTTCTATATCCCAAAGTTCTGATCTCAAAAGCAGAATCAAGGGAAACAATGTATCCTTTTAAAGTTCCCTGTTGTTTGTCGTCATCTGCTCACCACTCACAGATGAAGGAAGTTCCTTTCTTACTCTTCAGACTGATTTTACAGCTCTCACCGTCAATCCGCTCACCTCATGCAAAATAATAAAGGCTCACATAGCGTAACATTGTTTAGCTGATGCCAGAGAATGCTAAAAATGAATGTATTTACACTCACATTTGCTGGTGCCACTTGATCGGCACAAATCGTCTCAACATGTGCAGGTTACCAAATATGTGTCTCCACAGCGTGCGCTCCACACCTAGAGGAAATCAGAGCCATCTAGCTCTCAGGCTGAAAGTGACTTCAGACACGGGCGTTGCTTCTATGCATTTCGTGTTCTAGTATGAACACATCATCAGGAACACATCATCAGACTTCCTGATGATGTGTTCATACTAGAACACGAAATGCATAGAAGCAACACCCGTGTCTGAAGTCACTTTCAGCCTGAGAGCTAGATGGCTCTGATTTCCTCTAGGTGTGGAGCGCACGCTGTGGAGACACATATTTGGTAACCTGCACATGTTGAGACGATTTGTGCCGATCAAGTGGCACCAGCAAATGTGAGTGTAAATACATTCATTTTTAGCATTCTCTGGCATCAGCTAAACGATGTTACGCTATGTGAGCCTTTATTATTTTGCATAAGGTGAGCGGATTGACGGTGAGAGCTGTAAAATCAGTCTGAAGAGTAAGAAAGGAACTTCCCTCATCTGTGAGTGGTGAGCAGATGAAGACAAGCAACAGGGAACTTTAAAAGGATACATTGTTTCCCTTGATTCTGCTTTTGAGATCAGAACTTTGGGATATAGAAGTAATATTATCTGTGTGGGTTAAAAGTAACCATTGTATCACTACTCTGTTTGTGGATGTTTATATTTGTTCCAAAGGATTAAGCACATATTTTCATTAACCTATTAGAAGTAGTAAAAGTCTAAGGGTGTGTGCCATACACCTCTTTCCTTCTTTGAAGGAAATTTTTGTTTTATGTGTTGATCCCAGGTGGCTGCGACCATTTGCGATTGAGGTGGGCTGCATAACCTAAAAACATTTGCACAGATTTTTGATTTTTTTCATATATATCTTTTGATTATTTATTTTTATTGAAGTAACAACACCTGCGTGGGTTACTAAGTAACCATTTTATCACTACTTTGGCTGAGGAGGTTTATATTTGTTTTAAAGGATTAAGCACATATTTGTATTCACCCAGTTTTATAAGTAGTAGGAGTTTAATGATCAGGCAAGCGCCATACACCTCTTTCCTTCTTTGAAGGAAATCTTGCTTCACAACAGTTGGCCAGATCAAGAACACTCTCCAGGAGGTAGGTGTATGTGTGTCAAAGTCAACAATCAAGAGAGGACTTCACCAGAGTGAATACAGAGGGTTCACCACAAGATGTAAACCATTGGTGAGCCTCAAAAACAGGAAGGCCAGATTAGAGTTTGCCAAACAATATCTAAAAAAGCCTTCACAGTTCTGGAACAACATTCTATAAACAGATGAGACCAAGATCAACTTGTACCAGAGTGATGGGAAGAGAAGAGTGTGGAGAAGGAAAGGAACTGCTCATGATCCAAAGCATACCACCTCATCAGTGTAGCATGGTGGTCAGTGGAGGCTCGTCCATAAAGGCTGTAGGGGCGGAGCCCCACCAAAAAAATAAGTAAGAAATAAAAATAAAAATGAACTATAATTATTAACCAACAGCCAGCACAGCTAGGGTACGATGTGACTACTCCACCATACGAAACCTAGTACTCGTCAAGGAAAGGAAGAGGTGTGAGAAGAGAAGGGTAGTGAGACCATGTTCAACTAGAACCAGAGTAGACAAATATCTTACAACAAGGTCTTGACACTTCCGAAAAAATCTATAACAAACCGTTTGAGATTAGACCGGAAGGACAAAAACTCCGAGTGGTTACCAAATGTAGAACACCACTTGGGAGACATAAGTGAGACCACTTCAGGAGAGAACTAACAACTGAAACTGTGTGTATGTGGATGGAGGACCTCTCACAAGAACTAGACCGGTTGACAACACTTCGTTCTAAA
>BLSH010211737.1:248773-272835 GCA_018402905.1 Glandirana rugosa | reverse complement strand
AATGCCATCTTAAATCGCCTAATTTTATAATTACATTTTGAACTTTTTTGGACAGATAATGAAGATTTATGTTAGTGAAGCTGCTCAGCTCCAAAAACCAGGGACATTTCTATGGCTCACCTTGTGTCAGGGGTTAGTGGAGGATTTCCAGTGTTCCTATTATAAAATAAGGAATTAGGATGGAGCTTGATGGGATATGAAACCCCACATAATGCCAGTCTGTGCTGGGTTCCTGTGCAGACCTCACAGCTCATGTAATTCTTTACCTTTGGGATTTAATGGATGAATGAGCCAGCAATATTTTATTGAGAATTAAGACTGACAGCTGAGTTATACTGTACATTGTGTACAGAGTGGGTGGAGCCTATAAGGGGTGTGGCTTCTAAGAAGTGGGATGGGGCAAAAAGGAAGGGCAGGGTCTGGCGCCCCACCATCTTAAAACTTCACCAGCCGCCACTGATGGTGGTGGTAGTGTCATGGCGTGGGCATGTATATCTGCCAATGCAACTGGTGCACTTGTATTTATTGATAATATGACTGCTGACAAAAGCAGCAGGATGAATTCTGAAGTGTTTTGGGCAATATTATCTGCTCATATTTAGCCAAATGCTTCAGAACTCATTGGATGGCGCTTCACAGTGCAGATGGACAATGACCCGAAGCATACTGCGAAAGCAACCAAAGAGTTTTTTAAGTGAAAGAAGTGGAATGTTTGCAATGGCCAAGTCAATCACCTGACCTGAATCCGATTGAGCATGCATTTCATTTGCTGAAGACAAAACTGAAGGGAAAATGCCCCAAGAACAAGCAGGAACTGAAGACAGTTGCAGTAGAGGCCTGGCAGAGCATCACCAGGGATGAAACCCAGCGTCTGGTTATGTATATGCGTTCCAGACTTCAGGCTGTAATTGACTGCAAAGGATTTGCAACCAAGTATTACAAAGTGAAAGTTTGATTTATGATTGTTAATCTGTCTCATTACTTTTGTTCCCTTAAAAAGTGGGAGGCACGTATACAAACTTTTGTAATTCAAATTAAAGCTGAAAGTCTGCAGTTAAATCACATCTTATTTGTTTCATTTCAAATCCATTGTGGTTGTGTATAGAGCCAAAAAGATTAGAATTGTGGCGATGTCCCAATATTTATGGACCTGACTGTATAAGGCTGCTTGGCCATATGTAGTGTGTGAAAGTGGAGAGATGAGAGAGGCTGGAGAATTGAGCTAGTTTATCTAGGTTAGTTAGCGGTGTGTAGGCAGTGTAGTATATAGATACAGTGTAGGCAATGTACAGTCAGTGCAGTGCAGGCAGAGTAAGAATATATATATATATATATATATATATATATACAGTATAATATATATATATATATATATATAGTATAGTATATAGAAACATATATACGCTGTATTCAGTGTAGACTATATATACAGTGCATTTGGCAGTGTACAGTATATATTCCACTTCTGGCGGTGTATTAAAAAAAAAAAATATATATATATATATAGTATCTCACAAAAGTGAGTACACCCCTCATCACATTTTTGTAAATATTATGTTATATCTTTTCATGTGACAGCGCTGAAGAAATGATACTTTGCTACAGTGTATGTAGTAGTAGTGAGTGTACAGCTTGTATAACAGTGTAAATTTGCTGTCCCCTCAAAATAACTCAACACACAGCCATTAATGCCATTAAAGCCATTAATGTCTAAACCACTGGCAACAAAAGTGAGTACACCCCTAAGTGTAAATGTGCAAATTGGGCCCAATTAGCCATTTTCTCTACCTGGTGTCATGTGACTAGTGTTACAAGGACTCAGGTGTGACTGGGTGTTATCGCTCTCACTCTCTCATACTGGTCACTGGAAGTTCAACATGGCATCCTTATGCCAAAGAACTCTCTGAGGATCTGAAAAAAAGAATTGTAGCTCTACATAAAGATTACCTAGACGATAAGAAGATTCCCAAGACCCTGAAATTGAGATGCAGCGTGGTGGCCAAGACCATACAGCAGTTTAACAGGACAGGTTCCACTCAGAACAGGCCTTGACATGGTCGACCAAAGAAGTTGAGTGCACATGCTCAGCGTCATATCCAGTGGTTGTCTTTGGGAAATAGACGTATGAGTGCTGCCAGCATTGCTACAGAGGTTGAAGGGGTGGGGGGTCAGCTTGTCGTGCTCAGACCACACACTGCATCAAATTGGTCTGCATGGCTGTCATCCCAGAAGGAAGCCTCTTCTAAAGATGATGCACAAGAAAGCCTGCAAAGAGTTTGCTGAAGCCAAGTAGACTAAGGACATGGATTACTGGAACCATTCCCTGTGGTCTGATGAGACCAAGGTGAACTTATTTGGTTCAGATGGTGTCAAGCGTGTGTGGTGGCAACCAGGTGAGGAGTACAAAGACACGTGTGTCTTGCGTACAGTCAAGCATAGTGGTTGGAGTGTCATGGTCTGGGGCTGCATGAGTGCTACCGGCACTGGGAGCTACAGTTCATTGAGGAAACCATGAATGCCAACATGTACTGTGACATACTGAAGCAGAGCATGATCCCCTCCCTTCGGAAACTGGGCCACAGGGCAGTATTCCAACATGATAACGACCCCAAACACACTTCCAAGACGATCAGCTAAAGATGCTGAGAGTAAAGGTGATGGACTGGCCAAGCATGTCTCCAGACCTAAATCCTATTGAGCATCTGTGGGGCATCCTCAAATGGAAGGTGGAGGAGCGCAAGGTCTCTAACATCCACCAGCTCTGTGATGTTATCATGAAGGAGTGAAAGAGGACTCCAGAAGCAACCTGTGAAGCTCTGGTGAACTCCATGCCCAAGAGGGTTAAGGCAGTGCTGGAAAATAATGGTGGCCACACAAAATATTGATACTTTGGGCCCAATTTGGACATTTTAACTTAGTGATGTACTCACTTTTGTTGCCAGCAGTTTGGACAACAATGGCTGTGTGTTGAGTTATGTTGAGGGTACAGCAAATTTACACTGTTATACAAGCTGTACACTCACTACTTTACATTGCAGCAAAGTGTAATTTCTTCAGTGTTGTCACATGAAAATATATAATAAAATATTTTATACTGTAGTGAATGCAGGCTCCTGGGTTTAGTAACACTTCAAAGTTTGCTTTGCTTTGTGTGTTGAATTGGCAACATTTTAGGGCAATGTAGCCATTGAATTAATCAATTGCATTACATATATTCCAATTACCTGCATTCCACTATAACAGTTTTGGAAAAACTGATTTATTTTTAAGAAAGTCAAAGCTTCCTCATAATGTCCCAATGCTGATTGTAAGTGCAGGAAACTTTTTTCACCTCTGCATGCCAAGTTTCATCTTCCTTTAAACCGTTGAAATATTCATCGCTGATCATGCTCCATTGTAACGCAAAATAAATAACACAGATTTTTGGATGGGGTCATTTGTGGAAATTTAGATTCCAACTTGTATAATATTGGAAGGCAACATTTAACAAGCATTTTTGGCAGACAAACAGCAATCACATTCACCTAAGGGGGTCAACTCTTTGTGAAAAGTCTGGTTTGAGAATTTTCAAGGTAAAACTGCGCAATCACTGCTTCAATGGGAGATCAATTCAATGCCAGTACCTTGTAGCGCTGAGTACTTTGTATTCACGCCCTCTTTGGCTAATGGTCACTGTTGCTAAGATCCTCAGACCAAGCTTTGCAGACTCAGGATGTGTAATGTGACTCCATCTATCATTTGCATACCTAAATAGTTTTTATTTCTTGTTATATTTAGCATATATGGGGCTTTTATTTGGTACAATACTTTATAAGTACTTTGTTTAGATATTTAGATAGGAAAGAGTATGTGTGGAAGGGAATTTTGTATAAAATTAACCATAGTGACTGTTGTAGAAATTTAGGATGTATTGTGTATTGTCACAGTGTCTCCCAGTGTTGGTTTACCGGTATTCGCTGTGTACAGCGAATATGGCTTTAACCGATACTGAGGAAAGGCCAATACAATGGATATCTTCCATCAATTGATAATTACACGCTACCGCCCGATCATCCCGGCCAGCAGGCGCCCTGTGCGGTTATCGCTGGAGCAAACGCTGGTCTGGATCTTTGAGGTGCAATGCACGTTCTGTGGCGCGGGTGTATTACCGTCAATCAGGGGGCCCCTGTCTTCTGTACAGATCGATCTGCTTGGCGGCAGTTTACTTGCCTTATGGAATTAGTATTGCCTTTTATGTAAGGATAATGATCTGTGGGCTTTCTGTGGCATCTGATCAATGTGACAGAAATCTACAGCCATATTCCTTTGTGTTGTAATTTACCCTTTAATGGAACAGTAGCATAACCCTTATGGAATATAGTTTTATAAGAACTGTATCTGGTAGGGGTTCATTGTAACTGGCAGGTTACTGCATGTCTGGGGTGATGGATGTGTGGCCTTTGTTAGGAGAAGCACATGGCTTCCCTGCCGGTCAGCTCCCTCCCCCATACATGCATGCCTTTTCCTATTGTATAGTTTGAATGTAATCAAGTGTGTCATTGATTGGTTGTATTTGTATTTGAGCTCATGTCATGTGACTGTGCCTTGGAGGCTGATTGGCTGATTGTGAAGCCATGTACCTTTTGTTAAACCTGTCTGACCAGTATAAATAAAACACAACAGCCAGAGCCAGGCAGGACAATATCCCTGCTATCGGCTATGTGAGATGAAGCAATCTGTGTCTGTGTGTGTGTGTCTGCATCAACACAGGTCGATGGAATGCATTATGCAAAAGAGCTGAAAAATGCGCTTATTAGCGCAGACAAATTATAATGCATACAAGGTATTATAATTTCCATAACAGTGACAGAAGCGTGATCCCGGTATTGTTTGTATAAAGGAACAAAAGAGAAAGCATGCTAGCTGAAAAGAGGTGCCATCATTCCTGGATATAGAAGCAACAAGAGAAACCCTCAGGTAGGACTATGGCGGCACTGAAAGGTCAATGGCAATAAAGTATATAAAAAATATAAATTTTTCTCCGCTACTCGGAGCCAATCGGGACCTGATTCGAAGCAGATCTGCAGCGCAACTCCCACGGAAAGGTCACCAGTATCCACCCGGGACCCTGTGCAGACGCCGGACCAGGTAAAATGGTCCACGGAGGGACAAAAACTAAGTACAAGGCCTCCACAATCAAAGAGGCTCAAACGCGGCACCCTAAAGATGGCGTAGACCCATCAAGCTGCAATCAGCAATAGTGGCGGATGGAAGGCCCGCAAACAGATTCTCGCGGCTTCATCACTCCCGGAGGATTCAGACACTGAACTCCCCCTCTCCCCCGGACTGTGCACAGAGTTGGAGGCCTCTCCAGCACTCTTAAAACAAATAGAGCGCATGCTGCACAAGGCCTTACGCCAGACCTCTGACCACATTACCAGCAGCCTCACCAGAGAAATTAGAGAGCTGGGGGCCCGCACCGCGGCGCTTGAGGAGAGAACAGATGAGCTAGAGGTAATTACTCAAAACTATATGGCAGAAGTTGAGAACCTGAAAGATGAAAATCAGGCACTGCAAGGTAAACTAGAAGATATGGAAAATAGGGCCAGGAGGTCGAATTTACGCATAAGAGGGATACCAGAAACAGTCCTAGATGTACAGTCAACAGCTACAGCCTTGTTTCAGGAGCTGCAGCCCGCAATCCCCATAGAGCGTCTTGAGATGGACAGAGTGCACAGAGCACTAGCACCCAAAAAACAGGATGGCCCCCCACGCGATATCATCGCAAAATTGCATTTCTATCATACGAAGGAACAGCTTCTTGCTGCTGCACGAGAAAAAGGGGACCTATCCTTCCAGGGACATTCATATCAGATCTTCCCTGATATCTCTCAGGTAACCATCTCTAAGCGTAAAGCCATGAAGCTTCTCCTGAACATATTGCAACAAAAACAAATTGTCTACCACTGGGGTTTTCCCTTTTCTATACGCTTCACCTACAATGGCCTGAAGTACAGGTGCAACACCATGGAAGAACTCCAACATACCTTGCAAGAACTTCATCTCACCGACGAAAAGCATCCCCAGCCTGGGCCTTCTCGCCGGAGACAAGCAGGCTCCTCTCCATTTAAATCTCTTACCTCCCCGGATAAACAACCGGACACTCATGCACATAAGCGCAGCCGTATAGGCCCGCAGTCCCAAGACCAAGAAGACACCATGGACTGAATTAACCATCCATGATACACCTTTTCTTGGTTACCTACTCTTGTGCCTAATGGCCCTTAGCTCTCTTGGAGCATTACCCAGTGACTAGAAAATTCAGTATGTCCCTACAATCCCTCCACTGGTGAGGGACTCAGACTATCCAGTTCAATTATTCCCCTGTTGGGTTGGGACCTGTTACCTGTCCCTAAGTTTAGAACAGCCTGTTGCTGATATACATAACAGGAAAATCTGGGCCAGAACACAGGCACTGACTATTTATCTTGGATCCCCTCCCCTTCTGGCTTAGAGGTCACACGGACACCCTCATGAGGGGCCCCACAATTCTTACTCACACTGTTACTCAGGAATGATACGGAACAATAAGTGTGGCCTGACCCTGATTCTGGAACTCCCCTCCCCAGGGGCAGCCACCTTGTTTGATAAAACTAGACTACCAGGCCTTTTTCCACCTCCAGCTCAACACCCCCAATCCGCAAGACTGGTCATCATGCAAAGGACTTATGGCCCTCATTGAGTACAAAGCTGTTCCACCCCTAAAGCTCACTTTAATTCCCTTTATCATAACTCCCCTTACCCCTGGGCTTGAAGAACTGTTTGTGTTGCAGATTGTTTTCACTCTTTTTTATTGTTTATATCCCACCAGGTCCAGGCTCCAATGCAGTTGTTCCATGCGCCCACCAGGCTATCTATCTCAGCCCTCGTGTATTAAGTGGGCTGGTATAGATACCCACCATTTTCCAGCGGCCGAGTTAGATCCCCAGCCGCTGCTATTGTTAACAGTTAATGCATTTGTATGTTATATGATCCTATTTTTTTCCAATGTTCACCTATGCTTCTCTTCTCTTCTAACCCTAGCTCTACATCCTCGCCTTTTTCTACCTTACGAGTCCGTGTTTCCTGCTCGCCTCGCCGTCCGACAGCTCCATCCTGGTAAGAAGTTTCTTGTACTAGACAATCCATGGCCCCCTTAAACATCTTGTCCTTAAATGTGCAGGGTCTCAATGTACCGCAAAAGCGTACCAAGGCGTTTCGGTATTTTAACTCACAAAAAGCGCAAGTAGTTTGCCTACAAGAAATGCATTTTGCAGTCAAACACACCCCTAAATTCTTTAGTGCAAACTACCCGCAGGTCTACACATCCTCTGCACCCACTAAGAAATGAGGAACCCTAATAGCGTTTCATAAAACAATCCCCTTTACTCCTACATTTCAGTTGCCAGACCCGGAAGGTAGATACCTGATACTAGTGGGACACATCCTAGATGCAGAAGTGACCATAGTTTCTTATTATGCACCCAATGTTCACCCAAACCCCTTCCTATCCAATCTCTTGCAAATAGTAGCTGCACATAAGAGAGGCTCTTTGATACTCTGCGGAGACTCTAATCAATGTTTGCATCCATATTTAGATAAATCACCCTACAACCCTACTGATAAACCCAACAGGCAGACTTTCTCTCGCCTACTTAACGCCCACAATCTAGTTGACTCATGGCGTGAACTGCACCCAGCCAAAAGACGTTACACATATTACTCGTACCCTCACAAAACGTACTCACGTATTGACCATATTCTGGTAACAATTGGCTTATCCCCAGAACTACTCTCTTCCAACATCCTCCCAATACCATGGTCCGATCACTGTGCTGTAGTGACCACGATCGCCTCCCCTATACCAAAGTTGCAAGATACTTCTTGGCGCTTACCAGACCATATTTTGAAACAGCCATCCCACTGCTTTGACATTACACAAGCCCTTCTCGAATATTTAGACATAAATAACACACCTGATATCTCCCCACTGACTCTGTGGGAAGCCCACAAACCTGTCCTGCGGGGAACTCTACAGCGACAGGCTGCCAGATTTAATAAAGAGCGTAAACTCTTATAACAACAACTCGAATCTGAATATCATAAATGTTCTCTTGAATTCAGTCAGAATCCCAGCCCTGATGTTCTGGTAAAACTCGAAAAGGCTAAGCTAGAATATGACCTTTTTCTCACTGAAGATGCTAACAAAAGCATGCGTAGATCCCGTCATAAATATTTTATGCAAGCCAACAAGCCTGATACCTTGTTAGCAAGACTTCTACGTAACGCAAATATCCCACGCAAACCTATCCGACTGAACATAGGCAGAAACACTCTATCTAGCAACCCTATTAAGATAGTGCATAAATTTAGGACTCATCTAGCAAAACTTTATGCAGGTACTAACTCTTTCGATCAAAGCGCAGCGAATACACTATTTTCCAGTATAAAACTCCCGAAAGTTAGTTGTCCTGAAGCGGAACAGCTTGACAAGCTGATCTCTACAGAAGAAGTTGCGCAAGCAATTAAAGAACTTAAAATAAACAAAAGACCGGGACCTGGTGGCTACACAGCGCTTTACTATCGCACCTTCTCGGAAATCCTCTCCCCGATTTTAGCCAAGGCATTTAACAGCATACTTAAAGGACACTCTTTCAGACAAGAAACCATGACCGCGTCAATATGCATGATACCTAAACCGCACACAGACGAATCTTCCTGCTCTAAATATAGGCCAATATCCTTGATAAACCTAGATATCAAGCTGCTCTCGAAAATTCTGGCCGCCAGACTCAAAAATATCATTGGTCGCCTAATTCATAGAGATCAAACTGGTTTCATTACAGTGAGACAAGCCAACGATAATATTCGTAGAGCTTTCCTATTGGCCTATACCGCTAGAGCTAGAAAGATTCCCTCATGTTTCCTTTCGCTTGACATCAAAAAAGCGTTCGACTCTGTCTCCTGGTCCTATATGCACT
The DNA here is from genome assembly GCA_018402905.1 of Glandirana rugosa. NCBI lineage: Eukaryota > Metazoa > Chordata > Amphibia > Anura > Ranidae > Glandirana > Glandirana rugosa. Next base: position 263,836 of record BLSH010211737.1, on the reverse strand, counting down.
ACACACTATCAGCATGGGGCTTTGGCCCCCATCTCATGGGATGGATATCTGCCTTATATAAAAACCCCCTAGCTAATGTTAAATATGCCGGTTACAGCTCGGCACCCTTTCCCATTGAGAGGGGTACACGTTAGGGCTGCCCCCTCTCGCCTCTCTTATTTGCCCTACTAATAGAACCGCTAGCCTGTCTTATAAGAGATTCAAGGGAGGTCACTGGGATCGAATTAGGAGGATATCAGCATAAAGTCTGCCTTTTTGCTGATGACATTCTACTCTTCCTAACTTCACCCCATATATCAGGTCCAAACCTTCTTCCCATTTTAGACAAATTTGCCCATATATCAGGCCTTGAGGTAAACCCCGGAAAATCACGGGCTTTGAACATATCATTGTCCACCACTGAATTGGAGATGGCTAGAGGAGCTTTCCCATTCCCATGGGCCTCTTCTTCCATCCCATACTTGGGTATACACCTGACTGCAGAGTATGACAAAATGTTCACAGCTAACTTCCCAGGAGCTTTAAAGAATATCACAAATTTGTTGCAATCTTGGTCCTCCCTCCCGATTTCGTGGTTGGGGAGAATCAATGTTATTAAGATGGTAGTCCTTCCTAAGTTGCTTTACCTTTTTAGGGTTCTACCAGTACAAGTTCCGGCGTGCTATCTGCGTATTATTCGAAAAAGGACTGAAAACTTTATATGGGGCAAATTAAGGCCAAGAGTAGCTAGGCAAACACTTTATCTACCTAAAATCAGTGGTGGATTAGGGGTACCTAACTTCAAGGCTTACTACAAGGCAGGACAATTTGCAATTCTAACTAAGTACCACGCCACCCAAGAAACACCATTATGGGTATACATCGAAGCTGCTGAGTGCGATCCACTCTCAGTGGCAAATCTCCTTTGGCTCCGCCCATCAGAGCGTGGCCCTATAAGGCACCCGCTGATCAAACATACCCTCTCCCTCTGGGACCAAAACAAAATCAGCCACAATCTACAATCCCCCTATAACCCCCTCCTCTCCTACATGAAGAATCCAAGCTTTGCCCCAGCCTGGGAATCGCCCAAAAGTTTCCGGGCATGGACCTCAGCAGGTTTACTTCGCCTTCATCACCTAGTTAACCATAGGTCTTTCCGTACATTCACAGATCTGACTGAATCTTTTCAACTTCCCCCAAACGAACAATTTAGATACCTCCAAATCAAAAAGTTTTTTGCTCACTTACTCAGAAATGAGACTCAGTTATCCTCCCTCACCCTATATGAAACATTTTGTAAGAAAGATCCTCATGCCAGGGGAATCATCACCTCCCTATACACTCAACTTATATCGGCCATAACACAAACCAGACCACTTTATACCAAAAAATGGGAAAAAGACTTAGGACTGACCTTAGAGCAATCTGATTGGAATAGTGTTTGGGCCACAACTAAATCTTCCTCACCCAGCATCCTAGCCCCTGAAATTAATTATAAAGTATTACTAAGATGGTATCTAGTACCGGCTAGGATAGCTAAATATGTTCCGGGCTACCAACCCTCTGCTTCAGAGGATGCTCAGAGCAAGGTACCTACTATCATATTTGGTGGTCATGCCCAAGTGCAGTAAGTTTATGGCAAAAAGTGTTCCAACTGGCCTCAACTATCTTAGAAGTCCCAATCCCCCCTGACCCACAAGTGGCCCTACTCAATTGGAAGCCAGACACAATATCGCGTACGCAATTTAAACTTTTAGTTTGTCTTCTTACGGCTACCAAACAGGTGATAGCCAAAGCCTGGAGATCCCCTAACTTGGTATTTGAGGAAGTTAAAAATAGGACTACTAATTTTATGATTCACGCCAAATATGCAGCGTTAGAGAGGGACCAAGATACCAAATTTGCACAGATATGGAACCCTTGGATAACTCATTGCTTACCCAGCACATTTCATCACTCAGTTCTATTGCCATGGTGATAGTGCATGAGACTTTGGATGGAGCGCCTGATTGGTGGGTGAGTTTGGTCTTTGGACTCTACCTTTCCTATCTCCTCTTACTTTCCTTGCTTTTCTTCGATTCTTACTTCTTCTCCCTTGTAATTCATGTGATTTATTGACAGACTTGATTCGTTTTATTATATTATATGACACGCCTAAGTGCACCCATACCCACCTCTTACACTTGGGTATACAAGATACTTCCTAGACATCTGTTAGATTTACTGTTGTACAAACTCTCTTTATGCTCCTAGTTAAATGTCGGTTTTCTTATTGGGCACAGCTTAGTCCCCATTGGGGTGCCCCCTACGCCTGTTTTTATGGGAGTTAGACTTCTTTATCACAAGATGTTCTTATGTACCGAATAAGAAATGTTGTAGATACTTGACATACTTACCTTATCTGCGTGTCTACTGTTATCTCCTGTTACTTAAGATTGTAACATGTGAAATCCTTAATAAAAATCTTAAACAGAAAAAAAAAAAATATATCAATTTTATTAATACATATTAAAATATGCAATCAAAAGGTGAGATAAAATGGTATAGATATGAGAAACATGGCATAGCGAAAAAGTACAATAATATAAAGGCTTCTAATGCGTTTCGGTATTTTCTTTCATTAGAGGTAGCTTGGAGCGACCATAAAGGTCAGATCAAATATGCAGACATATAAGGATAAATATATGCGCACTAGACATAGAAGAGAAAGCATATGCAATTACACTAACCCAAAACAAGAAGCAATCAAATCAAAATGAGGGCATGTAGTTGGGAGATAAAATGATTAAACCAGGGACAGGATGGAGAGCAATTCCACCAACACAGCGATTAATAATTACTGATGAATGTGTGTTTATTTAGACCTCTGATAGATGACACTTTTTGCTACACCTCTATGAGTGGACATTTGGGTTTCTTTGGATGCACTCCATCTGAATTTCTGCAGGCTCTTTTTCTCTCCATACTCCCGGACCATACCAGACACTGTGTTTGTGTAAAGGAAAAGAAGAATCTATTTGGAACTTTAGATGCACTTCTATGTATACTCAAATAGGAACAGGCCAAAGATTTTGTATATAAAAAAAACAATTTTATTTTATACAGTTTTAAAATGTCTAAGAGATGCAGCATCAACAAAGCTGTCCAAAATACTGCCAGGGCTGGGCCCAGCTCTCCCTTCTCAGAGCAAGCTGCTCAGCTGAGGGTTAATTGCCAGTCTCAGCTTCCACTCTGTCTCCCCTGATGATCATATCCTGCCTTGTTAAGCCAGCTCTGCTGCTATATAAAATGCCTGGATCAGATTGCAGATGTCTTCACCTTGGTCAATATCTCTGGAGAAATCTCTGCTGTATTTTCCTGTGAAAGACTTAGCCTGTTTGATGTTCCCTTCTGACTCCTGGATTTAAGACCCTACTCTCCTCCTGGCTCCTGACCCTGCATGCCGTTTGTTTGACCTCGCTGATCTCAGGACTCCTGTTTCACTGGCTTGCTCTGACTCTGGTTAACAAGACCTGGCTATGTTTTGGCCATGTTTATTCCATTTATATCATTTTAACTTTTTATTAAAAAGTGTTATTTTACTGCACTTCTGTCTTGGTATGATTCATGGTTCCTGAACACCTTCCAAATACATCACGTTAGGCAATGCATTAGTTCTTAGTGTGGGTCTACACATTTTGTGGTTGCCCTGCTTCTGGCATCCTTGTGGTGCGATGGTGGCGATTTAGAAGCCGGATAGACTGTGGTTAACCTGCAATCGCACTTGGATTGGGCCTTATAGCTGCGATCCTGGCCATTTCACCAGCAGCCATTATAAGCCCCAGCCCAGATCTATCTTGCTACAATATCCCCTTCTTTTATCACCCTGTGCTCATCATCACGCCATCCCTAGGATGTCAGTCTAGGTCCAACACATTGTTCCAGCAGAGCCATCCTTTGGTATCTCCCGTCTCTGGGAGTCCCCTCGACCCGAACCCTTGTTAGCCGCCCCACGAGGTGGTACTTGGATCCCTTTTGTGGGGTAGCAAGTCAAGCCATCCGTCTGTCTCCCTGATGGGAGTTTTTGTGAATGCTGGAGAAAAAATTGTTGCTGAGGACTAAATTTGGCAATACTCTTTGCACCACTAACTGCCAAAAGTGCCCTATTTTAATATACATCAAGTTTGTTTCTCAAGACAAGTATATACTATTCCCTGTTCTTGATACTATGACAACACTACGAGAATATTGATGTTGATCCTATTTCTGGCACCTTTGATGAAGGTCGCTGTTTCGAAATGCATTAGGTGCCTTGTGCTTGTATCATGTTGATATTTTTGTGACTGTTGTGGTCATATGTTTCAATACTTGTATCAAATGTGACACTTTCTAATTTTAAACTTTGTACAAATAAAAGTATAATTTTTATTCATACTTGTAACTAGTTTATGCCTCAAAAAATCCCAACCCAGAGGGTTCATGTTCTAAACCTTGCTTCTTCAGGACCACTTGGATAAAGTGAAATAGAAGACAATTTTTTATACTTATAAAAACAAATCTAAAAAATAAAGGAAGAACATAAGTTAAAAATCATATTTATTTGCTATGCATCCTACCTTACAGCATGTCTCCAAATTATAAATATGAATGTATTGTCTCTACCATGACGCTCTGATTTATACCAATATGTGGCTTAGAATTTAAGAATCATAAATATGATTTTTGATTTATGTTCTTCCTTTATTTGGTAGATGTGTTTTTATGAAAAAATTGTTTACTTTTGCACTTTATCCAAATGGTCCTGAAGAAGTGGGGCAGCCGTGAAACGCGTAGACCCACACTGAGGACTAGTACATTGTCTAATGTGATGTATTTTAGACAGCTTTGTTGGTGCTGCAGCTCTCTGATATTTTAAAACTGTATAAAATAAAATTGTGTTTTTTTATATACAAAATATTTGGCCTGTTCGTATTTGAGTGTACATAGAAGTGTATCTAAAGTCCCAAATAGATTCTTCTTTTCCTTTATACGTTGTTTAAATATTTAATTGCAAGCTGATAAATTAACAAATATATAACCAAAAGGTATTTGGGTTATTTTACACATGATCATTTTTATTCAAATGTTTAACCACTTCAAAACCAAGCATTTTCACCCTCTTCCTGTCCAGGCCAGTTTTCAGCTTTCAGCGCTGTCACACTTTGAATGGCAATTCATGCAATGCTGTACCTAAATTAAATGTTTTATAATTTTTTGAGACAGATAGAGATTCCTTTTGATGGAATTTAACCACCACTGAGTTTTTTATTTTTTGCTAAATAGATGAAAAACAATTACAAAATTTAAAAACAAAAAACGTTTTTCTTAGTTTCTGTTACAAAACGTTGTAAATAATTAGTAAATAAGTAATTTCTCTCCTTCACTGATGTGCACTGATGGGAACTGATAGGCTGCACTGATGGGCAATAATGAGGTGGCACTGATGAGGAGGCACTAATATGCAGCATTGATGGACACTGATAGGCGGCACTGATGGGGACTGATGGGCGACACTGATGGACAGCCGTTATAGGCACTGATGGACAGCACTGATGGGCACAAATAGATGGCGCAGATATGCGGCACTAATGAGGAGGCACTGAAAGGCAGCACTGATGGTATTGGCATCAATGATGGGCACTAATTGGCACCACTGGTGGGCACTGATTGGCATCACTGGTGGGCATGGGTGGACATCACTGGTGGGCACAAATGAGCATCACTGGGGGGCACTGGCAGGCATCACTAATGGGGCTGCACTGATAATGCACTGATTATCAGTGCAGACCCCCGTCAGGAGGGCTGCTTATTGGCTATCCTCTACTCACGCCCTGTCAGTGGGAGTAGAGGAATGCTGATAACTGGCACTTCCTATTTACACTATGATCACCTGTGATTGGACACAGCTGATCATGTGTTAAAGAGCCTACATCATAGGTTCTTTACTGTGATCAAAGATGCGGTGTATACACCACACCACCGATCACCGTGCTGCGCCTGTGTTATCAGAAGACACTCTATAGAATCAGCTACAGTGAGGCTGTTCCCTCTAGTGCTCAGCCAGGGATCTGCCTTGTCACATCCTGAATTCAGAGTGAGTGAAAACGTACAGAAGAGTGGAGGATCTTGGGACATGTAGTCCAAAGAGCTCAAATCTGGATTGAACCCGGATTGTTGTGGACTACAAGTTCCAGCTCGCTGGAGGATGAGAACAGAATGCTGGGAGAGGTGATACAAAACCTGTGTTAGGGAGGAGTCGCTCGCCACGGCCTGGATCTGAAAGCAGTGACAATCAGGAGAGCGTGGCTGTGCTGTTGCCTATGCAGAGAGAGAGTCACTTTGGAGTGATGCGGGGGTCGAGCGATGTCCCTTGAGCCCAGATTCTGGAGAGACCTGTTGCAGAATCTCCACGCCATTGCTATTGTTGGGATTGGTGACTGGGCACATGCCCATCCTCTTTACACCCAATGACCCTGCATGCAGACACCATTGCCTTATTCACTTTACAAAGTCCTGTAAGGAGACATTTACAACTGTTTCTACACAGATGGAATGTTGTATTCATCAAACTTGCCAAGTCCCACAGGACCAGTTTAAAAGAGCTAGCTGAAGACACAAGACTTCTATTTCAAATGACTAGACAGAACAAAATTTGTTTAGTTTCAATTTGATTTATTTATATAAATTTGTTTAGTTAAATTTGTTTAATCCATTTAATTTGATTCAAATTTTCGGAATTTGAATCAAGTCAAATTATTTTCAAATCAATTTCGAATAGTTTTCAAATTCAAATAGTTTTCAAATTCGAAAAGTGTTCAAATCCAAATTGTTTTCAAATTCGAGAAAGAGAATAAAATAGCATAGAAAATAAAGGAATAAAAGACATAGAATAGAATGGAAAAGAATGTAACCGAAAATAAAAGAATAGAATATAATACAGTAAAACAGAGCAAAATAGAATAGAAAATAAAAGAACAGAATAGAATGGAATAGAATAGAATAAAAATGAATAGAATAAAAAAGAATAGAATAAAATAAAAAGAATATAACTATCTTCTGAACTTTGAACAGAAAATAATAGAACAGAAAAGAATATAATTAAAAGAAAACAGAATAGAATAGAAATAATATAACAATTTCCCAAATGTAAATATAATCAATTCGAATTTGAATAAAATAGAATAGATTAGAATAGAATAGAATAGAAAATATCAGAATATTATAGAAAAAAACAATGGAATAGAATAGAAAGGATATAACCATCGTCCTATTCTAATCTATTCTTTTCTATTCTATTCAAACTCGAATTGATTCTATTTGAATTTTGTGATATGGTTATATTCTTTCTACACTATTCTATTATGGTTGGCTTGTGGGGCGGTACTTTGCTATCCTGGCTAATAAAAAGGGCACTTGTTTTAGTAAAAAAAGGTACTGTTCTTACTTAGAACTCAGAATACACTATATTACCAAAAGTATTGGGACACCTGCCTTTACACACACACATGAACTTTAATGACATCTCAGTCTTAGTCTATAGGGTTCAATATTAAGTTGGTCCATCCTATAACAGCTACAACTCTTCTGGGGAGGCTGTCCACAAGGTTTAGGAGTGTCTATTGGAATGTTTGACCATTCTTGCAGAAGCCAATTTGTGAGGTCAGGCACTGATGTGGATGAGAAGGCCCGGCTCGCAGTCTCCACTCTAATTCATCGCAAAGGTGTTCTATCGGGTTGAGGTCAGGGCTCTGTGCAGGCCAGTCAAGTTTCTCCACCCCAGAGCTGGCCCAAGACATTGTGCTGCCTAGGTCCAAGAATGAAATGCTGACCCCCCCATCCCCCCAAAAAAAAATTGTGCCCACCAAAAGGCCCCCATAACCATTATTGTATATCATGATATTTAAAACTACCACCCCAAACTCCCTCATCCATGTCTTTATGGACCTTGCTTTGTGCACTGGTCCAAATCATTTGGTGGAGGGGGGATTATGGCATGGAGTTGTTTTTCAGGGGTTGGGCTTGGCCCCTTAGTTACAGTGAAGGAAACTCTCAGCATACCAAGACATTTTGGACAATTTCATGCTCCCAACTTAGTGGGAACAGTTTGGGGATGGCCCCTTCCTGTTCCAACATGACTGAGCACCAGTGCACAAAGCAAGTAAAGACATGGATGAGCGAGTTTAGGGTGGAGCAGGGCCGGTCCGAAAGTGGGTCCCAGTGGGTCCATGGGACCCAGGCGGCAGTTTGCACAGGGACGGCCACAGCCCGGCGGCTCCACTGCGACCTCTATATGTCCCGCTGCCGCCGTAATGCAGTGTGTCAGTATCACTATTGCCGCCCGGTAATGGCATTAGCTCGGTCTCAGCCTCAGTGTTGTGGCTGCCAGCCAGTCGGCTGCGGGAACAACAGGCAGCAGCAGCAGCCAGCATTAAAATACACTGCCGGTCTGTGTCACCTCCTCTGCTCTTGCTCCTGTGTACATTGCTGGGGAGTGGCCGAGTGGTACGAGCGCCATTGGTTTGGAGTGAGTGGGCATGGCTTGTGGGGCGGATGCAGAGCCAGAGTGGCACATGGGTTAGGGAGTGGAGCAGAGCAAGTTTCCCAGCCGCCCAGAGCACATCACATGACAGCATAGTAAGAAGAAAAGTACCCGCTCATCACCGACACTATCAGTTCTGCAAGATGGAATAAGAGGCTCAAGTACCACTTTGCCAGCTGGTGACTTTTATTTCTAAAGTAAATCTAGGTAAGGTGAGTGGCAGGCTCCGATTGGCTTAATTGGTTGCTCTATGTATGTTTACTCAGCTTAGGGCAAGTCCCTCCCACCTACCGACCTTACTATAGCCAATTGACGGCTACAGTGCGGCTGGCTGGCTCAGGAAGGCGGTCATATGAGGGCCTCCCAGTCTCATGCTGCTCTGAAGTGTCCGTGATGGCTGGGTCCACAGGACCCAGCGCATCATGGATCAGGGTAAAAGGCCAACGACAGCCGCCCTTTACCACTTGATCACTCCGTTCAATGATGGAGTGATCACTTGTCATCAAACCAGCGGCGTTGCCGGTCAAGCTAGTGTTGCTGCGGCATGAGGGGAGGAGAGAGAAACATTGCAGCAGCATGAGCTGGCATGATCCTAAGTGCTAACAGTGCCCCATCAGCGCACAGTGCCATCAGTGCAATCACAGGGCCCTATCACTGCGATTGCAGTGCCATCAGTGCAATCACAGTGCCATCAGTGCAATCACAGGGCCCTATCACTGCGATCACAGTGCCATCAGTGCAATCACAGGGCCCCATCAGTGCAATCACAGTGCCACCAGTGCAGTCACAGTGCCATCAGTGCAATCACAGTGCCCCATCAGTGCAATCACAGTGCCTTATCTGTGCAATTACAGTGCCCAATCAGTGCAATTACAGTGCCCCATCAGTGCAATCAAAGTGCCACATCAGTGCAATCACAGTTATATCTGTGCAATCACACTGCCCTATCAGTGCAATTACAGTGTCATCGGTGCAATCACAGTGCCCTATCAGTGCAACCACAGTGCCCCTGCCATCAGTGCAATCACACTGCCCCATCAGTGCAATCATAGTTCCATTAGTGCCCCATCAGTGCAATCACAGTGCCATCTGTGCCCCATCAGTGAAATCACAGTGCCATCAGTGCAATCACAGTTGCATTAGTGCCCCATCAGTGCAATTTACAGTGCCACCAGTGCCTCATCAGTGTAATCCCAGTGCCATCAGTGCCCCATCAATGCAATCAGAGTGCCATCGGTGCAATCACAGTGCCCCAGCAGTGCAATCATAGCTCCATCAGTGCCCCATCAGTGCAATCACAGTGCCCCATCAGTGCCCCACCAGTGCAATTACAATGCCCCATCAGTGCCCCACCAGTGCAATTACAGTGCCATCAGTGCAATCACAGTGCCACCTGTGCCCCATCAGTGTAATCACAGTGCCATCAGCGCCCAATCAGTGCAATAACAGTGTTATCTGTGCAATCACAGTACCATCAGTGCAATCACAGTGCCCCATCAGTGCAATCACAGTGCCAGTAGTACAATCACAGTGTCCCATCAGTGCAATCACAGTGCCCCAGCAGTGCAATCATAGCTCCATCAGTGCCCCAACAGTGCAATCACAGTGCCCCATCAGTGCCCCACCAGTGCAATTACAATGCCCCATCAGTGCCCCACCAGTGCAATTACAGTGCCATCAGTGCAATCACAGTGCCACCTGTGCCCCATCAGTGTAATCACAGTGCCATCAGCACCCCATCAGTGCAATAACAGTGTTATCTGTGCAATCACAGTACCTTCAGTGCAACCACAGTGTCCCATCAGTGCAATCACAGTGCCATTAGTACAATTACAGTGCCCCATCAGTGCAATCACAGTGCCCCATCAGTGCAACCACAGTGCCTTATCAGTGCAATTACAGTGCCCAATCAGTGCAATTACAGTGCCCCATCAGTGCAATCAAAGTGCCACATCAGTGCAATCACAGTGATATCTGTGCAATCACAGTGCCCCATCAGTGCAATTACAGTGTCATCAGTGCAACCACAGTGCCCCATCAGTGCAACCACAGTGCCCCATCAGTGCAATCACAGTCCCATCAGTGCCCCATCAGTGCAATCACAGTGCCATCAGTGCAATCACAGAGCCCCATCAGTGCAACCACAGTGCCAATAGTGCAATCACAGTGCCCCATCAGTGCAATCACAGTACCCCATCAGTGCAATCACAGTTCCATCAGTGCCCCATCAGTGCAATCACAGTGCCATCAGTACAACCACAGTGCCCCAACTGTGCAATCACAGTGCCATCAGCATGTCATAAATGTTTGCATATTGACAATGTTCTTTTGCGTGTGAATCTGACTTCCTGATAAATGTAAAGTTTTAATTATCACGATATAAAATAATGGTTATGGGGGCCTTTTGGTGGGCGCATTTTTTTTTGGGGGGGGGGGTCAGCATTTCATTCTTGGACCCAGGCAGCACAATGTCTTGGGCCAGCTCTAGGGTAGAGGAACTTGACTGGCCTGCACAGAGCCCTGACCTCAACCCAATAGAACACCTTCGCAATGAATTAGAGCACAGACTGCGAGCCAGGCCTTCTCATCCACATCAGTGGCTGACCTCACTAATGCGCTTCTGGAAGAATGGTCAACCTTTCCTATCGACACTCCTAAACCTTGTGGACAGCCTTCCCAGAAGAGTTGAAGCTGTTATAGCTGCAAAGGGTAAGCCAACTCAATATTGAACCCTACGGACTAAGACTGGTATGCCATTAAAGTTTATATACGTTTAAAGGCAGGTGTCCCAATACTTTTGGTAATAAAGCGTATGTTCCATAAAAAAAAATGATTTTCATTCTTGCTCCTCATGCAACATGGAAAAAAAAATAATAATAACGTTATTGCCTGTTGCTGACTACAAAACATCAACCCTTGCCCTGACTCAACCTTAGGGCCGCGTGCTTAAGATCTTTTGCCGGGCAGAACTTAGAAATGGCCGAGACACGGCTCTGAGATGTCTGGAGATGAATTAATATGTATGTCGTGATTAGAGGCAGCAAGAGCGACAGCTCCCTTTAAATTCACCCCCGACGACCGCCCGTCTCTCTTTATTAAAGAGTGGAAACTATTCATCAAATCTATCAGAGGTCCTAATAACACTAGATTTACTGAGGGGAAATGTAATAACTGATTTGATTTTACACTTTCATTACAGAGGAGATATAAAATGAGACCTGAACCCCTTCATCAAGCTCCTTAACTATAGCGCTCCATAGCAGGCAGTCGGACCTCGTCTGTCTAGGGACGCCACCGGATAACAAATTTCACCAATAAGAACACACGCTGAAGCTCCTCGAGTAATGAGAGGAAGTACATCTGCTAGCATGTTTCATTGCTATCTTTATTTTTCAAGAAACTATCACTGCAAGCAAACCTTACATTTTTTTTTATTTAAAAAGTAATTTAAAGGATATATCTAAGCAGATGAGAAAATGTATAATAGATGGCAAGTCTATCTTTTTTTTTTTTTTTTTTTTTTTTAAATAATGAAAGTATAGTGTTTAATAGATATGAATTAAGGAATTGATTTATATAAAAGTAGTCCAATCATGTATCATTATAATTAAACCCTATTGATTATTTAAAGTATATTTTACAATTTTTAAAAAAGACTTTGGATAAAGTAGGGAATGTTTAGAACCCCTGTTATTTTTTAAATGCATTTTATTCTTTATCAAACTTTAACATAGTATAGAGCTTGTTTTTTTAATAGATAATTAAATCATAGCATTCAATAAAGATAAATTAAGGATTTGATTTACTTATTATCAGATTTATTTAACCCTATTAATTATTCAAAGTGTATTTTAGAACTGTTTTTTAATAGATGGATAGAGTAGGGAATAGTTAGCACTCCTGTGTTATTTTCCATCTAAACATAGTTCAATCACTTATCATACTTATTGAACCCTGTTGGTTAATTCATTTTTTAAAAAAAAAAACTTTGGATAGAGTAGGAAATAGTAAGAACCCCTGTTTTTTCTCTTCTTTTTATTATTAAATAATTAAGCTATTGTATTCATTAAATACAATTTAAGGATTGGATTCACTTAAAAGTAGTCCAATCCTTTATCAACCTAATTGAACCCCATTGAATATATAAAGACATTTTTAGAACTCTTGTTTTACTTCGGATCGAGTAGGTAATAGTTAGAACTCCTGTGTTTTTTAAAGTAAATACTTAAACTATAGTGGTCAATAAATATGATTAAGGATTGGATTCACGTAAAAGTAGTACAGTCATTTATCATACTAATTCTATTGAGAATCTATCTAATTCTAAACTCTATTGAGAATTTCATTATTTAAAGTAAAGTTTAAAATGTTGGATAGAGTACGGAATAGATAATTATTTTTTAATTAAATACATAAGTAAACTATAGTATACAAAATAGGTTCTAAAGTGGTATTAAAGGCTTGGCTTAAAAACAAAAAAACAAACATGTCATACTTACCTGGTATTGCACAGAGCAACCCTGACCCTCCTGTTCTCAGGTCCTCCACTGGCGCTCCTGGCTCCTCCCCCTTAACCAGTGCCCCCAATAGCAAGCCACTTGCTATGGGGACACTGGTGCATGCTCGCTCCTGAGCCCTGCTCTATGTGTCCATAACACACATAGAGCTGTGGCTCGGCCCACCCCCACTCTCTCCTCATTGGGTCACTGGCTGTGATTGACAGCAGTGGAAGCCAATGGCTCCCACTGCTGTCTCATCCAATGAGGAGAGGGAGTCCTGGGACAGCTGAGGCTCTCAAGCACATTGCTGGATCGAGAGGGGGCATAGGTGAGTATTAGAGGGGGTTGTGGGGGGAGGAAAACACAGAAGGTTTCTTTACCTTCATGCATAGAATGTATGAAGGTAAAAAACTTTAAGCCTTTACAACCACTTTAAGGATTGGATGTACTTAAAAGTATTTTATCATACTAATTAAACCCCATTGATAATTTGTACTTTTTTGTAACTATGTTAAACTTTGGATAGAGCATGGAATAGTTATAACCACTGTGTGTTTTTTTTAGTGTTCAGCAAATATGATTGAAGATTGGATTCACTTAAAAGTAGACGAATCCTTTATCATTATAATTGAAACCCATTGATTATGTAAAACATATTTTTGAACCTTTTTTAACCCCTACAGATCCGCGCTATTGCCGAAGTACGGCTCCATCGCGGATCTGAAATGCCGGGACGACGTCCATGGACGTCGTCCCCTGTGCACGCTCCCGGCGCGCCCCCTGGCGGCAGTGGCGGTGCGCGCGCGCGCCCGCCGCACGCTACGCGAGCGTGCCCGTGGGTCGGGCGGACTCTATGTCCGCTCAAGACCCACGATCGCCTTACAGAGCTGCAGAACGGGGAACCGCCGATGTAAACACGGCGGTTCTCCGTTCTGTGAATGGGACATAGCAGATCTACTGATCCCTGTCACTGGGATCAGTTAGATCTGTTATGTCCCGGCCAGCCCCGCCCCCCCACAGTTAGAACACACCCAGGGAACACAGTTAACCCCTTCACTGCCCCCTGCAGGTTAACCCCTTAACTGCCAATGACATTTACACAGTAATCAGTGGATATTCAAATTTCTGATCGCTGTTAAATGTCATTGGTCCCAAAAATGTGTAAAAAATGTCCGAAATTTCTGCTGCAATATCGCAGTCCCGATAAAAATTGCAGATCGCCGCCATTACTAGTAAAAAAAAATAATAATAATAAAAACGCCATAAATCAATTCCCATAGTTTGTAGGTGCGATAACTTTTGCGCAAACCAATCAATATACGCCGATTGCGATTTTTTTTTTACCAAAAATATGTAGAAGAATATATATCGACCAAAACTGATGAATCGTTTTTTTTAATGGATTTGTACTTTAGCAAAAAGTAAAAAATATTGTTCTTTTTTGCAAAATTATCGCTCATTTTTTGTTTATAGCGGCAATCAGAAATGACGCAGAGGGGATCAAATACCACTAAAAGAAAGCTCTATTTGTGGGAAAAAAAGGACGCAAATTTTATTTGGTTACAACGTCGAACGACCGCACAATTGTCATTCAAAATGCGACAGCGCTGAAAGCCGAAAATTGGTCTGGGCAGGAGGGGGGTTTAACCACTTGCCGACCGCCGATCGGCATCTGACGGCGACAAAGTGGTTCGTTATCGCAAAACGCCGTCATACGACGGCGGCTGTTGGTTTATTTTAAACGCAGGAAAAAAAGGGTGTTTATCTCGAAAGAAAATCACCATAAACTAGGGGAGACGCAGTAAAGACTAACGGCGATATTTGTTTTTTACTCGCTATTAAAACGTTTTTTCTTGTTATAAAAAATGAAAAACGATTTCATGTTTAGGTAATTTTTTTTGCTAAGTAGTCAAAACCAGCTATATATAAGAAGATGTATAAAAACCATTTTTTTTTTAGCGTTAGCCGCATATAACTAACCAAACGCGTTTTCAATAGCGTGGATGTTTGATACCCTTAACTAAATAC
>BLSH010211737.1:203789-248763 GCA_018402905.1 Glandirana rugosa | reverse complement strand
AAATAAAAAAAAAATAAAAACCCCAGAAATGAATTCTCACCATCCGTAAACGCGACCACTTTTGCGCAAACCAATCAATAAACGCCGATTGCGATTTTTTTTATCGCAAATATGAGGAAGAATATAAATTGGCCAAAAACGGTGAAAAAAAATGTTTTTTTATATTTTTTTTTTGGATTTGTATTCTAGCAAAAAGTAAGAAATTTGGGTTTTTTTGCAAAATTGTCGCTCTTCTTTTGTTTATAGCGGCGATCAGAAATGACGCAGAGGTGATCAAATACCACCAAAAGAAAGCTCTATTTGTGGGAAAAAAAGGACGCAAATTTCGTTTGGGTACAACGTCGCACGACCGCGCAATTTTCAGTTAAAGCGACGCAGCGCCGAATCGCAAAAAGGGCTCCGGTCCTAAAGCTGGAAATCCTTCCGGGGCTGAAGTGGTTAAGTACCCAGTAAGGAAGGGGTTAAACTTTGCATAAAAGTAGGGAATAAATAGAACCCCTGTTTCCTTTTCAGAAATAAGTGTTCAATAAATATGATTAAATATAGGATTTACTTAAAAGTAGTCTAATGCTTTATCATAATAAATAAACCCCAGTGAATATTTAATTATATTTTAGAACTTTTTTTTTTACTTTGTATAGAGTAGATGGACAGAACCCCTGTTTCTTTGTTTTTTTTTTTTTTTTATAAACTATTAAACTTTAATGTTCAATAACTATGATTAGGGTTTTTTAATAAATAAGCTATAAGGATTCGATTCCTCAAAATCGTGGTCTTATCCTTTATCATATTAGCTGACCCTCTTTGATAATCTAAAGTATATACACTCACCAGCCACTTTGTTAGGTACACCCGTTCAATTGCCTGGTAACAAAAATTGCTAATCAGCCAATCAAATGGCATCAACCCAATGCATTTAGGCATTTAGGCGTGGTAAAGACGACTTACTGAAACCAAGCATCAGAATGGGGAAGAAAGGGGATTTAAGTGACGTTGAATGTGGCATGGTTGTTTGTGCCATATGAGCTGGTCTGAGTATTTCAAAAACTGCTGATCTACTAGGATCCCAAAGGTTCTTTATTGGATTGAGATCTGGTGACTGTGGAGGCCATTGGAGTGCAGTGACCTCATTGTCCAGTGGTGAGATTATCTGAGCTTTGTGACATGGTGCATTATCCTGCTGGAAGGAGCCATCAGAAGATGGGGACACTGCAGTCATAAAAGGATGGGCATGGTCAGCAACAATACTCAGGTAGGCTGTGGTGTTTAATCAATGCTCAATTGGTACTAAGGAGCCCAAAGTGTGCCAAGAAAATATCCCCCACTCATGAGTATCCACCAAACTTTTTTCGGGGGGGGGGGGGCATCATTTTAAGGTCCCCTTTTCAGCAATTTCATGAAGAAATTATGGCTTAGTCAATGCAAAGGTTTGAGAAACCTGATGCAAAAGCTTACTAGAAGGATCGAGCTGCCATTGCCTGATTAGCAATTTATAATCTGTTTTTATATTTACAGAGGTTTCCACTTCTAACTTTTCTTTCTGAAAATGCCAGTACCATGGCTCTGTTGTTGCAATATTTAAATTGATTGAGGAGGTATGCAGATAAGAATTTTTAACTTCCCTTAAACTTTTCTGATGTGCATACAGGCTCTGCCTTAGAAAGCATTCAGACCCACAGGTCAGCATCACAGCCAGGTAAAGAGCATTTTTAAAAGGTTAGCAATGATATCTCCCACATATCTATCATGAAATAATTAATTGAACACTTTGACCGCAATTATACAAGTAGTGCTGTAAGATGAGCTCCAGAACATGGACACAGGCTGCCTCACCTCAGGTAGGTGCCGGTGGACAGCTCACACTCAGCTCTTCAGGCATGCTTCTCATGACGTGACATCACTGGTTGCTAGATGCCAGGCAGCAGGCGAGTTTAGCTGCTAGTGCAGCGGGCAGCAGAGAGGCCAACAGACGGTGCAATAAGAGAGTCTAGGGAGTTGGGGCGGCACCACTGCTGTTGAATGTAACAGTGACTCAGTAAAAGTGACTTCCACAGCTTCGGCGCCCCCACTTTTCAGCAGCTTGCGCCGCCTGAGCGCGGTGCACCCTGGGCACCCGCCCAGGATGGGCCCTGAGTGCCCCCGTGTGGACACTTGCTCTGGGGGGGGCACTTGCACCCCTATGCGAACGCCAGTGACCCCACATAATTACACCATCGTCACCAGCCTGAATCGTTGCTACAATGCAGAATGGATCCATGCTTATTTACGCCAAATTCTGACCCTACCATCTGAAGGTCGCAGCTGAAATCCTGGCAAGATTTTTCCATTATTGTCCAATTTTGATGAGCCTGTGTGTAATTGTAGCCCCCGTTTCCAGTTCTTAGCTGACATGAGTAGCAACCGGTGTGGTCTTCTGCTGCTGTAGCCCATCTGCTTCAAGGTTCGATGTGTTGTGCATTTAGAGATGGTATTCCTCCTACCTTGGTTGTAACGAGTGGTTATTTGCGTTACTGTTGCCTTTCTATTATCTCAAACCAGTCTGCCCATTCTCCACTGACCTCTGACATCAACAAGGCATTTTCCTCCACACAACTGCCCCTCACTGGATATTTTCTCTTTTTTGGACCATTCTCTATAAACCCTAGAGATGGTTGTGCAAGAGAATCCCAGTAGATCAGCAGTTTTTGAAATACTCAGACCAGCCTGTATGGCACCAACAACCATGCCACATTCAAAGTGACTTAAATCTCCTTTCTTACCCATTTTGATGCTCAGTTTGAACTTCAGCAAGTCATCTTCACCACATCTAGATGCCTAAATGCATTGAGTTGTTGCCATGTGATTGGCTGATTAGAAATTTGTGTTACCAAGCAATTGAACAGGTGTACCTTATAAAGTGGCCGGTGAGTGTATGTATTTCACGTGTGTGTATTTCAGCTTTCAGCTGTGTTAAAGGGAAAGGGATGGGCCAGAATAATGTCCTGCAAAATTGCTTTGCATTCTATAAGAAACGTTGATGTCTTGGCCATCAAAATGGAATTCTTCCCATGAAGTCAATCCACCCACTTAAACCACAGATGTCCAAATTGTCCTCCTAAACTTCGCAGAGAAGCATTAGTACAATTCTACTTTAGTTTCACTTCACTAGTTTTCCTTTAATATACTGCAGCATCTTCAGTCAAAACAAGAAAGTCAACGATCACAGCGCTTACATAATAGAAGCATGCAGCAACATGTTATTAAACCATCATTTCAAAGTAACTCTCATTTGTGCTACCACTGTCAATTTTTTTCGACCATATGAAAACGGCGTGTGCTTTAGCACGGCGTTTAAAATAAATAACAGCAAATTAAAAAAAAAAAAAAAAAAAAAGAAATGAAATAATGTTCCAACTGAACGAATAAAAAGCCTTAAAATTAGACCGAGCTTAGACAATTCATTTCAGACTCATTAAGCTGAATTAGACTGTAGAAGAAATGTTTAAACCTGTGTTTGTTCACAGTCTGTCACTGAACATTGATTTTTTCAAAGGGTTCACACACAATTAGAGGAAGATGAATGAGCGCTAACCAAATGATTGATTCATACCTTCTTAAAAATAAATGTGGTACAGTCACTTATGCTAAATTGATATTTATATAACTCCTTTTGAAGATGAAATTAAATTTCCCTGAAAAAAAAAAAGGTTATTATAAAGGAGAATTTTTTCAGCTGCAGTTCTTTTACATTAATACATCCAAGAAAATGGAAAAAAGAGAGAGCGGGAGAGAGTTAAAAAGGATACATTAAAAAAAAAAACTTTTCTGAAGTGCTTTTAAAGTGATTGATGGACTTCTAAGTAGTAATTACTAAATGTGCTTATCTAGATACCCTTTCTTCCATTGATCCCTTCACGTCCTCTGATGAAAAGCTCATAATTCATGGCTTTCTTGATGTTTAGCAGAGGATGAAATAATTTATAAACTAAATCCAAATGATCCAGTGTGTGGAGTATAAAGTGATTGGAGCCGCGGCGAACACCGACTTGTATCAGGGAATAATGACTGTGAGTACATCAACTTTAGAGCAGGTCTGAAGTCTTGGAGGCCTACATGACTGATGTGGCATCAGAATTTCAAGGATCAGTTTTGGCGTGTCCAGATATGTGTAGCGCTTACCCCTGAAGGGACCCCTGCATTTGCCCGAGTTCTTTCCTATTCAGTGCAGAGGCAGCCAGGCACACAGCAATCAGTTCACTCACTCGAGCTCAGAAAACAGTTTAGGGTAGCCATTCTCAATCTTTTAAACAAAGAGGAACCTTTGAAATAACTTTCTGGTCTCATGGAACCCCTGCCAAAAAATGACTGCATGTACAACTCTTGATACATCGGTGTGATGGTAATTTGGAAGAATACTCCTTCCACTTGTGGTCATTGGGAAAGATTACCCCCTTACAGATACCTAATGGTATCAATGGGAACTAGAGTTATCACCTCATCACTTTAAAATGAACACATATTCATTACACGGGTTCTGTGGTTGATTAAGGTAGTAATTAAATTCTCTTGGTGCCTTATCTGCTTTAAATTAGCCTCAGAACCTGTGTAATTCATATGTGTTCGGGTTTAAAGGGATGAGGTGGTAACCCCAATGGGAACTTATCTGAGGGGGAAATTGCTCATTGCTCGAGGAGCCCCTAGTAACCTCTGGAGGAACCCTGGATGAGAAACCCTGGTTCAGGGGATGTCTTTTTGAAGTTTATTGCTCTAGAACTTAAACAAAAAGAGAGCAATGGAGAATAGGATACTCCTAAATGCCTGAGCACTAGTTTAAGCTGAGGACACTTCTCTCTCTAGTGCAGCGCAGTCACTATGTTGGCAGCTGAAGACCATGAACAAAAGAGTTTTAACACAGTTTAAAGTAGAACAGAGCAGCCTAAAACCCCTGCAGCTGGGAACCACAAACAATCTTAAACAAGTTCAGGGCTAACTGGAACAGTCACTATTCACAACTGGGGGCCGTGGAGACCTCAACTCAATTAAGTAAGCTCTACTCACAGACCCGAGAGGGAGATACAGAATTTGAGGGTTCTATCCATAGCTCTGAGTAGTCCAGCAACCATGTAGGTGGGGTGCAACATGCGGCAGCAATAATTCACACAGTATTCGCACAGTAACAATTCACAACAAATTCAGTGGAAAGGCTGCCCAAGCTAGTGCACTCATGGTCTCCAGAAATGAGAAGAGAGCAGGTATAAGCCGGACTAACAGCATCTGTTAGAGAGAGCAGAATTCAGTTTGACCATCTCGTACCCAAGCGGGATGATGTCCAAAGTAGTTGTGAACCATTAGGAACCTCTCCGTACCACTAATGCTGTGCCTAACAGGCGGGGTACCTGCAGCCATGGCCCCAGTATAACCCCTTCAACCAGAGTACGTATGAGTACATCCTTCTTGGGGAAGGGGTTAATCAAGGATCTGGGAATCACCCAATGAACTCAATAAATTGTAGTTGTGTTCATTTTGAATGCCCAATCATGTCCAGGTGAAATAACAAAAAAAGATTTTGCTTTTAACATGACTGGATAATTGAAGTGGATCTTTACGTAATTTATTTTGTAAAGATTCTCAACTACTTCAGCCTGATGATCTCTAATGCTGATTTTATGCATTATAACCTCTTCCAAAATGCATCCCATGCTCTTTTTTGACTTCTGTGGAACTTCCTTCTTCTGTTCAGTCAAATGACCTATTCCTTCCACCCACCACAAAGCTTTCAGTTGTTGTCTTATCCACTTCTGGACCAAGCCTATGGCCCCTTTCACACGGCCGTATCGTTCAGGTCCACCTGTCCGATTTTCAGGAGGACCTGAAGAGACGCTCCATGCACTTCTATGGAGCGATGGATGTCAGCTCCATAGAATCCGATCCTGTATCTTAAAGTCCGATGGATGGAAACCCTATTTCTCCATCCATCTGGGGATCAGATCAGATGAAAACGGATAGGCGGTCCGTTTTCTTCTGATTTACCATAGAGGAGAGCAGGGCTCTGACAGATCCGTCTCTTCACAGTGAGCGGAGACGGATCTGTCATCCGCCTGCTCAGCGGGGATCAACGGATCGATCCCTGCTGAGCAAAGCGGAGCCTGCACACGGACACGGCCGCGTGAAACCACCCAATTTCTGACACTTGTTGTTTACAAGTTAAAATCAGTATTTTTTTGCTAGAAAATTACTTAGAACCCCCAAACATTATATTTTTTTAGCAGAGACCCTAGAGAATAAAATAGAGATCATTGCCCGCTCATGGAATGGCGACAAACTTTGGTTCTTAAAAATAGGCGATGTTTAAAAATTTCTACAGGTTACCTGTTTTGACTTACAGAGAAGGGCTACAATTATTGCTCTCGCTCTAACGATCGTGGCGATACCTCGCATTTGTGGTTTGAAAACTGTTTACATATGTGGGCGCATTGCGTATGCATTTGCTTCTGCGCGTGAGCTCAGAGGGACAGGGCTCTTTAATTTTTTTTTTCTTATTTATTTGACTTTTATTGTTTATTTTTACACTGTCGTTAAACATTTTTTTGATCACTTTTATTTCTATTACAAGGAACGTAGACATCCCTTGTAATAGAAATAAGCAAGACAGGGACTCTTTAATGTGAGATCTGGGGTCATAAAGACCTCAGATCTCACATTTACACTTAAAAGCAATAAAAAAAAATGTAAATTTTTTTCCTCATAAAAAAAGGGTCCTTTAAGGCCAGAGGGCGGAAGTGACATTTAACGTCGCTCTGGTCCTCCAAGGGCATCTTGCCCATCCATCCTGGGGATCTGTGAGCCAACTCTGCATGATGATGCTCCCCTAGAGGACGGGTCTTTGACAGCTTAGGTTCCCAGAAAGTGCATTGGATGATGCCAGCCATCATTCAACTGAAAGACTAGCAGTGGCAACAAGGCAGAGCAGAGCTTCAAGGAGGGACACAGCTGGATTGAAGGTGTGTATCCCAGTGAAAGCTGTGCTTCCTTTATTTTTTTTTTTACATTAGCATTTTATTTATTTATGTATTTATTTATTTTTCTGCTGGCACTCTGCTTTAATCACTTTCAATTTACAATACATCAAGGAAAACATTAACCATTTCCTGTCATGCATTAAAAATACTTTTTATTGATAGAAAATTATAACATTGTTTTCATAAAACATATCTAGGTATGTTTAATACTCAGTGTCCTCCTCTGTCTTGGGTTTCACATTCCCAGTATAAGGTTTATGCTTGGCATAGGCTAGTATTGCACTTCTCTACACCCTGGACCATCCAACGCATATCAAACATGCTCTTGTTCTTCATCAGGAAGAAAGGTCCATTGTGTATTTCTTTCTTCTAAATATATATATTTTTTTATCTACCCATGGGATATGAATGGACCTCAACCCACATTCTTCACCCCCCATAGGTTTCTTTGTTATTTTTTGGTTTCTCTACAAATTCCCTCTATGCCTTAAAAAACTGTAATAAAATGGATATACACACTCACCAGGCACTTTATTAGGTACACCTGTTCAATTGCTTGGTAACACAAATTGCTAATCCGCCAATCACATGGCAGCAACTCAATGCACTTAGATGTGGTGAAGATGACTTGCTGAAGTTCAAACCGAGCATCGAAATTGGGAAGAAAGGGGATTGAAGTCACTTTGAATGTGGCATGGTTGTCGGTGCCAGATGGGCTGGTCTGAGTATTTAAAAAACTGTTAATCTACTGGGATTTTCACGCACAACCATCTCTCGGGTTTACAGAGAATGGTCCGAAAAAGAGAAAATACCCAGTGAGCAGAAGTTGTGTGGACAAAAATGCCTTGCTGATGTCAGAGGTCAGAGGAGAATGGGCAGACTGGTTCCAGATGATAGAAAGGCAACTAGACATGTGCAATTTGTTTCATTCTGAATTTGTTCTTCAACAAAATTTGTTAATTTGGAATATTTGAATTAACGAAAACCCATTTAACACAATTTTCGTAAATTTGTAAATTTAAAAATTCATAAATTTGTTTGGGTACAACGTTGCATGACCGCGCAATTGTCAGTTAAAGTGACGCAGTGCTGAATCGCAAAAAGGGCTCTGGTCCTACAGTGGGAAATCCTTCCGGGGCTGAAGTGGTTAAACCCACAAGTGCTTTTTTTACCACTACTATTCCTTTATATTGGCTTTTGAACTTAACAAATGCAGCAATTTAGAGATTGGGTGAAAGGTTTAGCTCTGGGAAACACTTTTTGAAAAATAAAAAGTGCATTTTATATACAGCTATATAGATCAGACTAAAATGAGGGACAAATGAGGGGGAAAGAGGGGCAGAGGGACTGTTGAGCACAACAGGGGACAGGAACCAGAGCTAATAGTGGGTTTTTCTTACTGTCTGTGTGTTGCAAAGTGCATAGTTAATAAAAGTAGTTCAGGGGCATTTTTGTGATTCGTTAAACCACTTGCCAACCATATATTTTAGATATAGAGCGGTAAGGTGGCACTGCTGCTCTGGATCACATACCTAGTACGAGATCCAACATTTCCAGGAAGGGGGCGCGCACGCACGCTGCTGGCAGCCCACTCCCACTGTGGTTATACACAGTGGGAGCTGTTACCACGGACTCTATATCTGCTGGCACCCGCCAATTCAGTACAGAGGCAGAATTGCAGTCTGCCTATGTAATCAAGGCAGATTGCCATTCTGTCAGTAGGGAAGGCATTGATCCTGTGTTCCTGCAAAGCAGAGACAAAGATCCATGTCTTTCCCTAATAAAAGCACCTCCCCCACTGTACAAAAACACTGGCTAGGCACACATTTAACCATTTGATTGCCCCTGATATTAACCCCTTCCCAGCCAGTGTTATTAGTACAGTAACAGTGCATTTTTGTTAGCACTGATCACTGCATTACTGTGTCACTGGTTCTCAAAAAAAGTCGCTGATCGCTGCCATTACTAGTAAAAAAAAATTGAAAAAAATAAAAGTTCCATAAATATGTCCCATAGTTTGTAGACATTATAACTTTAGTGCAATCAATATATGCTTATTGGGATTTTTTTTAACCAAAAAAATGTACCAGAATACAAATTGGCCTAAAATGATGATGAAATTAGATTTTTAAAATTTTTTTATTATTTCATAGCAGAAAGTAAAAAATAATGCTTTTTTTTCAAAATTGTCGCTTTTTTTGTTTATAGTGCAAAAAATAAAAACGCAGAGGTGATCAAATACCACCAAAAGAAAGCTCTATTTTTGGTAAAGAAGGATATAAACTTTGTTTGAGCACAGGGTTGCATGACCGCGCAATTGTCAGTTAAAGTAATGCAGTGGCGTATCACTAAAAATGGCCTGGTCATGAAGGGGGGGGGGGGGTAAGGGTCCTTTCACATGGGCTTTCTGCCTGGCAGACTCCATTTTGCTCAGCGGGGGATCAGTCCATTGATCCCCACTGAGCAGGCGGATGGCAGGTCCTTCTCCGCTCACTGTGCAGAGACGGACCTGTCAGAGTCCCGCTCTCCTCTATGGGGAGATTGGATGAAAATGGACTGCCTGTCCGTTTTCATGCGATCCCATCCGCCAGACAGATGGAAGATAGGGTTTCCATCCATCTGGATTTCATGGACAGCATCAGATCAGATAGCGATGGAACTGAACGGACATGTCACCGCTGACATCCGCTGCCTATAGGGATGAATGGAGTGTCTGATCAGGTCCGCCTAAAGAACTGACAAGTGGACCTGATCGGAAAGCCTGTGTGAAAGTGGCTTAAATCTTCCAGAGGTCAAGTGGTTTGAGTTACATTGGAAACCCATTCAAATAAATGAGCAGCCTCAATGCAATGCACATCAATGCATGCAAAAAAAGGAGTGTACTTTACCGCATTGCAATAGTGTAAATGGGCTCTAAAGAATACGTGCATGACTGTGATCTTAAACTAATGTTCTTCCATTTATTTCGCCCAATGAACATCAACATAATTATTATTGAAATCAGTCAAAGCTCATTTCAGATCAGCGATGGCTTCTGAGCACATGTAATCAATACCAATAAAAATTCCAAATTGAAAATTCCGCTTCTGAAAAATATTACTGTGGATTTAATTTAGTGTCACTTTACTGGGCTCCTATAAATTTAATCATATTTATATTACCTTCCTGTTACAGTACATAGAAGGAAAAAAATCTGAAGTTTTAGTATTATTATTTTTTTATTTATTTTTACATAAAAAACGGTAATAACTCTTCAGCGTGATGATGTATTTATCTCCAGTGTGAAGTCCAGTCCTATTCACTGCAAACCAATTGTTCCGTTTCTATGTACTGGTAATAAGCTTAGAAATGACACAGATGACAGCTAATCTCGGCTGTGGCAGTGCTGCTCCAAGACTTTGATTCATTAGGTTTCCACATTACAATAAAATCTGTGAAAATTACATCAACTCTGAGTTATGCAGCTCGGGGTCAGCAATTAATTTACCTAGCAGTGAATGCAGTCACACAATCACATAGTGTACAGTTTGTGCATTCTATAAAGCCCATTAAATGGAATGCAGTTATACACCTACGTCATAAAGACTTAAACGGCTCTTTAAAGCAAACCAATCATCTCCGTTCTTAAAGATCTGAACTTAGTCATATCTAAACCCTCATATATGAGTGGAATTAAGAATGTCTATGCCATTTCTGATGTTGCTTTGAATCTTTTTAAATGGGCAGCTGACATTAAAATAATACTTGGTGATTTTGCCATGAAGGTCATTGTTCAGATACTTTCTGTTATGGGGTGACAACTGGTAAGCAGGTGTAGTTTGGCCTCCCTGAAAGGGTGGCACTGTCAAGCATCTGCTGTGCAGAGAGGACGGAGAACAAGGGGGATACAGAACAAGAAGGCTCTTCTAAGTGTAGTAATCCAACAGTTTACTAAGCATGAGGTTAACCGGTTCCCGCATTTTTACTGCAGCAATTTGGCGCTGTCTCCGGCAATTCACGGACGCGCAGCAAGGGGGCGAGAACACGCTGCCGGCGGCGTGCTCTTGTGCCTGCCACACTCGGGAGGAGTGTGCCTGCGGCTCGGGCGGGCCCGATGTCCGCCGGTGAGTCACGATGACCTGCCAGAGGGAAAGAACGGGGAACCGACAAAGTAAACACGGTGGTTCCCCATTCTGTCAGGCGGCATGTAAGAGATCTACTGATCCCTGTCACTGGGATCAGTTAGATCTCTGGGGCCCCTGACAGCCCAGCCCTCTCACAGTTAGAACACACCTAGGGAACACAGTTAACCCCTAGAGCGCCCCCCCCCCCAGGTTCACCCCTTCACTGGCAATGACATTTATACAGTAATCAGTGGATATTTAAATTTCTGATCGCTGTATAAATGTCATTTGTCCCAAAAAAGTGTCAAAAATGTCCGACAAGACCGCCCCAATATTGCAGTCCTGATAAAAATCGCAGATTGCCGCCATTACTAGTAAAAAAATAAAAAGTAAAAGCTTTAGAAATTAATTCTCATGGTTTGTGAACGCAGCAACTTTTGCGCAAACCAATCAATAAACGCTGATTGCGATTTTTTTTACCAAAACTATGTAAGAATATAAATCAGCCAAAACTGATGAATAAATTTGTTTTTTTATATTTTTTTTTTTTATTTGTACTTTAGTAAAAAGTAAGAAATATTGTTTTTTTTGCAAAATTGTTCCTCTTTTTTTGTTTATAGCGGTGATCAGAAATGATGCAGAGGGGACCAAATACCACCAAAAGAAAGCTCTATTTGTGGGAAAAAAGGACGCAAATTTAGTTTGAGTACAACGTCGCACAACCGCGCAATTGTCATTTATAACGACGCAGTGCCGAATTGCAAAAAGTGCTCTGGCTCTACAGTGGGGAATCCTTCAGGGGGAGAAGTGGTTAAAAACACTTACAAGATCAAGTATATAAGCAGGCTCATCAGATTAATAATCCCGGCTCCTGTCACTTAACTCCACAATGCTAAGCTGACCAGCAGCTGCAGAAAGAGGGGAGAGCTTGGGGGCAAGATGGCCACCGCACCTCCGGAACCACCGTGGAACACACGTGCACTGCGTGGAATGCACATACCGGAAGTGACATGTTTCCACCCCCACCTGACCTCACTTCCAGTATGTGCATTCCACGTGACGCATGTGCATTC
Organism: Glandirana rugosa; assembly: GCA_018402905.1. Lineage (NCBI taxonomy): Eukaryota > Metazoa > Chordata > Amphibia > Anura > Ranidae > Glandirana > Glandirana rugosa. Next base: position 236,589 of record BLSH010211737.1, on the reverse strand, counting down.
CATGGTTACGGAAGTGCGGTGGCCATCTTGCCCCCACGCAATTCCCTCACTTCAGCAGCTGCTGGTTGGCTTAGCATTGTTGAGTAAATTGACGGGAGCCGGGATTATTGATCTGATAAGCCTGGCTTTATGCTTGACCGTGTAAGTGTTTGTAACCGTATGCTTATTAAACTGTTACTGAATTGAATATTGCAGTTGAAAGCACCTTCTTGTTTATCTTTATACCAGAGTTGCTTCTGCTCTTTTTTTTCAATTCTTTTTGAAATTTTTCAATTTCATTCAATTAAATTAAATTCAATTTTTTTTCAATTCTTTATTTCAAGCATATGGTACAACAGAAACCTCAACAACATAAAGGTTAAATACAGTCATTTTTGCATATGGCATACTGTAATTTCATTCAATTAAATTTTTCAATTTCATTCAATTGAATTAAATTCAATTTTTTTTCAATTCTTTATTTCAAGCATATGGTACAACAGAAACCTCAACAACATAAAGGTTAAATACAGTCATTTTTGCATACGGCATACTGTAGATAAGGCATTCAAGTGTTCAAAGATGGAACACTAGACTAAGGGGTCTAGGAAGTCTCTGTCTCACACTTTTTTTTTCTTTTTCCACTGTAAACACTGTTAAATTTTGACATAGAAAAAGCCCAGATGAGGCCCAAAGGGCCTCACAACATAAGAAAAGCAGGTGAAAGAGTGGGCAAGAAGAAGGGGATGAATAGGAGAGAGAGAAAGAGAAAGAAAAAAAAATGGGGGGAGGGGAAAGCAGCCACCCACCAGTCACTCCATCTCAGTTTGGGGAGTCATCACAGTTATCCCCACTCAAGGGGATTCAAGTCACCAGCCCAGCATACTCCTCAGAATATACAAACTCATGCCAATAAAACAATTTTTTGAGAAATGTCTCACTGCGTCCCTTCTCCGTGGCCACCAAATCCTCCATTGCATTGATTTCAGCTACTTTTTTTTAACCAGACAGCGACCGGCGGCGTCTGTGTCTGCTTCCAAAAGAGTGGGATACATCTCTTCTCAGCAGTGAGCAGGTGTGTTAAAATGGATCTCTAGTAGATTTTACTCGGGCTCTCGTGATGAAGTAAGAGGAAGAACTTGGGAGTCAGTGGTAGCTTCTGATCAGTGAACTTCTGGTGGACTTTTGTCCAATAAGACAGCAGGAGACGACAGAACCAGAAGATGTGAAGGAGGAAACCAGGTTCCTCCCAACCAGGTTCCTCCCCACATCTCCAACACAGGCTCGAACACTGTGGGAACATCTGGTGAATCTTCCCCGGCGTATGATACCACCTGGTTAGCACCTTAAAACCCACCTCCTGGTGTTTAGTGCATATGGAAGTTTTGTTGGAAATTAAGAGGAGACAATCCACATGTTTGTCCGTGAACTGAATTCCCAGCTCTCCCTCCCACATGCTTCTGCTCTTCGAAGGGCTGCTCCAGTGCCATTTCAGTCTCCATACATCTTCCATATGATGATCCTTTGATCACAGCCTATTGGAAGATCCTTGGCAGAAGCACGTTATTCATCCTCCTCTTTTCTTAGGAGAACAAGGGGGACCCATGTTCCTCTAAGGCCTCCATGGGTGTCATCAGAGGAGCACCTGTCCGGTTGGACGTTGCTGCCCTGGCTGACCTCCGGTGCCATCTTTAGTGTGGGCAGTGCTAATAAATAGTGCTGCACCCCCTTTGATTAGTATGCATTTTTTGGAGTGGTCAGGTCAGGAGTAGAACCCCCGCTGGTTAGGGACAGATTGTCTATAATAAGGACAGGTTCCTGTGGAGGAAGGACAGACCAGGGACTCACTAGTGTATAGTGCTGTGCTGTTATAAAGTGCAAAGTAGTGCTTGTGCTAATTATACATGTGCTGGTATTTCAACAATACAATAAATAAAAATAATTACCTAAAAATGATTTTAAATGATGCTCCTTATAAATATTTTAATCCACAATGTGTAAATACAATAATCAACTGCGATAAAATTCCATATTTTCATTAGATACTTATCAGCATCTTCACATTTATTCCTCAAGATAGAAATTCCCATGCTACTCTATTCACCCTCCACTGATATTTAGATATACATAAAACACCACATGCTGTTTATGGGCTCCTAGAACTCTCACCTCAAGTATATATCAATAGCGCTTATATTGATTAATACACCTTGTATCTTCTCTCTTTTGGATGAGTACCACTCTCTCCTCCTGTCCTCAGGTGTCCCTCTCCAGATTACTCCTATTGATATGCAGGATATATGTATGGCTTCTTTAAATTCCACTAAATTCATGCAGCCATTCTGCACAACTCATAATCAGTGTCCATGTGACATGCTGGCTCCATAGGCTTATATCTATTGTATTGCATCATCTTCAGCACTTTTCCGAGTGCCCATATTCCCCAGTGATTTTAGTTTTTACCATTGGCTGTAAGACAAGTTAATTGGGGGTGGGGGTCTTCACAGGGGCCTGAAGACATCAAGCTGCAGCAAGATGATGTCACAATCCAAGGGACAACATCTAGACTGGACGATGGACCTGGACTGTAGCAGTGGATTTCTGGTCTTCACAACTACCTGTCTGAAGAAGCAAGCTGCCAGGGCCCGGTGAACAATCTTCAGAAGAAAGTGCAGAAGAAATTAGCACAAGCACCACTTTGCACTTTATAGCAGCACAGCACTATACACTAGTGAGATTGTTTATTTATTTGTGGTGTAGCACCATCTAGCTAGGTAGGTGATAGAAATGATATTTTTTTTGCAGTATAGGTAAATGTAGGCCAGGCCTGTTTGTTTTGATTTGATCTGGGCTGGAAGTGGCTCAGGGTAGCAGCTGGCGACTCACAGGCAGCATCATTGAGACCTCCCTCTACTTTGCTGAGGCTTCTGGAAAGCTTTGGAAAGAGAGGAGGAGAGGAGAGATGAAGCTGCCTGGGGTGTTTCAGGGAGCCTTGACCAATCCCCAACCTGGATTGGCAGGGGGCAGGCCTCCTTAAATGCCTAGGGTCAGCCCAGCTGGGGAGGAGTTGAAGTTGTTCAGAGCTTGGAGATGGAGTGCTAGGCTGACGGGCCCTTTGTGGGAGTCCCCCAGTCTGGGAGGGGGGACGACGACCTTGGGCCTGGGCTCGGGTGCAGGACGGAGCCCTTCAGGAAATCGTGAAGGTTCTGAACAGGAGGCACAGGAGGAGCAAGAGAGGACAGCAGAAGATAGCATTGCCGAGCAAGTCTTAACGGAAAGGAACAACTTGTCACAGCCAGGAGGGCTGGTGAGTGACATGCACAGTCGGGAGGACTGGGGAGGCATCCCTGAGAGGACTGGGAGCATGCAGTCTGGGATGGGTGCAGAGCCAGTGGAGTGGACTGTGGTGTCATGGGCAGGCAGGGAGTAGCCATGTGGCTAGAAGTACTATCCTCACCACATGTGCACTCTAGATCAGTCGTTGTGACTTCAAGCCTACTCTGACAACCAGTACCAGAATATGGTCATCTAGAGCCCAGAGAAAACACGCCAAACTGCGACCCCCCCCAAGATGTATGAGCATTATGTGCAGCAAAATCCCGCCCACAAAAACACAGAGCACTAATCTGCGCTTACCTTCTAAGCATACATTTTTCCTCCTCCCAGTACAAATCCATCCCCTGCTGAAATCCCTCCTCTCAGCGTGAATCTTTGCCCCCCATTCCCCAAATGCTCCCCCCCAAAAAAAAATAAATAATTCACTCCTCCTAGCACAAATCCTCTAACCCTCCTTTTCAAATCCTCCCTCCCAGCACAAATCCCCACCAAATCTGCCCTCCTAGCACAAATCGTCTCCCCATCCCAACACAAATCCCCCTAAATCACCACTTGTAGCACTCCCACCAAAACCTCCCCTCCTAAAACAATACTTACCCCCTGCTGCCCCCCCAAAGTCCCGCTTCCAACGTAAATTCCCTCTGCCAATCTCCTTGTGGCACCCTCCACCTCAAATAAAACCACATTGCCCAGGGCAACCGCCCCTCCTGTCCACCCCTTGTCCCAACCCTGCTGGCTATTACTGCTGTTACACCATGCTCTAATATGTACAGCCCAGCCACCCACAGCTAACATGAAAAACACACCCCCTGTGCACAACTACCTCCGAGCAAACAATGTACCAAGCATGTGTAGTGCATATTCCATGCAAACCAGGGCCATCTGGATCAAGGGGGCAGTGACTAGGTGAAGGGTGGTTCAATACTTCTATGTCATGTGTTAGCATTGGGGACACAGTTCTACATCCTCGCCCTGGGCACTGGATGAACCCATCTCAGGTAAGCAGGTATGCCCCACCACAACGCATTGTGTAGGAATGGTCTAATGTTGTCAACATCTGGAAGCTGGTCCAGAATGATGATGCTGGATAAAGTGCATGTAGACAGGAAGTGGAGCTTACATTCTGCTCCCTATACCCCTGCCTTACAATAAATGTTTTTGCCTCCTCACTTAGCAATTAGGTTTCTGTAAAGTGGTAATCACATGACCAATGCAGCACCCCATGACTGCCTAAGGTAGGAGGCAGAAGTTGGATGTTGCTAGACAATGGATAAATGTGGACTGGCAGAATGGATAGGAGGGGGTACGTTGGCCAATGAAAACTGCCATTCTTTTATTTGCAGGGCCCAAGTATTGCAAAAATATATAAACTAGGGGAGCTGGAGCTAGGATTTCATAATATACATTATTATAGCCTCGAGTCAATCAAAGACTACTTCCTGAAAAAAAGTGGTAAGCTTGTCCTCACATTACTTTGTTTAGAAAAAAAACTCAATTTCACCGGCTCCGTTCTGCATAATTTGAAGTCATTTACTGGAGGTAAGATTTGTGATTTCCTCTTCTAGTTATCCAGCTCCAATGTTTATCCCAAGCTGGCTCTTTTCTTTCTGCAAGTTACAGATAGCTTCATTAAGACTTAAATACTTCTCCATCCATGCTGATTGCTCTGCCTAGGAGCACTTATACAGTCCAGTTGTCAGGCATACAGAGTGATGGAGATGTTGACCCTAAGAATTAACCAAACACTGGCATGCAGCAGAAATGAGAAGGTTTTGTCTTCCATTTCTGACACTTTCTAAAACTAGTACTATTATAAATATCCATTGTTAAGAAATGACCATTTCATTGCCACTGAGTTGACGCCTTGGTAAGGGTTTTCACGTGTACCAGAACATCTGCAACAAAAGGCGGGGTCCTCCGGAAGAGGGTTAAGGAAGTCCAAATACATAATAAGCAGAAAAGACAGCAGGTTACATAGCATGGACAACCTGCTGGTGGTAGTACCAAATTACCCCAATACAAGTATTACCACACTTGGTCCAGTCATTTTTGAGGTCACCTGATATATAAGCCCTTATGAAGGGAAGTGTTGGAACCACCAAAATGCATTGAATCTCTCTCTCTCTTTCTCTCTTTTTCAATAAATTATTTAAAAAAAAACTTGGACTCTACGGCCATTGGTGTGACGCCCTTATTGTTTTCAGATATTTTGACCTTCTAAAATTACCTGATGATACGTTAGAAATCTGGTGAGTTCCTAACTTTCTGTTTAAGCTGAAGACACATTGTCTCTTCTGTAATGATGTCAGCCCTGCCTATTTCTCTCCTGTTGAACCACAGAACATTTTCTCCTTCTGTTATGGGCATGAGGAGCGGGGGAAGTGTTCTGTAGTCCAAGATAGAATAATTCAAGCAGGGGAACAACACTGATTAGGATTTCAATGCAGCAGAGGCACTGTATTGTTTATTTAAAAAAAAAGTGTACCAAATAAGAGACTTACTGTGCGTGTGGGTAGAAAAATTAGTTAAAGTGGTTATAAAGGCTTTTATCTCCTAAAATAACAAACCTTATACATACTTGGTCTGTGCAATGGTACTGCACAAAGTGGCTCTCAGCTTCTCCTCTTCTGTGTCTGCCACCATGACAAGCCACATCCTATTGGGGTACACATGTGGGCTCGCTCCCAAGCCAGGCTGTGTGCTTCCATAGAAACCTACAGCATGGTTTGGCCCTGCCTTCCTGCACTCTGCTTACTGGATTTGATTGACAGCAGCAGGAGGCAATAGCTCCCACTGCTGCATCTCTGTCCTGTGAATGCAGGGAGAAAGGAGAGAGCTGCTACAGATGGGCACAGCACTGGATTGAGTGAGGACTGTGCTAATTATTTAGGAGGGTGAGGGGCAATTTTTCACACGAGAACTCACTGGTGTATTTTTTACCTTAATGCTGGGAATGAATTAAGGTAAAAAAATGTCTTGCCTTTAGAACAACTTTACATACTGCTACATTTGGCTTGGGCAGTATTAAAGTCAGACTCTCTCTGTTGCATACTACACCATAAAAAATATAAAAAGCCAATACTGTGCACACAGAGAGAAAGCACACACAATGGTGATTGGAAGCATTCTAAGTTTATTTTAAAATCAACAAATGTTCTTATACAGCTAAGAGATAAGTGTAGATCACATGTCAGTTGCCTGAAACAATACTGTTCTATGCTTAACTAGGTCATAGCTGGCTGTTCACCTAAAAATAATGTTATCTCAATTTTTCTCATGAGAACACACCTGAAGAAAGGGAACGTTAAAGTACAACTAAAGGCAGCATTCTCATTTTAATAAACCCTTATATAAACACCTCAAAGTTACACATGGCAATAAATATAACAAATGAGATTATTATTTCTGTACCATTTAGATGAAATTGTCGTCTCTAATCCCCTCAACCTTTACTCCTTTGCTTGATAATGCTAGTGATGGTGGGAGGAGTTTAGCAGAGCTAGCATGTAATTTACTTTCATTGTGCTAGCTTCTGCATCTCCCACAGGGAACTACAGTTCCCATGACTCCTTATGCCTTGTATCATGCTCAGTCTATTATAAATAACACATGCCCATCTGTCAATCAGTAGCTGGGCATCGGGATGGGCCCGATGTTCAAGTCAAACCCAAGTTTGACTCGAACATCGGGTGTTCACCCGCTTGCCGAAAAGCGAACATTATGGGGCGTTTGCGGCGAGTATGCCCACTGCGCAGTGCCCCATAATGCACTGCGAGATCGCAGTGCATTCACGGCTGCTTATTGGCCAAAGCACACCTGACCTGCATGATTTGGCCAATCACAGCGAGCACTGCTGCAAGAGCCATTATTGGCCAAAGGCAGGGTGCGTTTGGCCAATCATGGCTCAGGGGGCTAAGTCCATGCCCTACACTATATAAGGCTGCTTACGCAGTAGCCATATGCACTGTGTTACATGGAGAAATAGAGAGAGATTAGGCAGACAGTTTAGATAGTTGATAGAGCGTGTAGTGCAGGCAGTGTAGAAAATATATTAGTGTAGTATATATTACAGCGCAAGCAGTATAGAATATATATATATATATATATATATATATATATATATACTCAGGCAGTGTATTAATATATATATACAGCCTAGTATATATATATATATATATATATATACATATACAGTATCTCACAAAAGTGAGTACACCCCTCACATTTTTGTAAATATTTTATTCTATCTTTTCATGTGACAACACTGAATAAATGACACTTTGCTACAATGTAAAGTAGTGAGTGTACAGCTTGTATAACAGTGCAAATTTGCTGTCCCCTCAAAATAACTCAACACACAAACATTAATGTCTAAACCACTGACAACAAAAGCGATTACATCCCTAAGTGAAAATGTCCAAATTGAGCCCAAAGTGTCAATATTTTGTGTGGCCACCATTATTTTCCAGCACTGCCTTAACCTTCTTAGACATGGAGTTCACCAGAGCTTCACAGGTTGCCACTGGAGTCCTCTTCCACTCCTCCATGACGACATCACAGAGTTGGTGGATGTTAGAGATTTTGTGCTCCTCCACCTTCCGTTTGAGGATGTCCCACAGATGCTCAATAGGGTTTAAGTCTGGAAACATGCTTGGCCAGTCCATCACCTTTACCATTAGCTTCTTTAGCAAGGCAGTGGTCATCTTGGAGGTGTGTTTGGGGTCGTTATCATGTTGGAATACTGCCCTACAGCCCAGTCTCCAAAGGGTGGGGATCAAGCTCTGCTTCAATATGTCAAAGTACATGTTGGAATTCATGGTTCCCTCAATGAACTGTAGCTCTCCAATGCCGGCAGCACTCATGCAGCCCCAGTCCATGACACTCCCACCACCATGCTTGACTGTAGGCAAGGCACACTTGTCTTTGTACTCCTCACCTGGTTGCCACCACACGCACTTGACACCATCGGAATCAAATAAGTTTATCTTGGTCTCATCAGACCACAGGACATGGTTCCAGTAATCCATGTCCTTAGTCTGCTTGTCTTCAGCAAACTATTTGCAGGCTTTCGTGTGCATCATCTTTAGAAGATGCTTCCTTCTGGGACAACAGCCGTGCAGACCAATTTGATGCAGTGTGTGGCGTATGGTCTGAGCACTGACAGGCTGACCCCCACCCCTTAAACCTCTACAGCAATGCTGTCAGCACTCATACGTCTATTTCCCAAAGCTAACCTCTGGATATGACGCTGAGCACGTGCACTCAACTTCTTTGGTTGACCATGGCGAGGCCTGTCCTGAGTGGAGCCTGTCCTGTTAAACTGCTGTATGGTCTTGGCCACCATGCTGCAGCTCAGTTTCAGTGTCTTTGCAATCTTCTTATAGCCTAGGCCATCTTTATGTAGAGCAACATTTTTTTTTCAGACTCTCAGAGTTCTTTGCCATGAGGTCCCATGTTGAACTTCCAGTGACCAGTATGATAGAGTAAGAGTGATAACTCCAAATTTAACACACCTGCTCCTCATTTACACCTGAGACCTAGTAACATTAACGAGTCAGATGACACCGAAGAGGGAAAATGGATAATTGGGCCCAATTTGAACATTTTCACTTAGGGGTGTACTCAGTTTTGTTGCCAGCGGTTTAGATATTAATGGCTGTGTATTGAGTTATTTTGAGGGGACAGCAAATTTACACTGTTATACAAGCTGTACACTCACTACTTTACATTGTAGCAAAGTGTAATTTCTTCGGTGTTGTCACATGAAAAGATAGAATAAAATATTTACAAAAATGTGAGGGGTGTACTCACTTTTGTGAGATACTGTATATATATATATATATATATATATATACATACATACATATACAGTTGTGCTCATAAGTTTACATACCCTGGTGATTTTGGCCTGATAACATGCACACAAGTTGACACAAAGGGGGTTTGAATGGCTATTAAAGGTAACCATCCTCACTTGTGATTTGTTTGCTTGTAATTAGTGTGTGTGTATAAAAGGTCAATGAGTTTCTGGACTCCTGACAGATCCTTGCATCTTTCATCCTGTGCTGCATTGACGTTTCTGGATTCTGCGTCATGGGGAATGCAAAACAATTGTCAAAGGATCTGCGGGAAAAGGTAGTTGAACTGTATAAAACAGGAAAGGCATAAAAAAGATATCCAAGGAATTGAGAATGCCAATCAGCAGTGTTCAAACTCTAATCAAGAAGTGGAAAATGAGGGGTTCTGTTGAAACCAAATCACGGTCATGTAAACCAACTAAAATTTCAGCCACAACTGCCAGGAAAATTGTTCAGGATGGAGAGCGGAGGAAAGAGCCGGTCAATCTGTCATTTACCGGTCCTTTCCTTTTCTGAATGAACAGAGTCAGTGACTCTGTCCATTCATAACTGAGCATTGTAAACTGTGTGTTACGATGTCTCAGTTTATGAATGGAGAGGAGCCGCTGTCTCCTCTTCATTCATCTTCAGTGCAGCTGAGGCTGCTGAGAAAGGGACTGGGGGATCTCTATCCTCAGCCCCTTTCTCCCTGTCTCAAAGGGGAGATGTTGGGGGTCTGTTTAGACCCTTGACATCTCACCAAAGCTCCTCCCCCCAACAGGGGTGATAAAAAAAAACGTAAAAAAAAATCATTTTAAAGTAAAATTGTAAAAATAATTAAAATAAAAAATAAAAAAAACAATGGCATCGTCCACTCCCCCCCCCCCCCAAAAAAGAAAGTATGGTAGAAAAACTATAAATTGTAAAAAATAATAAAAAAATGAATTGTAAAAAATAAAATAGTGAAAAAAAAATTAAATTAAAAACTACTGACAGTACACGCCTCATCAGCACCACCTATCATTGCCCATCGGTGCTGCATATTAGTACCACTGTCACATGACATAAAAAAAGTATCGGTAATCGGAATTGGCGAGTACTTGAAAAAAAGTATCGGTACTTCTACTCAGTCTTAAAAAAGTGGTATAGGGACAACCCTAGTAATTTCTGTTGTCATTATCTTTTAAAAAGAGTAAACACAGTTGATTGATAATAAATGGCTGCAACCAAACACTAACCATGAGTGAAAGAAACGTTTTTGTGTTATCATTCATAAATTCTGCCAGGGTATGCAAACTTAGGAGCACAGCTGTATATATATATATATACTCTCTGCATTCCGTGTAGACTATATAGTGCATTCTGTGGTGTACAGTATGGGGCACCACCAATACCCAAGGCCCAATTTTCCTGCACCTGAATGGGGCATGCAATTACAATTTTTTAAATAATTGTTTACAGCAAGGCCCAATCCCCAACAAGAGTAACTGTGAGGGGTTACGGTGTTCAGGCACCACCAACACTCAAGGCCCAGTTTTTCTGCCCTTCTTTGACTGGGGCATTTAATTAAAATTTTTAAAATAATGTTAACAGCAGGGCCCATTCCTGTACCCAACAAGAGTAACTGTGAGGGGTTACAGTGTTCAGGCACCACCAACACCCAAGGCCCAATATTTCTGCACCTGTTTGACTGGGGCATTTAATTACACTTTTTAAAATATTTTTTAACAGCAGGACCCATACCTGCTCCCAACAAGAGTAACTGTGAGTGGTTACAGTGTTCAGGTACCACCAACACTCATGGCCCAATTTTTCTGCACCTGTTTGACTGGGGCATGTAATTACAATTTTTAAAAACATGTTTAACAGCAGGGCCCATTCCTGCACCCAACAAGAGTAACAGTGAGGGGTTACAGTGTTCAGGCACCACCAACACCCAAGGCCCAGTTTTTCTGCACCTGTTTGACTGGGGCATGTCATTACAATTTGATATAGTCCAGCCCCTGTAGTATATATAATACAGTTCAGAGTATATAGTGCAGTCCATATAGAATATATATTGCAGTTCAGAGTTTATAGTGCAGTCCGCATAGTATGTATATTGCAGTTCTGAGTATATAGTGCAGTTCGTATAGTATAGATATATCAGTTCAGAGTATATAGGGCAGTCCATATAGATTATACATTGCAGTTCAGAGTATATAGTGCAGTCCGAATTGTGTATGTATTGCAGTTCAGAGTATATAGTGCAGTGAGTGAGTGAGAGTGATAGCACCAAATTTAACACACATGCTCCCCATTCACACCTGAAACCTTGTAACTAGAGTTGAGCGAACCCGAACTGTAAAGTTTGGGTTCGTACCGAACTTTGCGGTGTTTGGGACCCGAACCCGAACTTTTGAAAAAAAGTTTGGGTTATGGGTTCTGGTATTTTTTTCCCGCTTGTTGAATAGCTGCAGGGCAGCCAATCAACAAGTGTTTCACTGGTTTGCCCTTAGAAGCCATCACAGCCATGTCTACTAATGGATCATCAGTGCATCATGTGACCCAGCCTCTGTATGAGCTGGAGTCACGTAGTGCTGCATGTCATATGCTCTCAGGCTAGTGTAGGGAGAGGATGCTGCTAGTGCTGTAAGGGACAGATTATTGTTATTTCCCTATCCCCATTTCTTTGTAGGGCACTTGTCCTACTCTTACCCCCACTTTTCTTCCTTTTGCAGCCCTCTACCACTTTCCAGGACTTTTTTACAGCCATTTTTGTGCCCAAAAGTTCGGGTCCCCATTGATTTCAATAGGGTTCGGGGTCCGGGGTCAAGTTCGGACTGAACCCGAACTTTTCCACGAAAACCTGAACCCGAACATCCAGGTGTCTGCTCAACTCTACTTGTAACACTAACGAGTCACATGACACTGGGAGGGAAAATGGCTAATTGGGCCCAATTTGGACATTTTCACTTAGGGGTGTACTCACTTTTGTTGCCAGCAGTTTAGACATTAACGGCGGTGTGTTGAGTTATTTTGAGGGGACAGCAAATTTACACTGTTATAAAAGCTGTGCACTCACTACTTTACATTGTAGCAAAGTGTTATTTCTTCAGTGTTGTCACATGAAAAGATATAATAAGATATTTATAAAACTGTGAGGGGTGTACTCACTTTTGTGAGATACTGTATATAATGCAGTCTATTGAAGTGGTTAAGGGGAACTCTTGGCAATTTATTTTTAAAAAATGGCGTGAGGGCCCCCTTCAAGGGGCCCTTCAGGTCTGGTACGGATTTTAAGGGGAATCCTGAGCCAAGATAAAAAAAAAAACAGCATGGAGGTCTCCCAAAATCCATGCCAGGACCTTCAGATCTGGTATGGATTTTAAGGGGAACCCCACACCAATTTTTTTTAAAAATCCATACCAGACCCTTATCCGAGGATGCAACCTGGCAGGTCAGGATGGGGGGGGGGGTGAGCGAGCACCCCCCTTCCTGAACCAAAGCACCTTGTCCTCATGTTGATGGGGACAAGGGCCCCTTCTAGACGACCCTGGTCGGTGGTTTTCGGGGTCTGTGGGCAGGGGGCTTATAGGAATCTGGAAGCCCCCTTTAGCAAGGGGGCCCCCAGATCCTGCCCCCCCCCTTGTGAATGAGTATCGGGTACATCGTACCCCTACCCATTCACCAAAAAACTGTGAAATGTAAAAAAAAACAAGAGTCTGTTTTTGACAAGTCCTTTATTTAAAAAATAGCTGTCTTCTCCCTGATCCGTCTTCTCCTCGATCCATCTTCTCCCGGTGCCGTCTCTCTCCCGGTGCCGTCTTCTCCCCGAGACAGCCATGCTGTCTTCCTCCATTGTGACGTCCCCCGCTTTCTGACAGCTATTATGTAGCCATGGGGCGTGGTCATCCAATGACGTCACCTAGAGAGCCCAACCCCTTGTGACATCAACAAGGCTACATAAGAGCTATGAGACAGTGGGGGACGTCACAACTGAGGAAGAGAGCATCAGGAGGAAAGCATCTATTTTTTTTTCAGTGGGTAACTGGCGGTGAGGAAGAAGACAGCAGTGGCAGGAAGAAGACAGCAGCGTGGGAGAAGGCAGCTCAGGGAGAAGACAGCACCGGGAGAGACGGCACGGGAGAAGACGGATCGCGGAAAAGACAGAGCTGTTTTTTTAAATAAAGTACTTGTCAAAAACCAGTGCTTGTTTTTTTTACATTTCACAGCTTTTTTGGTGAATGGGTAAGGGTACAATGTACCCGATACCTATTCACATAGGGGGGGATCTGGGGGCCAGATTCCAATAAGCCCCCTGCCTGCAGACCCAGACAACCACAGCCCACAGCCCTGGGTTGTCAGGAAGACGCCCTTGTCCCCATCAACATGAGGACAAGGTGCTTTGGGGTGGGGGGCGTAGAGCCCCCCTACCCCAAAGCACCCACCCCCCCATGTTGAGGGCATGTGGCCTGGTACGGTTCAGGAGGAAGGTCGTTTGCTCCACCCCCTACCCTGCCCAGCCAGGCTGCATGCTTGGATAAGGGTCTGGTATGGATTTTGGGGGGACCCACACATCAATTTTTTTTTTAATTTTGGCGTGGAGTTCCCCTTAAAATCCATACCAGACCGAATGGCCTGGTATAGACTGGGGGGGACCCTACACTGTTTTTTTTTCTTGGTTTTTTAATCTATGATTACAATACATTACAGCAATACATTATAGCTGCAAGCAATTTTAAATGACGTTTTTTCCTTTAGAAATGTAATTTTGCTGCAGCAGTGTTCTAAATATCACACTGATGCTACATTTTACAGGCAGGCCAAGGGGACCCCCCCAGGCACGATATTTAAAGGAATATTTCCTCCCTCAAAAGTAGATCCCTCCCAGACACAATTGAACCCCAGTAATAATAGATCCACCAGCAACAATAGACCTTGCCATCAAAAATAGATTCCCCTCTACCAACAATAGATCCCCCAGCAGCCAGCATCAATAGACCCTACAGCACACCCCAGCACCCCTTGCCATTACATACATTCAGTGCTGAAGGTGGCGGAACTGCATTTCCTCACGTTCCCACTGAAAAAGCCTTGGTGTTGATGCACATTGAAGTAATGCCCATGTTACCACCATAAGGGAAAAGTGTGTTTTGGCTTACAAAACCAGGGGCTAACTAAGCTCATCATACTCTATAATTAGGTTTTTGTAAAGCCGGAACATGTTCAGTTTTTTAGTTGCTATACTGAATTTTCTTGGATTTTAATAAATAAAGAACTGGCTAATCATATTTGGTCTCTAGCCGTTAACAGTTTTGGATTTTTTTGGCCCTGAAGGCCAGGGGCTGACTCGGCCCATCATGCTCTTGGAATAATTAAACTTTCACTGGCTGGATTGACCCTAAATAGAAAAGAATGCCTACCTCCTGTTGAACACCACCAGCTAAATTTAGATTTGAACTGAGATTGCTACTCTCGCCTTATAGAACAATGGGGCTGAACGGTCTGCTTTCAAAAAATGGTTCATTGTTATGCTTAATACAGTGTAAGTAGCCATGATAGTCAGATGCATGGAAATATTTCCTGTGAACTGTTTCTTCTGAGCAAAGACTGTGTTCCTCCCGCACAGGGGCTGTGTTCCTGCCCTACAATTTTAAATTACAGAAATTCACAGACATTCTCCGTCAAGCCATTAAACACATTATATTCTTTGAACATTTTTTTTTCCAGTGCAAGAGATAAAATAAATGCAGATATATGAAATCCCGTCTTTGAGATACTTTTCTGTTTTTTGTTTTCTTCCTTTTTTTTCCCTTTGCAACTCCATTAAACCTCATGTTTCTTAGCAGATGTGAACATTTCACCTGCCCCAAGGTCATCTCTGGTATGTTTTATGGTAAAGTAAAAAGAATCTGTAAAGACAAGCTTCGGGGTAATAAATGTACAAATGATGACATGTTAAATCTCCATGTTGGGTAATAATATTTTTGGAGCATCAAACTTTAAAATGACCCATTCAGCACCAGAAACTACTTACTGCTCACTATACAGTGGGGATCAAAAGTTTGGGCACCCCAGGTAAAAAATTTTTCCAAACTTTTGCAGACACCATTTTTTTGTTTTCTGTTATTTTGAAAGTGTAAATGATGGAAATAAAATCTAACTTTTGTTGACATATTATAAGAATGTCTAATCTGTAATTTGATGCCTTTTGGAGATTTTTACATCATTCCTTGGCTTCTTAATGCACATTAATACAAATTTTTACCTGGGGTGCCTAAACATTCGATCCCCACTGTATAGAGGTAATATGCAAGCAAAAATCACTTTCACAGCTTTAATATGACCCTTGATAAATCCATGATCTGCTACGTTGATCACCTTATTTGCATGAATTGTAGAAGTTGCAAACAGGACATGGCAGCTGTAGAGCAGAGGACAATGGTATTTCACAGTGTGGAGATCTTCATCTATCAAACATAAGTGAGTCATGTGTGTAGGACTTATTTTTAAGGATGGTTTCGCTCCAGTCATCTCATCACCATTAGGAATGAGCTTTCTCTTCAGTCGGGATCCAACTTTCCTGTTTGGGTGTTCATCCATCCCTTTTTTATCGGAAGCCAAAAGTAATATACACAATATTGTCAAAAGTATTGGGACACCTGCCTTTAATAGCATCCCAGTCTTAGTCTTAGTCCGTAGGGTTCAATATTGACTTGGCCCAACCTTTGCAGCTATAACAGCTTCAACTCTTCTGGGAAGGCTGTCCACAAGGTTTAGGAGTGTCTATGGGAATGTTTGACCATTCTTCTAGAAGCGCATTTGTGAGGTCAGGCACTGATGTGGATGAGAAGGTCTGGCTCGCAGTCTCCGCTCTAATTCATCCCAAAGGTTTTCTATCGAGTTGAGGTCAGGACTCTGTGCAGGCCAGTCAAGTTCCTCCACCCCAAACTCACTCATCCATGTCTTTATGGAACTTGCTTTGTGTACTGGTGAGTAGTCATGTTGGAACAGGAAGGGGCTATCCCTAAACTGTGATGGACAAATAAGAAGCTGTTATAGCTGCAAAGGGTGAGCCAACTCAATATTGAACCCTACGGACTAAGACTGGGATGCCATTAAAGTTCAAGGCAGGCATCCCAATACTTTTGACAATATAGGGCATATAGCAGTAGCCAGTTGTTAATGTGTTAGTTCAACTTTTCAGAAAAAAAATTAAAAGGTGAACCTACACTGTACACCTCCCCACTCCACCCCCGGTTTCTGCTTTACTTGCCTCCCTGGACGATGGGCTGTCAGTGCCCATGCAGCCAAT
This sequence comes from Glandirana rugosa, assembly GCA_018402905.1. NCBI lineage: Eukaryota > Metazoa > Chordata > Amphibia > Anura > Ranidae > Glandirana > Glandirana rugosa. Next base: position 220,140 of record BLSH010211737.1, on the reverse strand, counting down.
GCAGCAGTCAAGTGATTTGAAATACCAACTCATCTTCCCCTTCTTTCTGCAGGGCTTTTGGGGCGGATGAGAGTGCTATTTTATGTAGGTGCTGACCAATTATCATCACTCTGATCCATTCCAGAAGCCCCACAGAAAGAAGGGTAAGAAGAATGGGGATGTCAAGATCCCAGTGTCACAGTTCTATGATCAGGCTTGGAGACCACTAATTATAGCAGTAGAGCAACTCCCACCAGAAGCTTTGAAACATGTCTCCTGGTGACCTGACCGTTCTGATGTCTCCCATTGGACATTGCCTCTCTCATGCCCCGCTGGGCATTCCACACTGGTTGCTAACTTGTTGGCTGACAGCTTCTGGTCTGGTACAGACTCCAGAGTGGTTTACCACCTGCGACAGATGCAGGGGACATCTCCATCTGACCCAGACCCTTTTATTTGAGACACGCCTGATATAGTACTACCTTTGTGAGTAGCCACTACATTTTTTACAATAAACTTTCTAACTACTACACCTAGGCTGGCACCCCTATCTGTTCCCTCTAGATATGCAAGCAGGTCACCCTGGCAGATGGCGAGGGCTCCCCCAAAGTGTGATGGTGGAAATGGGTTTTGTTGCATGTTAGAACCAGGTCACGGTCCTCAGGATCACCACATCACCCCCCCCCCCCAAGAGGTGAGCAAGCCAGGGTCCAGTAGCAGATATAGCAGGTAGGAATTAAACAGAAACATAGTCAGTAAACAAGCTAAAGATTGGTAATAAGTGGTTGCAGGTTGGGATCAAGTTGAAGCGTAGTCAAGGAAAAAGCCAAAGGTCAGTAACATGTGATTGCAGGTTAGGCTCAAGAGGAAATGTAGTCGAGGAGCAAGCCAAAGGTCAGTAAGAAGTTGCAGTGAAGCTATGGACAGCATCAGGAGTGACAAGAGCTATATATTGCCTGAAGAGCAAAATAATCTGGCAAACAGGAAGGCATGGTTTAACCAGTACAGGACCGCGCTATAGCCCAAAAGACAGCCACAGCGTGGCTCTGAAATTCCGGGCGGACGTCTATGGACGTCCTGCCTCGTGCGCGCTCCCCGTGGGCAAGCCCACACAGCGTGCGGCGGCTGCGAGAGCGCGGCGCCGCAGGCTGTGAGTGCGTGCGGGGAGCGCGCACGAGGCAGGACATCCATAGACGTCCGTCCAGAATTTCAGAGCCACGCTGTAGCCGTCTTTCGGCTATAGCATGGTCCTGTACTGGATGTCCGCCCGAGACCCGCCGATCACTTGTAGCAGCCTCAGAACGGGGAACCGCCGATGTAAACACGGCGGTTCTCCGTTCTGTGAATGGAACAAGACAGATCTACCCGTCCCTGTCACTGGGATCAGTTAGATCTGTTATGTCCCGACCAGCCCCACCCCCCCACAGTTAGAACACGCCCAGGGAACACTGTTAACCCCTTCACTGCCCCCTGCAGGTTAACCCCTTCACTGCCAATGTCATTTATGCAGTAATCAGTGGACATTTAAATTTCTGATCGCTGTATAAATGTCATTGGTCCCAAAAATGTGTCAAAAACGTCCGACATGTGCGCTGCAATATCGCAGTATCGCTAAAAATCGCAGATCGCCGCCATTACTAGTAAACAAAAAAACGCCATAAATCTATTCCCATAGTTTGTAGACACAATTGCTTTTGCGCAAACCAATACGCTGATTGCGATTTTTTTTACCAAAAATATGTAGAAGAATATATATTGGCCAAAACTGATGAATAATTTTCTTTTTTATATTTTTTTTGGGATATTTATTATAGCAAAAAAGTAAAAAATATTGTTCTTTTTTCAAAATCATCGCTCTTTGTTTGTTTATAGCGCAAAAAATAAAAACCGCAGAGGTGATCAAATACAACAAAAAAAAAGCTCTATTTGTGGGGAAAAAATGATAAAAATGTTGTTTGGGTACAACGTCGCACGACTGCGCAATTGTCATTCAAAATGCAGCAGCACTGAAAGCCTAAAATTGGTCTGGGCAGGAGGGGGGTTTAAGTGCCCAGTAAGGAAGTGGTTAAGTAGCCAATTCATGGGAGGAGCAAAGGGTTCAAGGTTCACCAGAAACAAGGTACAAAGCAAGATTGTCTAAGAAATTTTCCAGGGAGCTGTCCAGCATCTCAGGTGGCTCAGCAAAAAGGGATACTGCCAGACACAGCAGAGGTTGCAGGTTCAGACCGGGTCCTAACACCTGGAATGCTATACCAGCTGACAGCTCATCTCTCAAGGAGGTCAGTGCAGCAGAATGTGGGGGGTGGGTAGGGTGTTAGTTCACCTTTTTATTTTTTATAAAAAGGTGATCTTACACTTTAAGGAAGCAGTAGGTGTCTGCACCTGGCTCCATTCATTTGCTGACCAGGAATCCCCAGGCAAGTAAACAAACAGGAAGTGATAGCACTGACATCATTGCCCACATGGATAAATTAGGAAAATGACATGGCAATGATCATCGGACCAGGGTTGTGGGGAAAAGGCCTTTGTCCTCATCAACATGGAGATTCCCCTGGCAAGGAACGCCACTCCCCATGCTAAGAGCATGTGGTCTGTGTTCAGCAGAGGGGAGGAGACACACTCTCGCTCCCTGGTGTATTGCACAGATAACATCATTTTGTTTGGCACTTCTTGAACAGATACTGTATATGAAAACCCTTTTAATTGTATATTTAAAGTGGAGTTCCACCCAAAAATGGAACTTCCGCTTTAAGCACTCCTCACCCCCTTACATGCCACATTTGGCATGTAATTTTTTTTTGGGGGGGGGAGTGTGTCCCCAGGTTTCAGAGGGACTTCCTGTCCCTCTTCCACCTTCCGCATCTGGGCCGCCTAGGCGACTCCTCCTCTCCTCCTAGGCGGCCCCTCCCTCCTGGCAATCTTCTGGGACACGTCACAGGTCCCAGAGCAACTCGCGCATGCGCAGTGGGTGCCCGGACGTGAAGCCGGGCTGGGTGCCCACACTAGGAATGGCGGGGACGTCGGGAGACGAACGAGGCTTCGGGAGCAGCCGTCGCTGGACCGGGAGACAGGTAAGTTACTGTTTATTAAAAGTCAGCAGCTACACTTTTTGTAGCTGCTGACTTTTAATAAACAAAAAAAAGTGTGGAACTCTGCTTTAAGAACCCAAAAGTGACCAAATAAGAGAAATTCTTAGTTAGGGTTTAAATTATGTATAGAAAATTATATCTGACATCATAATGCAAGGTCCTCCTTAACCCCTTGCCGACCGCCGATCGGCATCTGACGGCGACAAGGTGGATGGTGAGCGCAAATCGCCGTCATACGACGGCGGCCGCGCTCATGAGCCTAGTGAGCACGCGCGCGCCGCGCCCGCGCGATCACTGTGTTCGCGGAGGGCCAGGGAGCGGGTGCGGCGGCTTCGATTGCCGCCGGCTACCCGCGATGGCCCCCCCAGAGCGAAGGAACGGAGGTCCGTGTATGTAAACACGGACCTCCATTCTGTGAAGGGGGAAGGGCTGTGATCACAGCCTTCCTGTATACGGAGACTGTGACCACTTCCCTTCCCCAGCTAGGGCAGTCCCCCCACAGTTAGAACACGCCCAGGGAACACAGTTAACCCTTAGAGCGCCCCCTGCAGGTTAACCCCCTTCACTGCCAATAGCATTTACACAGTAATCAGTGCATTTTTATAGCACTGATCGCTGTATAAATGCCAATGGTCCCAAAAAAGTGTCAAAATTGTCCGACATGTCCGCTGAAATATCGTAGTACCGCTAAAAATCGCAGATCGCCGCCATTAATAGTAAAAAAAAATAAATAAATAAAAACCCCAAAAATGAATTCTCATCATCCGTAAACGCGACCACTTTTGCGCAAACCAATCAATGAACGCCGATTGCGATTTTTTTTATCACAAATATGAGGAAGAATATAAATCGGGCAAAACCGATGAAAAAAAATGTTTTTTTATATTTTTTTTTGGATTTGTATTTTAGCAAAAAGTAAGAAATTTGGGTTTTTTTGCAAAATTGTCGCTATTCTTTTGTTTATAGCGGCGATCAGAAATGACGCAGTGGTGATCAAATACCATCAAAAGAAAGGTCTATTTGTGGGGAAAAAAAGGACGCAAATTTCGTTTGGGTACAACGTCGCACGCCCGCGCAATTGTCAGTTAAAGCGACGCAGTGCCGAATCGCAAAAAGGGCTCCGGTCCTAAAGCTGGAAATCCTTCCGGGGCTGAAGTGGTTAAAACATATCTATGGTCAAAATATAAAATCATGTATTAATTTCCACATTGTATTTCAATTTTTTTCTGCCCTACTCCTATTAATCTGAACGATCTTGAAGTTTGTAAACTTACTTTGTGAAGATCCCCACACATTGACTTCCTGGAATTGTGAGTATGCACTGCTGTGCCGCACATTTCACAGAACCTGCCTTCTGAACTACAGAGGTGCTGAGAGGAGGAGTTCCAGGAGGCGGAGTCAGTACAGGAATCACTGCTTGCAAGAAGCAAGGTACCATGGGATACGTAGTCCTTAGAAATGAAGAACAAGCTTAAAACTATGCAGGGAATCCAGGTAGTTGTGGAAAAATGGCAAGCAGACAGACAGCACTAACAACATGAAAGAAGGTTTTTCAATTTATCTTATATTGGATTGTCAACAAAAACAATTGTTTGTATTGCTAATTTGCTATTAAAATGCCAATGTTATACATCAGGGTTCTCCAGACTTTATAAACAAAGGGCCAGATTATTGTCCTGCAGACTTTAGGGGGCCAGACTTACTCCAGTGGGACTAGAAAATGTCCTGGCATCCTGTCCTGAGAAGAAAGTCTCAAGCTTGGTGGTCAGTGGAAGTAAAAAAATGACAGCATCGTGGTCAGTAGAAGGAGGAAAAGTGCCCCATCAATGATAATGGTGTAAAAAATAGTGCCCCAACAGTGTTGTCAGTGGGAAGACTAGTGCCCCATCATTGGTAATAGTGGGAAGAATAGTGCCCCAACATTGGTGTTAGTGGGAAGAATAGTGTCCCATCATTGTTGTCAGTGAAAGGAATAGTGCCCCATAATTGGTATTAGTGGGAAGAATAGTGCCCCATCATTGGTGTCAGTGGAAAGAATAGTGCTTCAACATTGATATTAGTGGAACCTGCATGTGACCGGGAAGTACTGAACAGCGGACGCCATCTTTACCATTGGACGCCAGACTATACGCATGGTGGATTCAGGAGTTTCTCATCTTGGGGCTGTGCCTCTATGTGCTGTTTTTACACATTTTAAATGTGAGTAACCATCTTTTATGCTACTTAAAATAAAAAGTTGTTTATACCGTCTGCACTATCGTACCTCTATATCTATTTGCATGAACGATGCGTGACCGCTGGTGATGTGCGGGTATGGAGACTTCTTACCAGGATTATCGGTGCTGACTTCTGTTGGGGAGATATTCTAAATATTCTAAAGGCTTAAGCTGACCCTCCGTAATAGGGGGTCACCGGGATCCGGTAAGGAGATCAGTGTGGAGGTGTCTTTGGTGGTGGGCATTTGCTATTCCCATAAGATTCCCTTTAAAAGAGCAAGTTTGGATTTTTTGCGCTGCAGTATCAAATTACATCTGACCTGAAGGTTGTGCCGGAACCTGTCTGCAAAGCTGCATACAATTATAGACTTTATTATCATTTTTTGGCCTAAGCGCAGGATTGTCTTCTGTTTTTGCTTTAATATTAGTGGAAGAAATTGTGTTGCATTCTTGGTGTCAGTGGAATGAATCGTGCCCCATCATTGGTGTCAGTGGGAGGAATTATGTTCCACTGTTGGTGTCAGTGGAAGAAATAGTGTCTCATCATTGGTGTCGGTGGGAGGAATAGTCCCTCGTAGGGCCACATCAGTGGTGGCTGTTTTTTTTTTTGGGGGGGTGACAAACATAAACCCCCCCGGTCGGTCGACGGCAACCCCCCGGGAGGACGGTCGAGACATCAAAGCCCTGCACTTACCTCATCTAACAAGTGGGCCCAGCAGGTGGCAGCTTTCTTCCTTCCTCCTCCTGTAGATCATGGCGGCTTCCGGAGATTCAGTGTTAGAATAGCAAATATTCATTGTCTATTCTAAGACACCTGGGTGGGCTCAGAGAGCAATGCTCTGCATCTGGAGCCCACCCTATTTTAAAGCCTATCAGAGCCTCTGGCGCTAATCAGGTGCTTCAAAAAAAACCCCAGCTGCTGTAATTCATGTGGCCGGCGTCCTGAAAGGGGCCGGACGCATGAATAAGGAGGGGGGTGGCGGGGATGGAAAGAGGAGTTGCGCCCGTGCGCCCTTAATAGATGGGCCGCCCCTGGACCACATCCAAATAAAGGGCCAGATAAAGGCAGCCAAAGGGTCACATCCTTCACGTGGAACACAGTTTGGAAACCACTGTTATAAATGAAGGTGTATGCTTTAAAGGTGTCTCCTTTAAAGCTCAATGCCAGGTAAAATCCAAGGTTACCCTTAAAGTGAGGCTCCCCCTGCACTGCATGAGTTAAATGCTCATTTTGTCTAGGAAAACATTAAAAAGCAGTTTTACTTACCTTATCCTCTGCTCCTGTAGGCTTGCTCAGCTGCACAACTGGTCCCTTGATGCTGTCTTTTCTCTGCTTCTTTGGTTGTAGGCATTCTAATGTCATTAAGTATGTTGCATGACCAGCAGTCCTGCATTGTACATCAAGACACAGAGAGACCCCCATAACCTAGGATTTAGATGGTGGCGATAATCAAATGTCTGAGGAGTCAGACCAAAAGAGTAGATTGGAGATCCAGAGAGGGACCTAAGGTATCCACCAGAAAAAAAAGAGGGGAGAGGGGGGAGAGTTCTTATAGTGTAGTATTTAGCTAAAGTAAAGTTATTACCTCAAATTATTTTTATAATTAGAAAAGCAAAAATTACTTACATCCAGTGAGGTTGCAGTGACACAGACGGGTAGAAACAAGAAACCTTTCATGAACGCAGGTGGAGAAAAGGCCCTGTCTCCCTGCTGGGTGAGATCAGTCACTCTTGATGCTGTGGGGTCCCAATCCTTGATCCTTTTATGGGTTCTCAGATCTCATGTGGATATTGTACTGGTGGGATGAGAGGAGGTCTAAACCCCCTCGGTAAACCGAATGGGAGAGGAGCCCGGAGTGTGGTGTTTAAGGATGGATTGGATTCAAAGAATGACAAACATCAAAAAGATATATTTCACAAATAAATATTTTTTAATTCAAATATTTCTTTAGTTGACAAATAAATAATTTTGATGTCTGCCATCTTGATATCTTTGGCCCATCGTTAAAGAGGAGCTTCAGCCAGATTTCCAAAAATTAAGAGCTAGCAGCTACAAAAACTGTAGCTGCTGACTTTTAATAAACAGATACCCACCTGTCCTACAATCCAGCGCCTTCCTCACCCAAGCTGGTTCTTTGCCAGACTTCAGGTCCCTGGTACTGGAATGTTAATTGTGGGAAGCCAGCTGTAACTCATTGCACTGTTTCACAGCCAATCTCCTACTGTGCATGCATGGGTAATGCTGCACCCTCTGCATGGTCTTGCAACCTCCTGGGAGCTGTGACATGTCCCAGAAGGTTGCAGGCAGGGAGGGGGCTGAGCTGTCAAAACTAGGTACCCCCCAAAAAAAAGGATTCCAAGTATGGGGGTGGGGGGGAGCAGAACTCCACACCTGGCGCCTCTACCATTTGGTTAACCGATGGATTTTTGATCTGGTTCTCTCATCATCCCAAGCCAAATATCACATGAAAGAGAAGAGCATTGGCTTCTGGAGGAGCAAAGGATGAGGTAAGTAAAACTGCCTTAATGGTCCCCAAGCAAAAATTAGCATTTCACTTTGGATTTTACCCAGAGTCCACCTTTAAAATTACACCTGAATAATAATAAAAAGGGTCAAACGTAAAGCTAATACAGTATGAGAAAGTTCTGAATACCTACGTTTGCATTTTTTAGACAAGCTAACTGTTTCCGCAGGGTAAGATTATTTACCGTCCTGACTTTAAATCTGAACAGTGCGCCTTTCTGCGCCTCCAAATAAATAGCATAAGAGATTATTTCAGTGAAATACAAGTTTGAGGGGGAAAATAAATTGCGGCTGAATTTAACGAGGATTTACATAAAGGAATAAAAAAAAGAAAAGGGGAGATTTATCGCCACAGCCGTTTTCCGGAAAGTTCCGTTCCTCCCTCTTACTCATTTAGTCCGCAAAACAGATGCAAAAATAAATAAGGAGACAATTTCCTGAAAAAATATACGAGCGGGGAGATGATTATCCATACTGTGAAATTCTGCAGATAAGTAATGTTGGATGTCGGGATTGTCATTTTTGACAAACGGTCCCTGGCTCTGTATATTCAGGTGAAATGTTGTGATTTAATGATAGAGAAGACTGCATGGGACTGAGACTGTTGAGGAAATTAGGAGTTCTATGAACATATCAATCTTTTTTTTTTCTTGGGAGAGGTGTAGATAGAGACCTGATAACCTGCTGACCCTACTACTTCCAGGTCATGCTGTGTTTCTGACAACTGAATTTATGACTTCACTACTTAAATGAAAAGTGTAGCAGTTTTTGTTTTGTTTGTTGTTTTTTTTTTATTATTTATTATTTTTATAATAATGATAATAATATAATTATTTTTGAAAGTTTGCAAGCCTATAGATTAATATTTACTTTAATTCAATTATTTGCATGGAATTTTTATTTTACATCAAATACTTATAATATTTATGAAAATTCCTGCCAATGGTTTACAGATCTGTGTCTATTTATTGCTTAAAGCTGAAGTTTAAGTTTGGAAATTTTTACATAGATACATTGGTCCATCATGGACCAATATGAGTATGAATATGCCATATCTGAGGGATCCCCGTGGAAGTTGGAAATCACTATGCATCTCTACTACTACAGTGATCTCAACTAGCTTTCAGGCCCCATTTAGGGAACATTTTGTGCATTTTCTCAATGAATACAGGGCATTCTCTGATTAGACAAGGTGAAGCGCCATGGTGGTGATGTCACAATTTCAACCTTGGCCAATTGTAGAATACATTTGATTCTTTGAAAAAATTGAATTGTTCTCTAAATGTCACCCATGCCGAGCCAAAGATTTCTTGTGCTCAGTAAGCAGCAGGGCAGATGCTCAGCATGGAACCTGGGTGAGGAGCTTCACAGAAAGTAGTTGAGACTCTTGTCACCGAGCACTTTTCACATTGTAAGCCTCCAATAACCCAAAGCATAAGAGATCCAGGTGTCAACCAGGCCCAAACTAAGAGATGTCATAAAACTCCCAAAATTAAAGTCTTAATTAGTTTAGTCTTCAAAGTTTTGAGCATCTTGACTTTGTTTACAGCGCTCCTCATCTATCAACACCCAAACTTACTGTGAAGGATTAATTTAATTGAATGTCCTTCCCAAGAGTTGAGCAGCTAAAGGTCAACCCTTCAGAATATTCTACCTATGTAAAAACCAAACATTTCTTCAGAACAGTCTAAAAACCAGATGCTGGGCTTTCTTCCTCTATCGTAGGATGGCAGAATGATGTTAAAGAACCTACACGCAGATGTGTGCGAGCTAGCTGCATGTGAACAATCCAATATTTTAACAGAATACGTTTATACACTAATTGGTTTATTTGTCATTTTTAAAACATTATTCAAATTTTTACACTTGTGAAAATAAATGTGGATGTGATACATATGTAGATGTGTTTTTAATGATCTTTGGTTCCCCCACCTTGAAAGCCCCATCCATAGGGGTTCTTCAATTGGTATTACCTTCAGGGATTGGTGATGGTCAGGGCCAGATTAAGAGCATCATGGACCTGGTGCTGAGGATTTAGGTGGGCTCAAATTATGAAAATAAATACACTGTAAATGGAAACAATTTTTTGTTAAAACAAATGAAATATGCTGCCGCAATTTACATATCAATCATGTGTACACTATATACAGACCAGGGCTTGGCAGTATTAGTGACTCATTCACACCATTGGGCTGGGCCTATCTTAAGGAAGGGGCCTGGAGCTGCAGCTCCAATAGCCCCTATGTTAATCCGGCCATGGTGGTGGTACCAGATTGACACTACTCGCTTGCCGAACATATACAAAAAACAGATGCTGGTGCATTTTTGGCAGACAAGGGGACAGGTTTTTATCTGTTTGTGCCTGAGCATATCTTTCTTATCCATCACCTTAGAGCCCTGAAGAAGGGGACTGTCACATACCTGAAGGTAGAGTCTGACTTATGCAGTAGGCAACCTCTCTTACGGCCCCGGTTCCAGAACCCCTGATAGAGCAAACAGGGAGCGCTGTAGCACAGGGGGGCACGAGGGCTGGATTGGACACAGATGATGGTAAGATGTAGTCCAGAAGTCCGTGCTAGACTGAAGAGTAGTGATGCAGGCCAGGTCAATAACATGCGGGCAAAGCAGTACTCACAATTATGACAAATCACGGCTTGAAATATCTTGCTTTGCATGTAATGAGTCTATCTCATATATTAGTTTCACCTTTTAAGTTGCATTACTGAAATAAATAAACTTTTGCACGATATTCTAATTTTTTGAGTATCACCTGTATTTGCCATTCTTTCTGCCTGGAAACATGAGAATGCCCATGGCATCCAAAAAGTGTCCCTTTACGTCAAAAGCGGTTTTCGACCAGTTAGAAAACAGCGATAGTAAGTAAGAATCACTTGCAGAATTGAGAGGTACTGACTTGTGGGGAAAGCGACGACAGCGACAATTCTGCAACTGAGCAAATTTCAGTGTTTTTGACTTGATTACATTATTGAATACATTTTATTACTATTATATTATTATTTGTGATAATTATTTATAGTTATTTATTATATTATAATTTGCGATTTCTTTGGGTCGAACTTTATCATACCCGGGATGTCTACTAGACTCTTGTTTGGACAGATTAAAGTGCGTTATTCCTAATAATTACAGACTTACAATATAAAACGCCAAATTTCTAAGCTATGTACCACTTTGAGATGCAAAAATTTGACATAATCATACCGCCAGGGAGGTTAAATACCCTTTTGGTCAGAGGGCATACCGAGTGTTGTTTCAGAGAACTCTGAACATCCTGGCAGGAATTCTGTTTGTACCATCTGCCATGCTGGCAGAGATTTTCTGGGAACCACTGGGAGTCCTGGCAGGGATTCTGCAAGTACTGTTGGAACTCTTGGCATGGAGTCTCATCAGGGAAGATTCTCATCAGGAGAAGGAGCTCTGGAAGTCTTGGCAGAGATTCTGCAAGTACCATTGGTTGCCCTGTCAAGGATTTTGAGCGTAGGTGTTCTGGAAGTCCTTACAGGTAGAGTTGAGCGAACACCTGGATGTTCGGGTTCTGCGGGTTCGGCCGATCTTTTCGGAAACGTTCGGGTTCGGTACCGAACGTCATCCGAACTTTACCCCGGACCCCGAACACCATTGAATTCAATTGGGACCTGAACTTTTCGGCACAAAAATGACTGTAAAAAAGTCCTGGAAAGTGCTAGAAGGCTGCAAAAGGATGAAAAATGGGAGATGTTATTAGATCTGCAATCTGTCCCTTAAGATCGTTCTGTAATGCAGGATGAGAGATCGTTCTGTAATCAGATCTTTCTGTAATGCAGGATGAGATGTTATAGATCTACAATCTGTCCCTCAAAGCAATAGTAGTAATCTCTACCTAGTTATTATCACTGCAATCTGTCCCTCACAATCTGTCCCTCACAGTGCCGGCAGCATCCTCTCCCTACACTAACCTAAGAGCATGTGACATGCAGCACTGTGACTCCAGCCTCATATAGAGGCTGGGTCACATGATGCACTGGGCAATCACAGCCATGCCATTAGTAGGCATGGCTGTGATGGCTTCTAGGGAAAACCAGTGAAACGCTTGTTGATTGGCTGCCCTGCAGCTATTCAACATGCGTGATAAAATACCAGAACCCAGAACCCGAACCCAAACGTTTTCTAAAACGTTCGGGTTCGGATTTGGGACACGGACACCCGAAAGTTTGGTACGAACCCAAACGTTACAGACCGGGTTCGCTCAACTCTACTTACAGGGTAAGGTAAGTACTGTAATAGTCCCCTAGTTTTCTTCACTCTAAAACATAGAGTTACATTTCACTTTGAGATTTCACTCATTTGGGATCCAGTTACTTTGAACATACCTACCACCGGAGAACCGTGGTTGTCCAAGAGTGGAGTGTGGCGGTGTGGAGGAGACAATGGACCATTTCTTGCTTCAGTGTCCCTTCAATATTGAAGTCTATAAGCGGGTGGGTGGGGCTCTGGGTATCCCTTCCCTTTCCCACTTGAGTTATGCGGGGTGGTCGTATGGGGCTTTTGAGTCACATTGGGATTTTGATTTTGAGACACTTTTTCTTGGTAGCCTAGTGGTCCGTTTCTTCAATGCACGGTATCAAGTTTCCACTTGGAAAAAAGTCCTTCCTGTCGAGGTGGTGGTGCACGACTATCTGGGTGAGGTTGGGAAGATTCGGGGGCTTGAGAGGGACAGGTGGGGGCGGGGGGCCTGGACAAAGGCGTGGAGGAATGTCAAGTCCCCGTAGCTGCTGTGCTGCCTAGCTGTAACTGTAATCTCTCACTGTGCTACAAAAGACAAATTGTATATATGCCTAGGGATAAAGAGAAAGAAAATGCAGCCTTAGAGAATAGAAGTCTTCAACGCAAAGCAACTTTAGAGCATGATCAACAAAACAAAGAACTGGCTTGTAGGCAGGTTGAACTGCAAGCTCAGCTCCTGGGCTTTTGGTCCTAGCTGGCCCACCTGTGCTATAAAAGAGGGGAAGGGTGAGGTCCAGAGCTCCGATAGGACCTCAAGTTGAATCGGTTGGTGCTGCTCATGGGGTCGGGACTGCTGCATCCTGCAGTTCACTGAAGGCACCAGGATCCTCTGAGACCTCCAAGCCATGGACAATGCCATAATGGACCCTCAGCTCACAGAGGTATGCCTAGGCAGCCACACCACAATAGTTAGGGTTAGGCTGAACAGACAAATGAAAGTCTATGTGCCTACGCCTTGGCTATTATAACTGCTTGATAATTGCTTGAAAATGTTTATTCAGAATGTAATTTATTTTAACAAAGATCTAAACCAAAAACATAAAATAATGCTAATGCATAAAGTACGGAGGAAACATTCCTCTTACCCTGCAGTCTTACTTAAGGCCATGAATTATTGCTACATACGATTGCAGCGTCATTACTCGCTAATGACTGCCATTCGTTTATTAAATATGCTACATCTTTGTTTATATGTATATTTATAGGCACAGTAATAGGATGTTGGCGTTGATTAATCGCTAATTCCTAATGACTCAATCCATATCAGCGGAGCACTCCAAATAATTGACTTGTCCATCGAATACATTCATTTCGCTAGTGAAATATTGTACGCCAAATAAAAATAAATAACAGTAGATTACTTCGGGAGAGCGAGCCAGTCTAATAATAGCATGTGGTAATTATTGGTTCCTGAATTTTCATATGAAGGAAAAAAGATAATAGATGTCTCCTATCTGCTCATACATTTTAATTAGATGAATATTATGCTTTTAAATGACCTAAAGCTTTTAATCATTTCATTCCTGATGATTCTGTGCCTACCTATTTTTAATAATTGTTTTTTTTTTTTTTTAATAATTGTGGATGAAGGTAGGGCAACATTAAAGCATCACTTTGTTTTCTATCCTAGTTATTTATTTAGAAAAAAAAAATGAAATGTTTCTAAAATGAATTTTATTTTAAATCTAAAAGGGGTTTTTGTCTGTGTACTGCTGGGGATATTTCCCTTCACTTCCCATGTTCAGACTAAAGAGGAAATTCTCTCTTGGACATTTTTAAAAAAAATATATATATTTTTGGATTTGCTCTTATTTTTTGTTCCTGTAATAATTATCAAAAGAGCATAAAAAAGTATGTGAATCTCCCCAACAGAGACAAAGACAGCAGTAAAAGTGAATGTTTGACTGGGCCGCCAAGCGGGTCTGATAATACATAGCATGTAATTCATCCAGCTCAGCTTAGTACATAACTCCTGATGAAGGGGACCAAGCCAATGCAAGTTGACTTGCGACCTTCTGCCCCATGCAATAATTACTTACTAAACTCATATTATATTTTTGGTGCTCTCATCTTTCCCACATTCAGCAGTCCATTAACACTTTATTCAATCCCAAGAAAAAAATGTTAACTTTAGGTACACTTTAACCACTAGAGCTCCGGAAGATTTACCCCCCTGGCCATTTTTTTTGTGATACGTTACTGCTTTAATTTAACTCACAATTGCGCGGTCGTGTGACGCTGTACCCAAATAAAATGTATGACCTTTTTTCCCACAAATAGAGCTTTCCTTTGGTGATATTTGATAATCTCTGCTTTTTTTGTTTTTTGCGCTATAAACAAAAAAAAGCCAACAATTTTGAAAAAAAAAAAACAATATTTCTTACTTTCTGCTATAAACACATCCAATAAAAAAAAAAAAAAAAAAAAAAATTTCTTCACCAATTTAGGCCAATATGTATTCTGCTACATATTTTTGGTAAAAAAAATCCCAATACGTTTGAGTTACGTGCTTGAGTTACCTCTATCAGATCATCCCCTGCAGTCATTACCTTTTGTACCTCCCTTTAGATTGTAAGCTCCACAAGCAGGGCCCTCCTATTCCTTCTGTATTGAACTGTATTGTAATTGTACTGTGTCCCTTCTTTATTGCAAAGCACTGCGCAAACAGTTGGCGCTATATAAATCCTGTATAATAATAATATAATAATATTGATTGCTTTGCACAAAAGTTATAGTGTCTACAAACTATTGGATAGATTTACTGAACTTTTATTTATTTATTTATTTTTTAAACTAGTAATTGGGGCGGTCAGCGACTTATAGCAGGAAATGCATGAAGATAAAAAACCTTGAGCCTTAACAACCTCTTTATCCCCTTCATGGTCAGAGCATTTTTTGCTATTCAATAGTGGGCTAACTGACAATTGCGTGGTCATGCGATACTGTATCCAAATGAAAGTTATAATTTTTTTCACACAAATAGAGCTTTCTTTTGGTGATATTTGATCACCACTGGGTTTTATATTTTTTATTATATAGAATAAATTATTAAATTAACTTATATTATATAGAAGATAAAAGACCAAAAATTTTGAATAAACCCCCAATATTTTATACTTTCTGTTATAAAACGTCTGCTACGTGTCTTTGGTAAAAAAAAAAATTTCAATAAGTGTACATTGATTGTGTTTTGTGAATGTTATAGCGTTTACAAACTATGGTATATATACTGGAATTTATGCAGCTATAGATGCTATACTGTAATGGCGGTGATCAATGGTTTACAATGTGGCAGGAAATCTAGCACTAACTGACACTGGCTGGGAGGTAACTAACACTAACATTGCTAGTGACACTGATACAGTGATCAATGATAATACTGTACACTGTACTAATGATACTAATGGGCAACAGGGGTGATCAGAAGGGCAATCAAGGGGTTAACTGTGTACCTAACAAGTGAACATGTGCTGCTTTTACTCACGCAATCTGGCAGCCTTTTCTTCCTGAAGTAAGAGTTGATTTCAGGGAGAAGAAACAGCCAGATCGCCATTCTGTGTTCAGTGTTCTGTGTGATCAGCAGGTATACAGCCAAAATCATTGACTGAAATCTGCTAACATACCTGAGAACCAGGAAGTGGACTGTGATGTACCAGTCCAGTACAATGCCATACCAGGCTGTGCTGCCCGCTAGCAGTAAATGTACTGTTCGAGGGCAACAGGTGGTTTTTAACCAGTTCCCACCCAGGCCAATTCTGACATTTCTCTCCTACATGTAAATATCTGTATCTTTTTGCAAAAAAAACCCCAAACATTTTATACATATAAACAAACCAGGTGAGGTGAACAGAATATTGGTAACTTCAAAGTGCACTGCAATTAGACCATCCCACGGGTCACATAAAGCAATCCTGTGAATTATTTTTCTATATATATATATATATATATTTATATACTCATGTATAAGTCGACCCGTGTATAAGCCGACCCCCTACTTTTGCCCAAAAAATATGGGAAAACGTATTGACCCGCGTATAAGCCTAGGGTGGGAAATGCAGCAGCCAGAACACATGGGCACCCTACCAGATTAACGTCACGTGAAACTTCAATGGTTATAAGACAAGTGGAGTGGACCAAACAAATATACATATTTTACAAACCCCAAAAAAAACGTTTTTCTATGTCTATAAATGTACATCCTCTCTTTACAGTCTTAACCGGACCCACCCTTGACCAATTTTTGGTGGACAACGGGAGCT
>BLSH010211737.1:138941-152520 GCA_018402905.1 Glandirana rugosa | reverse complement strand
CCTTTACGGTTTATCAGTTTAGAGTTGCACAGGAGGTCTGGGGATAGAATTATTGCTCTCACTCTTGACGTTCGCGACAATACATCACATGTATAGCCAATGGCCCCCTTAGGGGTGGTTAGTTGTTGTGATTCACCTGATCACACTGCCCTCAATCACACTTTTCTGCACATCCGGAGACACAGAACAGACTGGTACTTTGTTTTGTTTTGTTTTTTTTATTAGGAGATTTGAACTTGGATGGGGTAGGGAAGATTATGGGATGCCCAAGAATTGAACAGTTCTGTACATGGGACTACTATATACACCTCCGTATATACACTGCTCTATCTTCCTCCAGCACAACACTTGCTGCACACTATATACAACTCCGTATATACACTTCTCCTTCTTCACTCCAGCACTGACCATTGCTGCACCTTCCTCTCCTTGTTCCTCACTCCTGCACACCACTTGCTCAGCACAGGTGAGACCTGAAAGGATATTTAACAGGCCTCTACAGGTCTTCTTGGGCCTAGCTTGCACATTGTGAGGCCTGCTGTAGTTGAAGCAGGGCCTCCGGACCACCCATTACAGGCAGAGACTAATAGCCTCCAAAGTGTAGTAAAGTACTATGTGCTAGCTGGCTTGATGGACTACTACTCCCAGCCCATCTTCTTCCAAGCTGGCTTCTGCATCCTTCCCAGACTGTCTCTCACCTCAATCTGCTCCGGAATGCCTCTAACAGTATCCCAGTGTATGTTGCTCACTGACACCCTGACAGTTGTAGTTCCACACTGAAGATCTCTCCTGAATAGTACTCTTTCCCACTATCCTTTCCGCTCTGCCTTTTGCCTGCCACCAAGATCTCTCTCCTCCTGGCCACACCTGAGCACTCCAGGCCTGGGGTCACCCCCTTCAGACTGGGAGCTTCCCTTGGCCACGACAGCCCACACTACTCCATCTCCAGACTTCCACCCGAACTTCACCTCTCAGATTGGGCTGACCCTGGGTACTTAAGGAGGCCTGCCCCCGGCCAATCCAGATTGAGTATTGGTCAGGGCTCCTTAGAATCAAATGGCTACACCTCCCCTCCCAGCTCTCTTTCCAGAAAACACCAGAAGCCTCTGGAAAGAAGTGGGAGGTTCTGATGACACCATCAGTCAATCACCCAGTCCTACCTGAGCCACTCCCAGCCCAGAATCAAACAACCAGGCCTGCACTAAGTCAGGCCTGACTAAATTTGCCTTACCTAGCAAAAAAACCTTACACCAAACACCTACCTAGCGTAGAGGGCGCTACACATGTGTGGTGTAATCACTGTTTACCTACGTGTGTGGGCAGGGCTGCTGTTAGAAATCATGGGGCCCCATGCAGCCTACATGACAGGTCCCCCCTCCCTGACCGAAAGTGACAGAGGACATAGATTTATCAGTCCTTTTCGCTATAGGCTCAGCTGCACAGATGAATGAATAGGACATGATCTGAGGCTTCCTGCTCATTCACAAACTATGCTATTCAGTTACTATGCTTTAGTGATAAATGGACACAGGAGTGATTGGTACCAATCACTCACTGTGTTCATTCAAGGAATGAAAGGGCCAGTAAATTACATATTTACTGGCCCTTTCCCCCACTTTAAATCATGAAACATCCCCCTGTGTGCCACAGCAGCTGCTGGCAGAAGAGGAGAGGAAGGAAACCGCCAGTCTTGCAGAGGGAAAGGGGCACAGAGGGGGTTGCCTGGAGAGCAGGTGGTAGGGACGCATGTCCTAGAACCAATCCCCCTGCAGTACAGTCGGAGGGAGGGAGTGGAGCAGTAGCTGGCAGTACTGCAGGGGGAGCAGAAGAGGATCAGTGTCAGCAAAAAAACAGTACAGCCGGCTCTCCTGCTCAGCAAGTACCCAGGCCCCCTCTTTTGAACTGATGAGGCCCGGGCCTAGTACAAGAGGGCTGGTTGTACTGGTTTATCATGAGCCCTGCATGCGGGAGTAACGTATGCATTTGCGTGTAAGCACGGTGGGGGTGGGACGGGAGCACTTTCTTTCTCCAAAAATGTTTTTTTACACTTTTTTTTGCATCAACTTTATTGCTGTCACAAGGGATGAACAACATCCCTTGTTACAGCATGGGCCGTGACAGGTCCTCTTGATGGAGAGATTTGGGGTCTATTAGACTCCAAATCTCTCCTCTGACCTCCCATGCAGCTTGTCAGACTCAGATCGGTCTGATCAGCTGCTTTCCCGGCCGCTGGCGGCCAGGTGAACAAAGAGGAGGAACCGGAAGTGATGAACTACTCATCGCTCCAGGTTTCCAGGGTTACAGAGAGAGAGAGGAATTACGTCAGTTCCTCTCTCTCTGTTCAGGGCAGCCATTGCCACCAGCCAAATCGCTCCCAAGCTTCGCAATGGGACGGTAGAGCCCAAGAAAGGTTGCATCCCATCGTGGTGGGTTGGACATCCTTCCCCCATCCTGCAATAATGATCCAGTGGATAATTAGCCACTTGGATCACTTCTGCCTGATAGGGAATTGCCGGCTGAAAAGGTACATACCAGGATGATGCCTGTAGGTCATCCTCTGGTCTGGAAGTAGTTAAAGTGATTGTAAATCCAATATTGCCTGCTATGTGTAATGTTTTTGCACTTAGCAGCCCCGATACTCTTCTTTTCGCGTTCCCCTCTGGCAGTGTTGGCTCTTTCCCCCGGTGGAGTGCCCGCCATAGCTAGCTGCTTGCTGTGTGGGCAATTGTGCAGGATCACTCCTGAGGCCCAGCCCCGCTACTTGCTCTAGGGTTGCCACCTCATCCCTTTAAACCCGAACACATATGAATTACACAGGTTGTTCTGAGGCTAATTAAATGCAGATAAGGCGCCAAGTGAGTTTAATTACCACCTTAATCAGCCACAGAACAACCTGTGTAATTAATATGTGTTCGGGTTTAAAGGGATGAGGTGGCAACCCTACCCTGCTCCCTCCTCACTGGATGTGATTAGCAACCACTGCTGTTTCTGAGCCTATGAAGAGGGAGAGAGAGGCATACGTAAGGCGGTTGGTGGGGAGTTCATCCCTCCTTGGTTAGGGAGTGAGCAGTAAGATGAGAGGTGTTGTAGTATAGCTCATGATGGGAAGGCAAGCAGAGGGACAATATGGTGAGAGATGGATGAATGATGGGGGAAGGGGGAGATGGTTGGCGATAGTGGGTTACAGGGGTCTAGCTGAGGACGCATGTGCTTGGACAATTGCAAAGCTATCTATAAAAGCAGTAATTGAGAGTCCACTCTAGTGATATGATGATGCTCTAACCAAGGAGACGACGGGGTTGATTAAAGCAAATAGGCTGTGCAGCTGCACTCTGCAAGGGCATTTGCTCCACAACTTAGTATATGAGGTGAAGCTTTATTTTGCAAAGAATGCCGAATCACATGCAAGGAAAAAAAAGAACAGCATTTTTGGATGCCACATGATTGGATGATGGACTCAGCAGAGCCTCATTTACTAAGCTCTGCACTTGCTGAGCACAACTGCACTTGCAAAGTGCACACTTTTTGCCTTTGGTAAATCAACCCCTATATTATGAAAGAAGGTTTCTGGGTGTCATTCAGAACTGCTGTCATCTTTTATGGTATCATGGTGCCATTTTTATATTTATTTATGAGCAGATTTCCCTTCATTTAACATTTTGCCTCTATTGCAGAAATGTTTGCTTTAGTTGTTCTTTAACTACAGGGCTCTGTTATGTGATACTGTTATGCACACTCAGGAAATGGTATTTTTATTAGCATGGTTTTACAGATGTAAACAAAATGGTTGGCTGCTTGATCCATTCAGTCATATTTGCAATTGAAATCTGGTTAAAAGTCAGGGCCGCTACTAGACTATTTTGTGCCCTAGGCAAGGCCAGCTACTTGCAACCCCCACCCCCGAAAAAGAAGGCCGTTAATGCAGTCTGTGCAGGAATGCCTTCTCATCTCCTTGCCAACATTAGCTCCATGTATGTGGAACATCGGTGCAGTGTGTGGGGAACAGGGTTGGAATCAGAAATGTTGGGGCCCCTTACACAGCTTTAGGCCTGGGCCCCTGGGCCTGACTCCATTGCATCAGAGTTTACCCCTTTCATTAGGGTCCCCAAGGTTTCCCCCTTAAATCAGGCTCCCCAGTGCCCTCTCTCCTTAAATTAGGGTCCCCAGAGATCCCCCTTACATCAGGGTCCCCAGAGTTCTCCCTTACATAAGAGATCTCACTTTCATTAGGGTTCCCAAAGTTTCCCCTTACAATAGGATCCCAAAGTCCCCCCTTACATCAGGGTTCCTATAGCCCCCCTTATATCACGGTCCCCCAGAGCCCCCCCTTAAATCAGGGTCCCCAGAGTCCCTCCTTCATCAGTGCCCCCAGAGTCACCCCCCTTACATCAGGGTCCCAAGAGTCCCCTCTCCTTAAATTAGGGTCCCCAGAGATCCCCTTACATCAAGGTCCCCAGAGTTCTCCCTTACATAAGAGACCTTACTTCCATTAGGGTTCCCAAAGTCTCCCCGTACAATAGGATCCCAAAGTCTCCCCTTACATCAGGGTTCCTATAGCCCCCCCCCCTTATATCAGGGTCCCGCAGAGCCCCCTTCTTAAATCAGGGTCCCCAGAGTCCCCCTTACATCGGGGTCCCCAGGATCTCCCCTCCTTACATCAGGGACCCCAGAGTTCCCCCTTACATCAGAGTCTCCCTTTCATTAGGATCCTCAAAGTCACCCCCCCCTTGCATCAGGGTCCCCAGAGCTCCGCTTACTTCAGGGTCCCTAAAGCCGTCTTACATCAAGGTCCCTAAAGTGACCTTACATTGGGGTCCCCAAAATACCTTATATCATGGTCCCTAGAGCCCTTTTCCTTTTAATAGGGTCCCCAAAGGAGGGAAAAGCAGAGTGGGGCAAATAGAATGGAGAGGTTTAAGAGAATATTTGGGGTAGTGGAAGGGGAGGAGGGAGTATTGTGAAGACCCCAGCTTACATCAGGATCCATTCCTTCTCATTGCAGCAGTCGGCAACAGGACATGTGGAAGCTGAAAGGGCACTGGGACCAGATAGGCTTGGAGGAGGAACTCTCTCCTCCTCTGAATGCCAGGTCCTGGGGGAGGGGCAAGCACATGACTGGTAGATGGCAACCAAACCCTAGCACTGAGAACAGCAGATGGCAGTGGATGTTGTCAGCCACCATACATTCAAGGACAGCTCTGATTGCTGCACAGCCTGCACTGTTGCTGAGCGACACGGCAATAGCAGCAGGGACACTGACTGTGTATTTGAGAAGAACGCTCTGGGGGGACTGGCTGTGGATGTGCCCTAGGTGGCTGCCTAGTTTGCCTAGTGGTAGCACTGTCCCTGCTAAAAGTATTTAAAATTGTCTGAAATGTCATGAAAATGATTGTTTCTATGGCTAACACAACTCCCAGGTTCTTGAATCATCCTCAGAGTAAGTTCAGCTAAACAGGCTAAACAAGATTTATTAATAGGCCTGGAAATGTATGATCATTTAGGAGTGAATACTTCTTTTATTATCCCATTATGACCAGTTTTCTTTGAAATGGAAACCAAAAGTGACAACTCAGGGAGGACTGGAATTGGGATTATAGAGTTGGCGATTGGAAACAAAGATGATCCTATCAAAGATGATTCGCGTCCATGAATGATGTTGCTAACTGATGGAAAGTCAAGTATTACAAAACCTTTTTGTCAAAAGGAAGAGAACTTTTGGAGAGTGACAGTCATACGCAATTCTGATTAGGTCCTGACATACACAGTATCTGAGCAATAATACGGGTGACAGAGAACAGATGGATTTATTTAATGCCCTCGCTGTCAGAGGCGAGATGACAATTTTCATATCACGGTCGTACTTACAGTTTTGTCATGTAAATCATCTGCATCAGCCAGATAGAATATCGGCTCATCAGCTGCCAGCTTTCAAATTAAAGTTAATTTATTCCTCACTGTACCGTCTATGTCAGAAATTCCCCCTTGTTCTGCCTTGTCTCGTAGTGTATGGATTTGCCTAAGTGACTTTGGGAACATTTAATTAAAGGTGTTGTCTCTTAGCTGTGCATTTATCAAGTGTAGTCTTCAGCCTCCTGATATTTAAACCATAAGTGTATTCAGTTGCAAAAAATATATAAATGTTATAATCCTATGCTCTTCATATTTAGCGTGGGAGACCGAGGGGCACTGTCAACCAATCAAAATTTACTTCACTGCATAGTGCTGTGAATCTTAAAAAAAAAGGTTCATTGTAATTATATTGCACAATTATTGATATCAGTTTCCTTAGGCCCCTTTCATACGGGGTAGATCTGCTCAGGGGACTCCGCCAGCTCAGTGGGAGATCGCTCCTTTGATCCCTGCTAAGCCGGCAGATGACAGGTCCGTCTCTACTCACTGTGCAGGGATAGACCTGTTAGAGCCCCGCTGTTTTCTATGGGAAGTGTTGTGTAATACTTCATATACATACACACAGTTTTTTTAATATGTACATAGGTATTTACTGTAGACCATGGTTTAAGTTTAAGCCAAGCTGCATTACATATCAAAGGCCCACAGTTGCTTGCAGGGGGTTGTGGAATGTAGACTTGAAAAGGAACAAAAGTATTTATTGATGCTAATTAGCCTTGAGGGGGTTCATTGTGGCTTGTTTATCTGGTAAGCACTAATGTGAGGTTAGGAGAAACCCCCCCAGTATGAGACTAACACTTAAAGTGGACATTCAAGCTAGCAGGGTCGCCCTGTCAGTTCACCTTTCTCTCTCCATGAACATGAGGGCACGGTTGGAATGGGACTCTGAATATGTAATATTTACCCTGTTGGATTTTGATCATCTGGTGCAAGTATTATGAAATCTGTCTGTCTGAAGTCAATAAAATGAAACTCTCTGGAAGATCCGACTGAGTGCTGTGGAAAATTAACCATTTATTATAATAACTAAATAATAACAATCATTCTTCAACTACTACATCACTACAGGAAGATCGGATGAAAACAGACTGCATGTGCATTTTCATCTGATCTGATCCGCTGGACGGATGGCGAACATATTGCCATCCATCTGGTTTGAGTGGATCTTGTCGGATTGGATGGCAGACGGGTGTCAGCGGACACAACTCCTCTGACATCCGCCTGCCCATAGAAGTGAATGGGTGGCCCGCTCGAATCCGCCTGAAAAACGGAGAGGCAGATCCAAGCGGGTCAATCGTGTGAAAGGGGCCTTAAAGTGATTGTAAACCCTGATATATATATATATATATATATATATATATATATATATATATATATATATACTGTATATATATATATATTCTTTTTTTTTAACATAACAAACATGTTATACTTACTTGCTCTGTGTAATGGTTTTGCACAGAGTGTCATTTTCTTCTATTGTTAATTTTGCTTTGAGGGTTTAAGCAATATAAAAAGCAGGTCACAAATGAGCTATTTCCATTGAATACCAGTTTAATTAGATGGAAGAATTCAATAACTTAAAGCTAAGTGCCGCGGTTTGACGTTTCTCATGTTTTATGCAACATTATACCAGATTCTGCAAAACTTGGATTGCAAGTCTCATAGTAAAATCTCTAGTCAGTTGGGGGAAAGGAGAGGAAAACTAAACACTGAAAAGTACATTTTAAAATAAAAAAAAATGTACAGGTTATTGTATTTCATTTCAGTACAAATTCAGCAGCTGTTGTAGATTAAGGAGTTACTATAACAGAATATTTTGCAATCACAGTTAAAGCTCAAATCCACAATTATTTTTAAATTTGCCCCAGCCAGCAAATCTGGTTGCAATGCTGATCATTAATCCTGGGCCGTCCCCCAAAGTAATCTCTCTTCACCATTAGATGGCCTTAGTCAAATGAGCTGAATGGTTCCCATCCTACCTCAACCCAGTAAACTGAGTACATACTGTAAGTAAAATGAACAGCTCCTACGCTCGAGGTGGATGTTTCGGCAATGGAGGACCTTAGGTCTCCAACAACTTGAAGCTGTAGACTTTTTAGCCCTCTGAGGACTGGGGAAGACCAAAAAGAGCACTAGAAAAACAAAATCAGAGGACGCACCAGCATTGCGCATTACCATAAAAACTATTTTTATCAAAGAAATAAAAAAAATGTGTACTCATAAACAGCACATGCTATCAAGCTCATCATTATCCACAGTGACCTGTACACTTTGGTCCATTCCACCAATCCCAGAATAGGAATGATACTTTCAATGTCTGACCCATTTTGCGGGTAGATACCCTCTTCTTCAGAGCCAAACCATATTCAGACATAGTCCATCTTTAAATACCTTTCAGGATGTTACCTGATTAAACCCAAGCACCTCCCACTTGCAGGTGGGCTGTATCAAGCCAGTCATGTGGCCTTACATGCTGTAAGTGCACTACATAATGGGCTCACCCCTTTAGGGGATGCCACAACTATGTAATGGTTCTTAGGGCATCATACCAGCACCGATTTCTGCACCATTAAGGACAGTCAAGCCAAGTGAAGATTAACTCAGGAAGAAGATCCTGCAGTATCACATGACTGTCTTGAAGTCTTCATAAAAAGGGAAGTATTAAAAAAAATACAGCTTAGATAACTGTAAAAGTTCTAGGCCATGCCACTGTGAGATTGGATATAGGAATGACACAGGGTTCGCATTAATGCAGAATGTAGGGCTCTGTAGTGTTTATTGTGAAAGGAGAAAACTGTGTTTACAGCTTTCTCCAGGTTGTGTAATACTGGATCAGGAGCTGGAGTTTGAGGGCTTCAAAGTGCCTTGGGTGGGACGAAGCCTTCATTCCTGTGTCCAGGGTTTCCTGGAGACCTGCAGGGTGTGTGAGTGCACGGGTGTGCATATTCGTTATAAGTCAGGAGCTGGCCATGGCTCCAGGTCCTTGTTTGGAGATAGAGGTGTGCTCCAGCCAGGACGGGTGATCCACTCAAAAAACAGACCTCAATATGGGAGAGATTCCCTACCCACAGGACTGGGGGAGTTGAGCAAATCTTCAGCACATAGAGCTGAGACAATTAGTAAGTCTAGGGGACTGGAGAGATCCTGTAAGTCTCAGAAGAATGAGAGAACCCCTACCTGAAGCCAGAAGTGGACCCATGCAGCAAGGTGCTGTAACTAAGGCTGAGTGAGCCAGAGAGCTAGGTCTGAGGGACCAGAACCAATAGCAATGGTGCTGATGAAAAGAAAGCTAGGTGGCTCAGCATTCTTTGGTTATCTGTTTGCTGGAGGAAATCTAGTGTATAGGCCACTTTGAATGTTTACTTTCCTTTGCTCTTCCTTTTAATAAAAGTGGGCCTGAAAATCCTTGGACTGACATGAACTCATTAAAATGACCACTGAGCTTAATTACTCCATCTCCCTATAACCTTCAGGGGAGGAAGAAAGGGTAATTGGGGGAGTAGGACTTCATTTTAAAGTCACTAAGCGCACCGCACTGTTACATGTAATTTAAAGTGATTGTAAAGTCTTGTTTATTTTAGTTAAAAATAACAAACATGTTATACTTATCTGCTCTGTGCAGTGGTTTTGCACAGAACAGCCCAGATCCTGCTCTTCTCGGGTCCCTCTTTGGTGCTACTGGCTCCTCCCACCTGTTGAGTGCCGCCACAGCAATCAGCTTGCTATGGAGGCACCCGAGCCAAGCCACAGCTCCCAGGGTCCATTCAGACACCGAGCCGCAGCCTGGCACCGCCCCGCCCACTTTCTCTCCTCATTAGCTGATTGACTTTGATTGACAGCAGCCAGAGCCAATGGCACCACACTGCTGTCTCAGCCAATGAGGAGAGGAGTCCTGGGCAACCGAGACACTCCTGCAACATCACTGGATCTAGAGGGACCTCAGGTAAGTTTTAGGGGGGCTGAGGGGGGCTGCTGCACACACAAGGCTTTTTATCTTAATGCATAGAATGCATTAAGATAAAAAAACCTTCTGCCTTTACAACCACTTTTAATAAAAAAAGATCTAAGGGATGGTCCATTTGTGTAATCAAAATGAGGATAATTTGTATTAACTCCAAAGTGAAGAGTAAAGTTAGGTTTGTATGTTTGTACTCGTCTAGTGGGAAAATGTTACCTGAAGCTGTTTCCATGGGTTTTATTTAAATATTTTTGTCTACATATATTGAGGCAGCAGTTAGATTTAATTTGTGTGTTGGTCAATTCATATTGGATCAATCCCATCTTCTTTGTTACACATGGCTCTGCCCTAGTTTTATCATACCCCAATCCACAATGCTACCCAGTCGGTAAGTTTAGCCACCAGGATAGCACTAGAAAGATGTTTGAAATTTCGACCTGCTGTATGTCTGAAACCTTCAAAAACTACATTACATACAACATTACACTATGGCCAAATGTTTGTAGAAATCTGAGCATCATACATACGCATTGTCATGGGTGATAATGGATAGGAAACCCTCTGTGTCATCTGCATGTTGGAGAAGGTGTGAGCCCTACAAAGGGCCAGAGGTGCAGAGTCATGACACCAAATCTTCACCAGAGCACCCAGCAAGGGATGATGGACTTTAATGGAGGACGAACCAGGTTGCAGGTCTGAGGCACACCTGTGCAGGTGAAGCTGACCTGAGGGTAGAACCAGATCATGGTACAAAGTCAACAGACAGATACACATACAGGGATGAGTCAAAGGTCAGATTGGATAGAAAATAAGTGTAGTCAATAAAAGCTGAAGTTGGTAACCAAAGAAATAGAAAAGATGGAGTTCTGCAGTTAACACAGACTGGAGCCTTAGGCTACATTGTGAACCTATTGCTTAGTTAATGGGTGCTGGCCTTAGCACAGGTGAATAATGAGGTAAGTTTGATAGTCAAAGTGGGAAAAAAACTGACTGTGTAGCAGCTTAATTAATCAGTAGGGGGGTCTAGCCATACCTATATCTCCCAATCCTATGGTTCTAAGCATGCATAATAAACACTGCATAACATTCATTCACTCATTCATTGCTATGATTTGTGCTGTTGTCTGGACATAGCAAGTTTTGTCACTGTCATATAGAAAGATTTGTAACTGTTTATTTAAAGTGGATGTAAAACCGATTCATGAAATTTGAGCTGGGCACATATACCTGCAGTATTTTCTTACCTCTCATCAAAGCACTGTGTCCCATCGCTGTCTCCTGCTCTGTTCTTCTGTTATCAGCCTGATAACTTTTGACAAGTTCTCCGTCACATGTGTAAAAGCAGCCTGTGTTTTGTGTTGGGGAGAGAGCTATAAATAAATTAGCAGAGTGCTGAACTATTCAACAAACAGATCTGAAAGTCTCTATCTATGAGGAGAGGGGTTGTGTGCCTTTCCTCCAATCAGCTGTCTTGGCTGTATGCTCAGGCTTCACTGCAGTGTTGAGCAGGAAGAGAAAATCTTCTAACATGATCTGAAATGTCTAAGAATATATAAAGCTGAAGACAGCATATATACAGTACATGTAAAACATATGTAGGAGGATTTGTTTCATCCCTGTGTATCGTCGGAGCCTGTTCACTTCACTGGGTATATGTGAGGGTTTATTTCCACTTAAGCCTTTTTGAACAAGGATCTGTCAGCCCCTGAAACACTTCAGATGCCTTTTATCTTCCGTGTGTCTCATTTTTATCAACATTAAATTATGAACTTTTAGACTGACTGTTTGGTCCTCTTTTTGTCAATTTCTTGTTGTTTGGAACAGGATACTGTATTGGGGAAGACCAATACATTGTGGTTGAAATACATATACAATATCAGCTTTGTTACTGGCCAAAGGTATGTAAACACCCATCCAAATGATTGAGTACCAGTTCACACTATAAACACAGTGTGGATGTGTTCCAGGTGCTTTTCTGCATGAACGTTTTTGACACGTTTTTGATGCAGTCCAGTGCATTTTCCCCCCTCTTTTTTTGTAACCTTAAGGGCCAGTTCCAGTGAGTTTATATGCTTTCCATGCGCTTTTGGTACGTTCCGGTGCGTTTTTATGCTTTCCGGTGCATTTTTGGTACGTTCCGGTGCTTTTTTGATATGTTTTACTGCGGTCCAGTACAGTTCTGTACATTAAAAATGCAGCATGGCCAATTTTTTTTTTCTTTCTGAAACGCACTGGAATGGACTGCAGTGGTGTGAACTATGCCATTGGCATTAATCTGGTCAACTTTCCTTGCGTTTTTCATGCATAAAAAAACACACTGCACCGCATCTGGTGTGAACTGGCCCTTAGTTCAGGTCTTTCTAGTGAAGGTTACTGTTAAAACTACAGCATTCAAATTCATTTTAGACAATAGTGTGCTTCCAACCTTGAGGCAACAGTTTGAGGGAGGATCCTTTCTGTTCCAGTATGGTTTTGAGGAATTTGAATGGCCTGCACAGTGCCCTGATCTTAACCTTACTGAACACCTTGGTACACTGACCGTGAGCCAGGTCTTCTTGTCTCTTGGCTGAATGGGCGCCCTTTAAAATCTCTAGGAAAGCCTTCATATAAGAAAAGAGGCTGTTAAAGCCACTCAGTGGGGGCCAACTCCATATTAATGTACATCATTTTGGAATAAGATGTCTAGCAAGCTCATATGTGCGTGATGGCCATTTGTCAGGTATTCAGAAACATCTAAAAGTTTTTTGAATTTGTTGACATTTCCCTACTGATACCACCAATTGTGGAAGAGAGTTTCACATCCCTACTGCTCTAATAGTAAATAACCCTTTATGGTTTAAGGTTAAATACCCTCTCGCCCAACTTCATGGAGTGTCCAAGTGTTTTGTTAGGTGACCTGAGACTAAATAAATTACCCCCTATGATAGAATCACCATTAAGATATTTATGTTCATGTACCCTCCTATGCCTCATGCACACAGGACGTATTTACAGCTGCTGTATTCAGCTGCAGACATTTTTTTCTACAGTCATTTAACTTCCCAGCATGTTATCATATGTGTTCATGCACACATAGGCTGTTATTAACTGTTTTGAGCAGTGATGTTTTTGAGCTGTAAAAAAACCCCAAAACTAGTGGGTTCTGAGAGACGTTTGTAAAATGCTGTAACGCCCAAAAAAACGGCAAAAACGTGGCTCACCAACATTTTTGGATGTTTTGGTTCCATTGGAAAAAAAAAAAAATGCTCCAAAACAGCGCTGCAAAAACGCTCAGAAAAGCTTAAAAAATTCACTGAAAGCTACTGACGTTTTTGAACTTTTTTTAACGTCCTGTGTGCATGAGGCCTTAAAGTGCATGTAAACCCGATACATGAAATCTGAGCTGGGCACATATGTCTACATAATTTTCTTATCTCTCTTCCAGTGGCGGCTGGTGAAGTTTTTGGATGGGGGGGCGCCAGGCCCCGCCCTTCCCTTTGACCCCTCCTACTTTTAATAAGCCCCACCCCTTATAGAATCCACCCACTCTGACACAGGACACTACGACTCGACATATGACACAGGACACTACGACTCGACATATGGGGACTGTGTTATACACCTTATGTCCCCTGCCTCACCCACCTAAGATATTCCCCACCCCGAATAATTTTCATCCTCCCCAGTTTCCCTTCCCGCCCCGGACCGCGGGGGGGTAGGTTTTTGAAG
>BLSH010211737.1:120645-135474 GCA_018402905.1 Glandirana rugosa | reverse complement strand
CCAATGACCCTGAGCGGAGGCTCAGGGCAGCCAATCAGCCTATGCAGGGCCGCAGGAACAAGCGCACCTGCATAGGCTTTAATGGCCGACCAATAGGCTCACTACTTGGCTGTCATGTGACAGCCAAGGAGCCGAAAAGAAAAAAAAAAAAAAGAAAGTCAATGTACCGGCGCCACCTGTAGGTGGGCGGGGTTGACTTTTTTTTTTTCGTCTTTTGCCGGCGGGGAGGCGGCGCCCCAGCACCCCTCCCACACCAGCCACAACTGCTCTCTTCAAAGCCCTGTGTCTCGCAGCTCTGTCCTGCTCAGTTCCTCTGTTATCAGCCTGAAAACTTTGACAAGCTCTTCGAGACCAGGAGATAGACCTGTGTGTTGGATGAGGTTGCTATAAATAGATTAGCAGACTGCTAAACTATACACAGGCAACCTCTGCATGTGTGAGGAGGGGGTGTGTGACTTTCCTCCAATCAACTGCCTCACAGTGTCTCACAGTGTCTAACAATGATCCCCTCCCAGAGGGGAACCAGGAAGAGAAAATTCTAAAAAACGTGCATTTTCTAAACAGTATATCAAGGTGAAGACAGAAGATATAGATGTAAAGCTTTTATAGGGAGATTTGTTTCATCTCTGTGTATCATCTGAGGCTGTTCACTTCACTGAGTATATGGAGGGTTTACATCCACTGTAAGCATCTCTTCTCCAGGGAGAATAAGCTTAATGTTTGTGGTCATTCCTTGTAACTAAGGTCCTCCAGGCCCCTTATTAGCTTTGTTGCTCTTCCCTGGACTCTCTCCAATCCAGCACATCCTTCCGGAGGATCCGTGACCAGAACTGGACAGCATACTCAAGATGCGGCTGAACAAGACTTTTGTAAAGTGGTAGAATTATAGTTTTATCTCTTGAGTAGATATACTTTTAAATGCACGCTAATAGCCTGCTAGCCTTGCTTGGCATTGCATGTTATTTCTGAACCTATCATTTACTAGGACCCCCAGATAATTTTCCATCCTGGATTCCCCCAGAGGTTCTCCCCCTAGCGAGTAACTTGCATTCATATCTTTAGACCCCAAGTTCATTAGTTTACATTTATCAATATTAAACCTTTTTTGCCATGTAGTTGCCCACCCCTCTATTTTATTGAGGTCTACATATAGGCTTGCTATATCCCGTTGTGACTTTATTACCCTGCTTAGCTTTGTATCATAAGCAAACACTGAGATTGAATTATTTATACCCATCTCTATATCATTTATGAACAGGTTAAAACAAAGTTGAGTCTCAAGAGGTATGTTCGTTAAAGAGAGCAAAAATTAAAAAAGATTAGTTCTGCTACATAGAAAAAAATGACGTCTACCAGAAGTTTGTGAAACACCCAGGGGCCAGTAGAAAAGTTTTATGCCCAATACATCCCCAGTATTGTGATAGATGTGGTTTTCAGCTAATCTTCTTCATCTTACCTGTTGAAAAGAATTTGAGTTTTCCCTCACTGTGTTATTGTTGTTATTGTTGTTGTTTTGATGGATATTTAGCAAAATCACAGCACTAAATAAAATACAAATTTTGAGTAAATGTAATTCTAACATTATAACATAGACTAGTGCAATAATTTGATGGGAATACGACTCCTGACCAAAGGACATTTTTATCTCCTGGAATGCACAAAATGTTCCAGTTTAAACAATCAAAAGGTTCATAAGAAAAACAATTTATAGTTTCAAAGGATTTTATTAAAGAATTTCCAAAAAAAGATAAGCCTGTAACTGTTCAATTTGTCATGCTGTGAATGTGATAAAATTAATATTTGAGTGCTGGTAATACAGTACATGTGGAAGGAGGGAAATAGGAATAACAAAAAGGATTAATTGTAGTGCGACCACATTACTGCAATACTGTATTGAACTGTGCTGTAATAAGGATTGCAGAATTTGGATCTCCAATGTATAAAGCAACTGAGCATTGTAGACTAGATAGGTGTGAAAATTAAGCCTTGAAATGCTTAGAGGGTGCAAAGCCTACCTGTTCAGGGATTTTGTTTTTTCATTCAGCTATTACAGTAGTACCCCAATCCAATTCATGGCATAAATCACTTGATTGGTGGTAATATGGTGTTCTGAGAACAACAATTCTTCCTTAAGTTCATTGTGTATAGCAGGGTGTGCCTAACTCTGACCACATAGACAAGTCTAGTGCCCCTGCATGGGTTTTAACTATCAACAAAATAAAAGACCCCCTCCCGCATAGCCAAATTTTCATCATCAAGTGATAATCTATGTTGGCGAGGTTGCTCACCAGAGGGCACGATATATTATACGCTGTGGAAATGCCCAAAAGCTTCTGGTATTTGGTTTTCCGACTTATCTCCTACACTAGTGACTGTATACAAAATCCTGACCCTAACCTAGCATTACTAAATATCGATGTAGACAAGATACCCGTCGCTTTTAGAATTCTGACTATGCATATAATTTACGCTGCTAGACTCACAATCTTAAGAAATTGTAAGAGCAATGTGGTGCCCAACATCAGTGAGGTTATTAAACATGTTGTCTTAGTCTCTACTTATGAACAACATCTAGCATATAGTGCAGAGAAACACTCGTAATTCCATGCTTCATGGGATATATGATTGAGCAGATATAAAAAATGAATTTGCAATATAGGACAACCCATTGTGCATGGAGCGAATATATTTCCTTTTGTGTGTCCTAGTGTGTACTATTTCCATTATAATATTTCTATTATATTGTGTTTTTTTTTCTCTTTCTCTCTCTCTCACTCTTTCTTCTACTTGTTCTACCTTTATGCACTTGTTTTTTCTTTCATCCCTCCTGGACCTAAGGTCCCCATGCTGGATGTACCTGATGGCACATTATAGTGAACACTCAATATTTCAATAAGTTAGTTTTACTTGACATTGCATGTTTACTTGTTCTGTTTATTGTACATCCTTTTATGTACGAATTACTTTGAAACTCAATAAAAATTCTATGCTGTAAAAAAACAAAAAACAAAAACTAAATAAAAAATAAAAACATCATTAAGCCTCCTGGCCTCTTCTTGCAGCACCACTGTTAAGGCCTAAAGCCTAGGCTCTTGGTTTGGTCCTACAAATCAACTCAGAGTGCCTCTGTGCTCCTGTGCAAACTCTGCACCACTATCTCAACTCTTGTAGCTTTCGTAGCTCGCTGTTGCACTGGCTATGCCCCTGACCTCAGCAGGTCTCCCAGATGGAGTCTTGAATTACTGACAGACCCTTGACCTGCACACACCGACCTTGCTGGACTCTGGTAAAACCTGGACACAGAGGTAGAGGCTTCTTACCTCCCAAAGCTCTTTGAGGCCTATGGACTCCAGACCCTAACCCAGGCATTACAAAACCCAGAGAAAACTGAAAAGACAAATTTCTCCACTCAAAACAGACATTCCAGAGCCCCTCAATTAGCATTTGTGAGAACTCTATGTACCATTTACCTCTTTTAACACAGTGGCAGTGCCTAGCACTGTCACAATATCTAAACATTAAGATGTTTGGAGGCCACATCATCACGCTTAGTTTTTCATCTCCAGCACCCTTCTCTTAGCTCCTCATTCTTTTAGCTACCAAACTTTCCTCTCTGCCTTGCTCTAGTTCTGGTCTATTCAGCAAATTTCCAGTAAAATAAACCCCTTCATTTACTTATATGTCTTGCTTGACCATTAGAGTTATTGTGGAGTTGTACAGACATGCACAGATGAGCAGACATCAAAGAAACCTTGACGCGTTTCACACAAAGTACTTTAGCATAATCCTATGATGTCTGTTCATTGGTGCACGTCTGTATAGCTGCACAATAAATCTTACGGTCAAGCAAGACAAATAAGCGAATTAATTGGTTTGACTTTACTGGACTGTTTCATACCCCCTCCTGCAATGTTAACCAGACCATCACACACTATCACCCAACTCTCTCCTGAAGTGTCATCCAGAAACCCCCCACTATTGTCCAAACCTGCCCTTCTACATTATCAGACCCCCCCCACACACACACTATCGCCCAATCCACTCTTCCTGCAAAGTTAGCCAGACTTCCTAAACTATCAACAGAACCCTCTCCTCCAACATCAGCCAGCCCTTGGATATCACTTAATGCACTGCCTGTTAGCAAGCCACCCTCCCATTATCCACCAACCCTTCCTCCTAGAATGTGAGCTACCACCCCATTCCACCATCACCAAACACCTATGTTCATTCATGAGCAGCCCCCGCCCCACTGCACTCAATCAAACTACGTTCCTGCTCCATGCATGCAGTCCCATCTCTCTCTGAACTGCCAGTGCCTTAAGCCACTTTTTTCTCCCAACACCCCTCCCAGCATGGTTGGTGAGGAGATAGGGAGTGAAGTTGAGAGGAGAGGTAGTAAAAGGAAGGAGAGAGGTATAATGTAATAGAGAAAAGATGAGAGAGGAGAGGTAATGAGAGGAGAGGAGAGGAAAAATGAGGCGAGAACAGGAGGGGAGAGAGGAGAGGAGAGATAGAAAGAAAAGGAAGTGAAGATAAAGGAGATTAAATAAAAGGAAAAGAGAGAGAGAAAATGAGAGGAAAGAAAAGGAGAGGAGAGAGAAAATAAGAGGAGAGAGAAAAGGAGCAGAGTGGAGAGGAAATGAAAAAGGAGGTGAGAATAAAGGAGAAGAGAGAAAAAATGAGAGGAGGGAAAAGGAGAGGAGATTTCACAAACAATACACTTTAAATTCGGCCAAAGCTAATAATGCAGTCTGGACGTACTACACCACTACACCACCAACAACAAAAGAAGGTATCTCCTGGTTCTATAAGTATCTCAATCAAGGTAACCAAACAAGCCCCCCCAGATTACTAACTGGGAAAGAGTTACACGTAGAATTTTTGCTTATAGACTGGCATAAGGCACTTTGCAATACTTAAAAGTCTTCCCACTGCACCAATCACTGGGAAAACACAGTTAAAATTATGTATAGGTGGCATTTGATGCCTGCTAAACTGAAACAAATGTTCCTAGACACCTCACAACTATGCTGGCATCAATGTGGCCAAGTGGGCAACACTCACCACATCCTATGGGCTTGCAAGAACTTAAAGAGTTTTTGGAACTCTGTTTTCACCTTGATCTCAAAGATCATAGGGATTCTCACACCACCATCTCCTTCACATGCTCTCTTTGGGTTACAACTGCATAA
Organism: Glandirana rugosa; assembly: GCA_018402905.1. Classification (NCBI taxonomy): domain Eukaryota; kingdom Metazoa; phylum Chordata; class Amphibia; order Anura; family Ranidae; genus Glandirana; species Glandirana rugosa. Next base: position 130,282 of record BLSH010211737.1, on the reverse strand, counting down.
ATTCCCTCCACAATACAGTACTATAGTATCTAATAGTTTAATAGCCACAAGAATGACCATAACAAGCAAATGGAAGAAAACCACTGCCTGAACCTTTCGGAAGTTATAGAAAGTGTACATGCCCATTGCACATGTGAAAAATATTTAGCTGCTATTAATCAATCCCTCCAAGTGTTCTATTACAAATGGAAAGTTTGGATCAGGGTCTACCAACTAGACACAAAATGGTAAATAAATCATAGAGCACCTTGTACGAATGACCTATGAGGAAGCTTAAACTCTTCTTACCTTTTCTCACTTTATGTTCCCCTCTCCTCCCATTTATGTTGTCTTACCAAAAAATTAAGTTGTTTGCACTAAGCTTAGTAACATCTCAAACCTTACTTGCATGATGTAATTTTGTATCTGCATCATTCACATTGCTCGAACTTACCCAATGTGATGTTATTTTGGTTGTATTATGTTTCAACTTCAATAAAAAATATTGAAAAGAAAAGGAGAGGAGAGAAAAGGACAAGAGAGAGAAAAGGAGGAGCGAAAAAGAGAGGAAAAAAAGGAGGTGAGAATAGAAAGGCGAGAGAGAAGATGGGAGAGTAGGAGAGATAGAAGAAAAAGGAGGAGAGGAGAGAGAAAAGGGAAAGAGAGAGAAAAGGAGAGGAGAGAAAAGGAAAAGAGAAAGAAAATGAGAGGAGAGAAAAGGAGAGGAGAGAAAAAGGAAAGGAGAGACAAAAGGAGAGGAGAGAGAAAAGGAGAGGAGAGAAAGGGAGAGAAGAGAAAAGGAGAGAAGAGGAGATAAAAGAAAAAGGAGGAGAGAATAGAGGACATAAGGAGGGAAGAGGAGCAGAGGGTATAATACTTGACTTATTGATTTTTCCTTTTGCCTTCAATTTCCCTTTAAAATACAACAAATTCATGGGTACTATGCTTCGTCGGTATGGTCTGTAGAATCCTCACTGAGTGTATCCAAGTTGAATAGAAAATTTGCACTAAATAGCTTCAACCTCATGAAACAAGCAGTTCATCCCCTGAATTTACAAATTGCTGGATTAAAAAAAGATGGAATAATTAAAATGGTTGTGTAAATGGTATTGTTAGGCAGAAAGTGGGGAGTGGAGTTTGTCAGTTAATAGTTCTGACCTTCCGTAGTTGGTGATTTTATAACAGTTGTATTTCTAATGTTGCATTTTATCACTTCAGAACAGCCTGGGAATGTGCTGCTCACTTATATGTGGATCATTATTCATCCCAGAAAAAGATATTGCAGTACAAGTGGCTGCCATTCACTATCTAAAACAGACTCAAGTGAAATGTAGTGTCCAATTAAAAAATAAAGTGGAACTCTACTTATTGTTATAGTTTTAAAATACTGATTTGGCAAAGTTAAACAAGCAGCTTTTTGTGCAATGCTCACCTATCTCCAGCACTGCCCCCTGAAAGTATAGCATACCAAGGTGCAGTGCTGCTTATCTTCCAAGTTAAACATGACCAATGTCATCCAATCTACTTCCCATGAGCCCACACTTTCATGGACTTGCTCCCTGCGCAGCCTGGGCAAAGAATACTCCTTCGTCACTATGCCGTTACCTAACCAACACACCACATTACAGAAAGAGGTGCCACCACCAAGAAAAAAGGAAGGACCAGTCCTGCCCTTTCACCTCCCTGCTTCAAACCTACTTCCCGATACCTCCTTCCCTGAGGAAGCATGCATGTTAGCATGTGCTCAATATGGTATTGGGCAAGGTATTGTGTTAATTATCTTGCTGGGTTAGGTGTATTTTCTGCTGTGCTGATTCCTGTTAACTACTTAGTTAATGTTGTCCAGCATAAGTGGTGCTACCTAAAAAGTAAGGGTTAACACTGCTGGCCAGGTTTTCCCAGGCTTTTTTGAGGAGTAATGCCCTCTGCTGAACAAAACATTTAAAAAGGGAAACTGTATCTAGGTCAAGGGTCATTGGGGTGCTGCTGAGTATGTAATTGCCACTTTGCCACCCCTTGTGGGAGCCCATTTGGGGTTCCATGGGATATGGATTTATGCAGCTGAATGGACAAATTACTAAAACGACTTTCTCACTGAATTAAGGTATGAATACCTCATGGATCAAAAGATAGCACCAGGGGCACAGACTTTAGAGGTCTTTGCACAAAAATGTGTATGAAAGATTTCTTTGAGAACTGTTCATCTGTTATTTTCAACTAATTCAGTAAAATAACTTTGTTGTTGCTTAAACTGCCTGGACTGAAGTCACTAATGCATGGCATATCCAAAGAAAAGGGCTTAACAAGGGATAGAGAGGAGATAGTGAGGATGCTAATCAGAGGTCTAACAAGCAGTGAAGCTATCCCAAGGAGGTTATATTGCCTTCAGTAGTGCCTACAGTACTAGTGTCGTGTGCATAAGCAGCCAGCCAGTTAGGAAGAGGCTAACATTTCAAGGGTCACAGAGGCCCTGGCAGTGAAGGAGTTTGGTGCGTAGGCTCTTTTCCTAGCGACCAGTTCCCCACATACTGGGATCAATCTTTCGGCACAGGGCATCCTAGGGACCTAGCCTGAGAGTCATGGAGGAAGATGTAGTGAGGCATCAGGAGAAGAATAAGCATGGGATACCTACAAGTGAGCTCCCTAGTTTCCAAGTGAAACATATGGATCAATCTCACTGGAAGTGAGGTGACAGGTTACTGGGTCGGTGGAGTCCGGTACAAGCTGAGTGTTGTGAAGTGTATTGAAGAACTGTGCTCATAGGAACAATGTGAGGTGTTACAGAATTTGGCCACGAACAAAGAATTGGCCATTACAAAGAGTTGACTGTGCTCTCGTGGAGGAGCCTCACTTATAAGTTGGGGTGCTGGCTTAACTCTGTATCAGTGGGACAGTCAGCCTCAGCCTGCCTTTGGGGAACTAGTGAGGACCCAAACTTGGGTGCAGTAAGCTCCACCCATATGCAGTGAAATCCATCTCCACCATTGAGAGCTTAGTTGAATACCTTCTGGCCCTTAGATGCCATGTCCCAGGGCAGTGATGGAAAACCTTGGCACCCCAGATGTTTTGGAACTACATTTCCCATGATGCTCAACTGCACTGCAGAGTGCATGAGCATCATGGTAAATGTAGTTCGAAAACATCTGGGGTGCCAAGGTTCGCCATCACTGTCCTAGGGGAATCCTGTGTTACTAGTGCTCACTTGTGACCATCTGCCTACTTCTACAGAACCTCATCCTACTTCTAGATCTGATCTACCTGTGGTGACCCATTTTACTGTGAACTAGTTGTCAGCCTACACATTGATTGGTACTCCTTGGGTAGATGTACCATCTCTCTTTGGGGTATACTTTACAGTGTAGCTAGAAGGTCCATGTTGGTGCAGCCCCTGTCTTGACACATGGCAAGGATGTAATCTTTGAGGATTCAGCTTCTGTGCATTCCTATAGGAATGCAAAACCCACTTGAAGCAGGTCACATGCAGGTCATAAGTAGGTCATCTGAGGGTCAAATGCACCTGTCAAAAAATTCTGAATGATCTCAGAAGCATCCTAAACTGTCATACTGATGCCATAGACCCAAGCCCACAGCCCGTCAGCACAGGCCCAGACATTGTTGCCATTATAACAGCTTGAAAACATTTTTTTTATTTATTTAATGACTTGTTTTCCTTGTTTATTTCCTGAGATTGAAATGTAGCGTCTGTATTTATTTACTCCAATGTTCAATTATTGTCACTTCATTATTTCTGCTTCTGCTGCTGCTGCGACCTTGTGAATTGCAATGCAATACACAGGTGCCCTATAAATAACAGACCTGGGAGCGCAGTTTACTCCTAATTATCACAGCACGTCAGGATCCTAATATATGGAAATGCTTTACGCTGCTCGCTGCCCTTGGGTGGTGTAAATGACATTATGTAGTTCAATAGGCGATATTGATACCCTATTGGAAAAAAAATAGCATGGAGTAGCAGTGGAATGAATCATATGGATAGCCACCCCATGACCTAATTAATCTTCAACACTAGGAGCACTTGGCGAGTCTTCACAGAGCAGAAGGTGTGGGATCCACAAATATAAGAAGAAATGGACAGCTCCGCTTATGATTCTGAAGAACCACAGTTAAGCCCCAAAATTTGGGGGGTGCATACGCAAATTTGCTTCATAAAAATCTTGTTTCTTTTCTAGATTACAATCACACCTTTAGACTTAGTGAACACTTGCTTTTGGGGGCTAAAAAAAAGCGGGCAGTTTAGCTGTGTTTTACCGCCAAAGGCAGCTGTATTGGGGCATATAGATGCTGCTGTTGTGGCTTTGCATCGTGGAGGGAAAATAATGATCCCCAAATTGTGTTCAGTGGGCAGTACCTCCTGCCAAAGGTGACCCATTTAATTGATATATATGTAGCACTTTGCTAAATTGGGTTCATACCGCGCTAAAGTAAAAGTAATCAGCTGCGACAGACCATGCGATAATACCACAGTAAACTCATATGTTAAAAAAGTGTCGCACTACAGGAATTCATATAGCTTACATAAATCAAATACAACTAGTCTATACAACATGATCAGTACCATATGTGATATGGAAGTGCAACAAATTAATTAATTGTATAAAGCGCACAAAAAATCAAAAATCAATAGACATTAAACATTAAACCGTATATCATAAGGTAATGCAAAGAACCAGTTCATAAAGTGCAAAAATGCGTGCAAAGTTAATTAAGGTGAAAAGAAGTTCATCATCAGCAAATATAAGTGTATGACACTAAAATTAAATCTGTGTCAAACACGCAGTAGGTGTTCCAAAATCCAGAGAGAATCATTCAGGATGTTCCAAAATAGATCCAGATCTTATGCACATTCCTTATAATATCCACCACCAAACACAGTGTTTCACCTCCAATGCCAAGATAGAAGATGGGGTACTCTTACCGGAAACACTATAATGAGCTTCTGGGCTGGATCCGGAAGATAATTGTGGACCCCTGGGAACCAGCATCCCTAGAATTTAACTTATACATCCCTGGTTGTCTTCAAAAATGGCAAGTGGTTTTGACATGTCTATCCCAATGTCCACAAAATGTTGACAAATGCATATCGCTTCTTGACATGCGTATACTGCTTCAGTTGAAGATAGAGCAACAGTCATTTGCTTTCGACTAGACCAACTTATGGTTCCTTCCCCATACTGGAAGATGAAACCACTTTTCTGTGCAGTCCCTGGCCCAATCAGCATCCACGAATCCGACCAGTTTTGGGTGTGATGTTGCTGGTAACTGTAACGTCTTCTGAATTGTTCCTTTGGGGTACTGCATCACTCTTTTTTATTGCGTTCCAGTCATACTGATAAGTAGCTGAGGCTTTCCTGCACAGAGGCAACATATAGCAGCTTACCGATTGCTCTGCGATACCTACCATTGTTGGGTAGCATGTTTTCTGCTTTATTGCTCTTTAGATAGCCTGGTTCCATAAGAGTTTTCACTTCCTTTGCATATTGCATATGGACTTCCACGATTTTGGAGATTTTCTGAGATTGGTTGAGAAGATAACTTCCATCTTCTTCTCTCTCTATTTGGATTCCCAGATAGTAGCTAATGTTCCCTAGCTCTTTGATTTCAATATTTTCTTCAGCTTGTGAATCTGATTGTAATCCCCTTCTTGTTCAAAACAAGTTATAATATCATCGACATAGATAAGGATGTATATCCATCTGTCTCCTTGATTCCTGGAGTAGAGACATGGGTCTGCTTTACTTCTTTAGAATCTCTCTCCGGTAAGCACTTCATTCACTTTCTCATTCCACATCCTTGCAGATTTTTTCAGACCGTTGATGCTCTTCTGAAGTTTACACACAAGGTTATCTCCTTGCTCAAACCCTGGTGGTTGCTCCATGTAGAAATCTTCCTTAATGTCTTCATATAGGAAAGCAGTTTTAACATCCAGGTGTGTCACTTGCATGCCCTTCCCGGCTGCAGCACTAAGACACGCTCTGATTGTGGAGTTTTTTTACGAGAGAGTGAATGTGTCATCGTAATATTCACCGAATGTCTAGGAGTAACCCTTGGCAACTAGTCTGGCTTTGTATTTGTGGATATTCCCTTCTGTGTCTGAATTTACTTTTTTAAGTCCACTTGCTCCCTATAGTTTTGCAGTTAGGAGGGAGCTCTGTTAGTGTCCAGGTTTTATTTTGACTTTAATTCTTCTTCTGCTGCCTTTCTCCATTTATTGGCTTCATGGTTTGGCAGTTTTTCTATGTCTTCCCAAGATATTGGTTCAAGTATGCTGTGTGTTTTGAAACTGTATGACAGCTTGCGGGGTGGTATCCCTTTTGTAGACCGAGTGGATCTTCTGACTTCAGACAATTCAGCAGGATCTGGTGGGGAACTTGATTTAGGCATTGTGAGTTCCACCTCTTGTTCTGATTCCTGCACAGGTTCGCTTTGATCAACCTTTTCTTCTGGTTTGCTTGGCATAATCACTTCACAGCCTTCAGAGATCTGTGTTTCTGGTGATGGACTCTCATGAAAATAAACACTACGGTTTATTGTCACTTTTTTTGGGTGTAGGGTTCTGTAACCCTTAGTTTGCTCACTGTAGCCTACTAGAATGCCCTCTAAGGCTCTGCTCTCCAGCTTGGATCGCTTTTTACTTGGAATATAGGTATGTGCTTTACATCCAAATAATCTGATGTGCCCTATGCTAGGCTTTGATCCATGCAACATTTCGAATGGAGTATTTTTAATGGGTCTTGGGGTAGTCTCTTCTGTAGATAGGGTGCAGTCATGACTGCTTCTCACCAGTACTTGTGAGTTGTGAGGTAGGTTGGCCATTTCTATAAGAGTGCGATTTTACCTTTCTGCTACATTGTTTTGTTCAAGAGTGTATGGTCTGGTTGTCTGCTGTACGATTCCTTGTCTCTTTAGATATGAGGCCATTTCTTTGCTAATGTATTCTCCTCCATTGTCAGTGAATATTATTCTTGGTTTGCTTTGGAATTTGTTGTTAGACATGGCAATGAACTCTTGAAGTTTCTGATGTTTCATTCTTGTGTTTCATCAGATAAGTAGTTGTGTACCTGCAATAATCATCAATAAAGGTCAGTAGATATCTGTTCCTGACAAATTGTACATATGTGGTGCAAATCTAGAGCAAACCCAGTGTACTAGGAAGTCCTTATAGTCTTTTTTATATATAAAACAACAGCCGTAGGCTGTAATGAGTTAGAAAAGGGGAAATGAAGGAAGTCCACTGTGGCAGGGCCAGCCTTGTGCAGGGAAGCAGAAGAAATCTCCAGGATATGTAAAAGAAAAAAGAATGCAGGTGCCTCTGAGTGTAGACTTTAACCACTTCACCCCGGAAGAATTTCCCAGTTTAGGACCAGAGCACTTTTTGTGATTTTAACTGACAATTGCGCGACCATGCGTCGTTGTATCCAAACGAAATTTGAAACCTATTTTTCCCACAAATAGAGCTTTCTTTTGGTGGTATTTGATCACCTCTGCGTCATTTCTGATCACCGCTATAAACAAAAGAATAGCGACCATTTTGCAAAAAAAACCCAAATTTCTTACTTTTTGCTAAAATACAAATCCAAAAAAAATTAATAAAAAAACATTTTTTTTCACCGGTTTTGGTCAATTTATACTCTTCCTTTTATTTGTGATTAAAAAAATCGCAATCGGCGTTTATTGATTGGTTTGCGCAAAAGTGGCCGCGTTTATGGATGGTGAGAATTAATTTCTGGGGTTTTTATTTTAATTTTTTTACTAGTAATGGCAGCGATCTGCGATTTTTAGCTGTACTGCGATATTGCAGCGGACATGTCGGACATTTTTGACACTTTGTTGGGACCAATGACATTTATACAGCGATAAGAAATTTAAATGTCCACTAATTACTGTATAAATGTCACTGGCAGTGAAGGGGTTAACCTGCAGGGGGAGATCTAGGGGTTAACTATGTTCCATGGATGTGTTCTAACTGTGGGGGGGTTGGGCTACCATGTACATGAGAGATCTAACTGATCCCAGTGACAGGGATCAGAAGATCACCCATGCCCGCACTGTCAGAATGGGGAACCGCCGTATTTACATCGGCAGTTCCCCGTTCTTTGCCTGTGGCCGCTCATCGCGGCTCGCCGGCTGACATCATGTCCACCCGAGCCGCGGGCACACTCCTCAGGAGTGCGGCGGGCGCGCACACGCCCCCCAGCGGCCATTCGCAGATCGCCGTCTTTTTACGGCAATTCGCGGCCAGCGTCCACACTGCCTACGTAAGTAGATGGTAGGCAGTGTGGAACTGGTTAAAATGTATTTGGTACACAATAATAGTAACTCGCATGTAAAAGCTGTGTTGGCAGGCACGCCTTTTTAGCTGTCTCTCCAGTGATATATCCATGGCACTGGTCCACAGGTAGGAGTCATTCTAGCCGCTCTGACAGCTCTTGTGGCCGGCAAGATGGTGATGTGTAGGGGAGAGCCAGAGATGAGCGGTGGAATGCTTCCTGGATCACAGCATGGGTCGAGCTGATGTCACTGGTCTGCTTGTGACGTGTTTCTGAGCGAGCGCACCCTGGTGGTGGGAGGAATGCATGCTCCTTTATCAAGCCATCAAGCTATAGATATCACAAGCTATAGATAGCTGGAGAAAGGAGCACTCAGAGGCGTCTGCATTCTTTTTTCTTTTAGATATCTCTTCCAGTCTGAGGTGGGAGTTTTCATTGGACTGCATACGTCACTGTGTATGAGCTGCAGGGGGTGGGTGGTTTTTAGGGTTGCGCATGGCTGAAAAATTATTATTTTTAATTTTTGTTTTTTTGGGTTTTTTTATTTTTTCGGAAATTCGAAAAATTCAGAATTCAGAAATTCGGAAATTAGAAAATTCGGAAATTCACGGTAATTCGGAAGTTTGGAAATTCGTGGTAATTCAGCAATTCGGAAATTTGCTGTAATTCGGCAATTACGGTAATAGCCGAAAATCCGATATTCTGAAAATCGGAAATCTAAAAATTTGAAAATAACAAAGAACATTTGAAATAATAACTAACTAATTAATAACTATTAAATTATAGGTATTGGAATTTCCTTGAAAATATGGCTGTTAGTGATAAATTTCATATTTAAGTTCACTAATAGCCAAATTTTCAAGGAAATTCCAATTCCTATAATTTTATAGTTATTATTATTTCAAATGTTCTTTCTTATTTGCGAATTTCGGAAATTTTGAAATTCGGAAATAAGAAAGAACATTTGAAATAATAAGTTATTATTTCAAATGTTCTTTCTTATTTTCAAATTTTGGAAATTCAGAAATAAGAAAGAACATTTAAATAATACCTTATTAATTTATTATTATAACTTATTATAAATTATATGTTATTATTATTTCAAATGTTCTTTCTTATCTCCGAATTTCAGAAATTCTGAAATAAGAAAGAACATTTGAAATAATAATAAATAACTATTAAATTGTAGGTATTGGAATTTCCTTGAAAATATGGCTGTTAGTGAACTTTTTTTTTTTTAAATCAAAAGTCAACTTTATTGGAAACAAAAGCTGCAGGTCATACAAATAAAAAGAGAGGTTGAGAGTGAAGTACAATCAATACAAGCAACATTTCGGAAAGAATAAAGACTTAAAGGTTTTAAACTTTTA
>BLSH010211737.1:94164-111323 GCA_018402905.1 Glandirana rugosa | reverse complement strand
CCAGCCGGGTTCTTACCCTCCGCCGATTCTGGGAGACCGACAAAGCGGACATTGCATCTGCGTAGCCAGTTCTCGATGTCGTCCTGCTTGTTGGTGAGCTGTTGTATGCGGCGTTGCATCTCTTCGGTGTCTCGGCGAAGGGGCTGTAGCATGTCTTCCGCAGTACTGATTCAGGTCTCCGCTTCGGTGACTCTGTCCCGTAGTGTAGATAGATCTTGGCGGAGGAGAGAGATGTCTATCTTGACCTCCTCTATTTTCGTGGTCAGGGTCCCCTGGCACTGTGCTATGGCGTCGAGCACTCTGAGCTCCGACGCCGTAGGTTCCGAGCCGGAAGTGGAGGGCTCGGCGCCATTTTCCACTGGCGCGTCTTTGTCTGGTAGTTTATATTTCGCGAGTTTAGCGGCCGCTTCTTTCGCAGTTTTTGGGGGTGACATGTTCCCCGTGAGTTCTGCGTCGTCTGGAACGGTTATGGTGCAAGAATCTTGCGGTGCTGTAGCAGGATTATGTGGTCAGGATACAGTGAGGCCCGGAGCTCTCACGCCACACGTCCGCTCACATTGCTCTCCAGGCCACGCCCCCGGCTGTTAGTGAACTTAAAGATGAAATTTATCACTAACAGCCTAATTTGTAAGGAAATTCCAATACCTATAATTTAATAGTTGTTTATTATTATTATTTCAAATGTTATTTCTTATTTCCAAAATTTGAAAATAAGAAAGAACATTTGAAGTAATAACTTATTATTTCAAATTTTCTTTCTTATTTCAGAAATTCGGAAATAAGAAAGAACATTTGAAATAATAATAAATAACTATTCAATTGTAGGTATTGGAATTTCCTTGAAAATTTGGCTGTTAGTGAACTTTAATATGAAATGTATCACTAACAGCCATATTTTCAAGGAAATTCCAATACCTATAATTAAAGAGTTCTTTATTAGTTTCTTTGTTATTTTCAAATTTTCGGATTTCCGAATTTCTGAATTTTGGATTTTCGGCTGTTCCAATTGCCAAATTTCCAAATATATGCAATTGCCGAATTACCTCCAATTTCCGAATTACCACAATTGCAGAATTACCGTGAATTTCTGAATTACTGCAAATGCCAAATTACCGTGAATTTCAGAATTACCGCAATTGCCGAATTACCACGATTTCGGAAAAACGAAAATTCGGAAAAATTCGGAATTCAGAATTCATTCGAATTGCCGAATTTTGCAAAATTCTGTAAAAACTAAATTCGGAATGAAATGAATTGCACAAGCCTAGTGGTTTTTCTTTGATATGCCTGTGGACGGGGAGCACGTGTGGCTTTTGCTTCAATGCAGCACTTGCATTTCATGAGCACTTTGCAAGGTGCTATTGTCAAATCTTCTGATAAGACTCTCTGTATAATGTTCTGTAAAACTTCTGGGCTTCTGTGCCCTAGCCACCTGCGCATAAGTGAATACATTTGCTGTGTAGGTCATTAGAGAATATATTGGCTTGCTGGTCTGTGGTGATGAGCTTGTATAGGTGATCATCCAGTTTTCCTTTTGCGAGGCATCGCTTTTTATTGTGAATTGTGCATTCATCACCCTGGAACCTAACTGTGAGACCATTGTTTGCAAAACTTTTCATGTATAGAAGGCTGCCTTCTAGTTCTGGAACATACAGTACTTTCTTTACAGGGGTACTGTGCTTGCCTTGTGGTGTAATGCAGTTCAGGAAGCCCTGGCCTTTACCTTCGGTTGTGATGCTTTTCCCATTTACTAAGAAAATGTTGTCTTTTGCACAGTAATCAATGTTTGTGAAGAAGGTATCATCGCTAGTCATGTGGCTTGTCGCACCTGAGTCTATGCACCAGCCGTGTCGCTTACCGCTGTGTCACTTTAAATGTGCTACTCCATGGTGTGTCTGCAGTTTCCTTTGTGGCTGCTTTGACTCTGTGTAATAGCACTAGCTTTCGCTGCTCAGCTTTCCAGACAGGACAGTCCTTTTTTAAGTGACCAATCTATTTACAGTGAAAACAGACTCTTTCTTTGTTGTGCTTTGTGCCTTTGTACATCTTAAGAGCTTCATGGTGCACATTTTCTTTCCTTCTGACATATTCATTGATTAATTTGCCTTTCACATATTCCAGCATCAGTTCCTGCTTGAGTCTGGTTTCTAAACCATTAATGAGATCAGTATATGTCTCTGGAAGGTTGTAGAGGAGCAGGGCAACAATATGGTTATCTTTGATGTCCTCTCTGATGGCACGCAACTGCTGTATGATTTCTAACATAGCTTTCAAGTGGTGACACATTTGCTGGCCTTCTTCTAGTGTTATTCCATACAGCTTTCGTAGAAAAAACACCTTACTGTTTAGGTTTGAACACTCATGCGGTTTTTGTAATGAATTCCACATACCTTTGGCCATTTTCTCTGTTCTTATGTGGATAAGCTAGTCATCTTCCACTAGCAAGCTTATAATTGTTTTTGCCTGCCTATCCTTTCTGTCCCATGTGTCTGTCTCTCCGTCTGTGGGTCTGTCTGCATTCAGCACTTGCCACAAGTCATCCTTGCTAAATTGCATTTGTAGCTTGAATTTCCACAGCTGGTAATTGGCATTGTTCAGCTTTGCTATTGCAAACTTCACATCTGAACTGCTTGCCATCTTTGCATACAGTACTCGCAGATTTGCTGTATTCACTGAGTTGCAGAATTCTCTTTCCAATGCCCCTGGGTGCCTGGGCCCATAAACTATTAGCTGAGTAGCGAAATCATGATTTGGAAGCTTCTTGGTTGCAGAGAATACTTTACTTTCATGAAGGAATATATTACATGCCTTTTATCATAGACAAGAAAAGAACAACAAACAAGTACACACTTAGATACAGAAGGTACATCATGTAACTTGTACCATAGAATACACACTATCATACTGCAGTGCCACCTGCTAGTATAATGCATGTATATAGTTCACAATATAGAAAGCAACTTTACATTACATGTTGTTGTTCTTCCAACTACCAGCTTGTCTACCAACCCACCCAGCTGCTCCAAAAATCTCCCAGAACAAGGGATACAATGGCTAAGCACATCACTGTCCTTTGAAAGCTTGCTACAAATGGCAGTCTCTCCCCTTGTGAATCCCTGGGTGTGCTGATGTACTCACTCTGTCCAGGACCTCCTGGCCTTTGCCCACTAACTTCCAGAAGCTTCGCTGTGGAGCCATCCAGCCTGACCTGCAGTAACCCAACCTAATTACAGATTCACACAGTTACCATGAGTCATACAAATTAATTTGCCTACACTAACCACTAGTAGCACACTAGAGGGATCTACATATATCAATTCCTCACCACTTGTCATACGCCCCCTGAAAAGCAGATGAGCCTTTACTGTGCTGTTGAAGCTGAACTTTGGGTTTAGAAAATGTTATCAATATACAAGAGCCATGTGCATTCTTCCTTCCAGAACTCTGCAACAATCCAGGATAAAACTTTGCTTCTGTGCAGAAGCTTCCAATAATAAAGACTAGTTACTACTGCTCTCTTTGCTTGTGCAGGGTGACCCCTCCTGTTGTTTTCTGCAGGCAGCCTGTATTGGGTGGGCTTGCTAGGCCCCTCCCACAGCTCGACTCTCTGCACAGCCTATGCATAGGCTATTGAGGATGGAAAAAGGTTTGTCTATAGTTCTAATGTAATGCCTTGAATTGTATCTATAACACTGAGAAACAAGAAAACAAGATTAAATCTAAAATAAATAGCTAATGCCTTACTATTATATGGGTTATATTATTTCCATAGTGTTGCCTTTGCATTTACTATATTGTAAACTATGTATAGTTTGTGAACACCCAACTATCCCACCTATGTACACTATAATACTAAAAGTATTGGGAAACCTGCTTTTACATGCACATGGACTTTAATAGCATCCCAGTCCTGGTCTGTAGAGTTCAATATTGAGCTATAACAGCTTCAACACCTTTGGGATGAATTAGAGCAGGGATGCGAGCCAGGACTTCTCATCCACATCAGTACCTGACCTCACAAATGCACAAACCATAGGCACAATCCTAAACCTTGTGGACAGCCTTCCAAGAAGAGTTGAAGCTGTTATAGCTGCAAACGGTGGGCCAACTCAGTATTGAGCCCTAGGGACTAAGACTGGGATGCCATTAAAGTTCATGTGTGTGTAAAGGCAGGCGTCCCAATTCTTATGGTAATATAGTGTATATCCCATTCCAAAACCTTAGCCATAATGGAGTTAGCCCGTCTTTGTAGATAAAACAGCCTCTACTCTTCCGGGATGGTTTTCCACAAGATTTTGGAGTCTGGCTGTTGGGATTTGTACCCTTTCAGCTAGGGTTACCACCTCATCCCTTTAAAACTGAACACATATGGATTACACAGGTTCTCTGGCTGATTAAGGTGGTAATTAAACTCACTTGGTTGCCTTACCTGTATTCAATTAGCTTCAGAACCTGTGTAATTCATATGTGTTCGGGTTTAAAGGGATGAGGTGGCAACCCTACTTTCAGCCAAAGGAGCATTTGTGAGATCAGGTACTGTTGGTGGCTGAGGAGACTTGGCTAACAATTGGCAGAGCTTCAGCTTCAGAGCCAACTTGTTGACTTGCTGCCTAATATATCCCACCCATTTTCAGATGCTGTTGTAACAACACAATCAATACTATTCACTATACCTGTCAATGGTCATAATGTTATGGCTGATCGGTGTATATGACCTGGTGGCAGTTTAGGTGACTATTTACATTTGATACTATATAAATATTGGATATCAAGTTTTAATTTAATCATGAGAAATGTGTTGGGTTATCGGCCGTGTTGCCTGTCTTTAATCTCTGCAGCTGTGCTGTCTTTTGTTTGTCGGTTGTTTGGGGCTTCTTCAGATCACATTACTCTATGACTAAGTGCAATTACAGCTTCCTGTGATTAGTGTATGCACCTGTGCTTTGAAGAGTGAAGTTCTGGATGTGGCTGCCGGGCGTGTGCTATTAGGCTTTAAAATGTGCTGAAGCTGCAAACTGGCTTATAACAGCACCTGCTCTACAGATGACGACGAGACTGAACCTGGAGCACTATATTCTATTTGAGCAACATACACAGTCCCTTCTTTAACCACTTGCTTACTGGGCACTTTCACCCCCTTCCTGCCCAAGCCAATTTTCAGCTTTCAGCGCTGTCACACTTTGAATGACAATTGCACGGTCATGCAACACAAACAAAATGTTTATCATTTTTTTGAGACAGATAGAGCTTTCTTTTGGTGGCATTTATTTACCACTGTTTTATTTTTTGATAAACAAATGAAAAAAGACCACATTTTTCTTAGTTGCTGTTATAACATTTTCTAAAAAAAAAAAAATGTTTCTTCTTCAGTGATGTGCGTCCCCTACCGGGGAAAGGAGAGCACTCTGGAAAGGCAATAGTGGACTATCCCTGGGTTTATCCGCTGTCATCGACATGAGTTGGTCTAAGACCATGACCGGGCATCAGGCGTTGTTAGTCTTAAAAAATCTGATGTCTGTACCGGTTCCTAGTTTGCTGCGTCTTGCACGCCTCTGGGTGCAACCGGAAATAATCGGAGTGCCTAACCAACTGGTTTATCAAAATAATGCGGGATCTTGTTTTGGAATGAGTGAACTCACTTGGTCTGAGGAAACCATAAAAAGCCAGATACATGGCCGCTTTGAAGACCAAAGTAGGTAGCAGCCCGAAAGGAGACCTAGTGAGCATATCATATATATATGCCCTGTGATGGGAAGTCTGCTAACCATGGTAGGCGGACTGTTCTTCTGAATTCCCTTGAGAATGGCTTTGATGGGATGCGCTGCAAAAATAGATGGCCTACTGGGGTCCTGCAAGGAAAAAAAAGTTGCATCCCTGCCAGATATATTTTCATAGAGCTGTAGGATAGCTTAAGTTGTGAATGGCAGAAAGCAATAAAAGAAAGTAGATATCAAATATCAGGGCTATCACTCCTCGGATACTGCGTCTGGAAAGCCTGGAAAGTCGTCCAGGCTGAGTCATAAGCCTTCCATGTGTTAATGGACAATGTTTTTGTCACAAACCTGACTTCCGTAGGAGGAGACCTCTCATACAACTCTTGCTCAGGGACCACTGGAATGTGGACAGTGGTCGTATGAGCACAGCAGGGTAGGAGTGCCTGTGGAAGCCACAGTGGCTGGCAGGATACCAGATGCAGGTTCACCGGATGAACTGGACTGGATGACAGATGGTACAAGTGAAGCAGATTCAGGTCAGCAGTTCCAGGCTCAGGATGGAGGTTCAGCAGCAGACTGGAGCAGGGTGAGACAAGCCGAGTCAAATACAGGTAATCAGGTACATCAGACGGCAGGAAGAGAATAGTCACAGAAGGCACAAGGTCAGCAACAGGATAGCAGGCAATAATAGTCTCTAAGCAGGGTCAGGCAAGCCAAGGTCAGGATTGGAGAAAGCAGGGTGGTCAGGGTAAGCCAGGTCTTCAGATGCAATAGATACAGGTACACAGGAATCACAGGGTATAGCTGTAGAGTAGACAGCGCCGCACAAGTGCAGTTTATGTTCTTTTAAAGGGTCATTGGCGCCAATCCACGCCAACAAGCGCCTGCATGACCGCTGCTCTGTAGTGTGTCCCTGACAGATTTGTTGATCAAAACGGCTGTGTTGGCTAAGTGGGTATCTAGTCCATCGTTAGTAGCGAGAAATGCGGGGACGGTTGAGCGCTTGCACAAAAGTATCAAAGAGCCAAGGACTGCTTTTGGACCTGAAAGTTAGTTTGTGGCAGAATAATACTGACTCCTCCATTTTATGCCATGCCACTGCCCGAGTGACGGCAGGATCAGGAGAAGTTTGAACGCTTTCGCTATGTCTGCTATGGACAGCCAAGCACCCTCACCCACCCTGATGATCCACAGATGCATATTTAAGTGAAAATTCTTCTGATGGAATCAAGGAATTCAGGCTAGGTACATGAGAACAATGAGGGACTGATAAGTCATAAATCAACCGCAGTTTATTGGAGAATTTCCCTTTAACCAAAGCCAGGGAGTTAACCCTCCAATTCTGAAAGGCGAATATTGAAAAAGGCCCTATGACAAAACCCTTTTCCAGTTCTAACTGGATCAGCAAATCCACCGCCTCCATGTCTGATTCTGCTGACCTCAGATTCTGCCATTCAAACGTATTTATGGGCAAAGAAATAAAACCTGTGTGGAAACCTCTTGAGAAACCCTCCACCAAAAAACGACTTAATATGGGCATCAGATGAGAGCCAGACAGGACTGTAAATACAACACATCAATGCGGCTTAGTCATGAAGTTTTATTTTGCTTGACAGAACAAGCCGATTTTAGCCGATATAGGGGAGCCCTATAACAACTGGCACACACACGCAAAAGACGGCACTGGCTATAGTGACATACACCATGGTTGAAGTTGTTACAATTTTTTATTTTCCCTAGAAAATAAATCGGCCAACCTAATTTGTCAAAAGAAGCCAACTGAGCCGGGGCCAGTAGCAAACTAGGGAAAGCCCTGGATGTGCTTGGCAGCACAGGAAGTTCGTTATTTCGGCACCAGTAAGTGGTATGAGAGGATGACTGAGAAGTCGCACAGACTGGCGACCTCAGCCCCGCAAAATGCCTGCAAAAAAGCTCCATATCTATATTGCTCCAGACTGTAACCACTTGGTGTTGGAAAAATATTGCTGCAGCCTTGGCGGAAAAAGAATGATGGTAATTGTAGAACGTAGACCCCCTGGTCTTCTGACCTAACTCCACTACCATATAGAGGTAAAGGTCCAGTTCCTCCCTCCTCGGCTCACAGAGCAAATGATGTCCCTAAACAAACTGAAAGACAGTACGAATTCCGGGATGAAGAGCTTACAGTTAAGCCTGTGGTTCCTGGTCTTCACTAACACTGAAACATTGCCACAAGCGTAAGGTCTGTTGTTGGCTATATCATGAGCGGTAATCAACAGAGACGCCAAATTGACGTCTTTACCATCTAAAATATCTTTTTTAATATTGCCAAGGAGGAAATGAGCCAGAGTAATGGAAGGGAAACTAGCACTGTTACCTAATGCTAACGGCATGGGACCAGGAGCCAAGGGGGTCCCTATACCAGCTGACGTCCCGGGAATGGCAGGAGCCTCTGGCTGGTTTTCCAACACCTCAACCCTGGCCTGCAATTCCTGGCAGGAGGTCGCCAGCAAGTTCAGAGTGGAGTGGATTTGTGAAAGGGATGAGGCAACAGCCCATAAAATATCCTGCTCAGCATTAGAGCCTGAAGCACAGGGAAATAATCTAAATAGTTCAGCTTTCCGAGCCGAAGCTGGGTACGAAATACCCCTGCGATTCAACTCTGCCATAAGTCTCGGGACGGTCCAGGTTCTTAGAGAGGGCGTGCTGCTATGTTCGGAACCCCTACCTGGAGAAGGAGGGATGGAGGCAAAGTCTTCAATGTCCGCAGCCTGTGACATGACCTATGTAACCAAAAATAATACTGTCATAAGCAAGAATTATACATCAAATGTACCCATGTCTCACCTTGACATGAACTCACCCTCTTTTTTTTTTTTTAACCATAGCCATGTGCAGCAAGGCAATATTTAGCCACATAAAATTACAGAGGCCGAATTACCTGAGGCATAGCAAGCAAACTAATACGTAACTCAAGCCTACGGAACCTGAAAATGTGTCAGGCAAACAATAAAGTAGCGAAAAGAAAGTAAGGTATTAACAAACGAAACGTATACTGTATGTGCAAATGGGTGACGAGACTTGCCATCGCACAAGCCAATTAGAAACGATCATCTCAAACTATTAATACCTATAAACGTGATAGATAACTGCAGTGGTGTAACACTAATTATTGATTTGATGAAAAAGAAACCGGTATTTGGAGCAACCAAATGTACTGACATAGAATTCCCTAACTTTATATATCTTTTTATTTTTTTTGAAAAGGCCTCCACATGGTGATCAAGTCTGATCATGAAAAAACGTATGAGCAGGACTGAAATGTGTCCATCCCATGAATTTACATAGGCTGAGTAACTTGAGGTGTAGCAGGCAGATTAATAACCTAAACTCAGGCCTAATGAACCTGAAAACATGTCAGGCAATGATATGAGTAGTGAAAGGTCATGATGCATGAAATATGCATATGAGAAAGGGATGAGGAGACTTGCCACAGCACAAGCCAATTAGAAACAATCATCTCAATCCGATTGTACCCACCCCACACCCCCTGTGGTGGTGTAACGTCGGAAACCTAATATGTGAGGATCTGACTATTTCAATAATGTACATGAGCCAACAACGAAAATGCCGGTATTTAGAAGAGTACCCACCTGAGATGGACGCAAACCGAAAAAATATGAAACTTCGAGATCTCTGTTGATATGCAGAACCAATAACTATGGAAAAAGGAACATAAACATACAAAAGCTACTACTTGGAACAACGCATGGATTGTTGATGTCAGGTTTGAATAAGAATCATCATCGTAACTGAGCCATTGCATGATTTGTGGAGTGGTGGTCACCGAAAGTAACCTCTGGGTGAAGGAGGTCCGAAGTGGAACAGGCACTATGTGACCCCTTGCTGAACTTGATGTGGGGTGCTCGGTCCTAAACTGGAAGGTACCCAACCTAGACACTGCCAAGAACATGGTGGAAAGTGAGTTGTGCCGACAGTAGTGAACAAGGTGGTTAGCAGTGCTGCCCCATGATAAAACAATGCCCAAGGAAATGAGGCCTGAGCAACCAGACAACCAAGGTGTAGCAGTAAAGCACACCCTGTTGTAATGCTCCAACCTCACATAGCCATGAACACAGGTGCAGCCTTCCATTTGTCAGCAAACAACACAACCCCATGATAGACCTCTGACTATCCATGCTAGCTTTTGCCCAGTGTATTCTCCCTGCTATCACCCCTGTGTCAATGAAGTGTAGGAAGTGTGCACCAGTTGCATTGACCCCCCCTGTAATAAGTATTGCCATCTGTATACTGAGTACACTCCCCCCTGCCACCACCCAACCGTAAGGGGACCCCCAAACAGCACCCCCCCTCTGGACATCATGCAGAGCAGGCCCCCCGGCCCCCAAACCATATCTGTATTCAAGTGTTATCTCCCATTGGCTGGATATCCACTTAAGGTAATCTAACCCAAGCCTGGTAGTGAAGCTGATTACAAGAACCAAAACAGAGGCCGAGGAGACTGTTACTGTGCGTTGCGGATTACCGAAATATGAGTTGGTTGGGGATGCATTGTATTTATGTACTGTGCTATTCAGTATGAAGGGTAAAGCACAGCACTGCAAAATGTACATTGCGTTAACATTGTGCCTCACTGTGCATTGCCACAAGCATGGCATGAATAGGCCCTTAGAGCCCCAATGCAGAAGCGAGCGGCCCTCCCCCGCCCATAATCCCCCCCAACCGATACCTGTGCCTGCTGTGAGAGCGGGGAGAAGCAAGCCCTGCTGCAGCTGTACATCCTCCTTTCCTGGGATGTAAACGCAGAAATGATGTCAAACAGTCGCACCGGAAATGACACGTAATTAGAGAGTGTCGACAGCACGCGAAGAAAATGTTGACAGAACTGAGGAGAAATGGGGTAGCCCGACTCCTACAAACTCAGGCTGACCTGTGGTCAGCAATCCCATTTATACACAGTGAAACAAAATCCATCCTAACACCAGCAATCAGGAAACACAACAAACATAAAAATACCTAACAACCTGACTGAGTGGCAAAAGCCTAACTAATAAACTAATTATATAGAATATATACAAAAAAGGAACACAGATCAGCAAGGTAGAGTAGAGATGCAGGCAGCAGATGGGAAGGGAGAACCAGGACTGGGATCAAGAACAAGGGGAGCAGAGAAGAGGCAGTAGGGTACAGGATGCAGGGCAGGAGTGAGATCAGGGTCAGAATAAATGGCACACAGTATCTGGCAGCAAAACAAAACACTGGAGCGAGAGACACTAGTAGGAGAGGACCTAAATACCCTGCCACCAGCCAGCATCAGCTGGAAATTGATTACTGGGATCTGCTGGCTGCTGGGAGACATTGGAATTACAACCTTATACCCAGGGAACCACAGTGCCACCAGCAGGTGATCCAGGTCCGGAGAGTTGGACCGCCAAAGAGGAAGTAAGGTACTGCTTTGTTTTGCCTTTTATATCACTTTAAAACGAAAAGTGAAACATAATTTAGAAGTGATAAAGTGAACAATACTTGCCTTATACCCTGGGTTCTAGCTGTTTTTTTTTGGCAAAGTTGATGTAACTTGTGCAAAATTGGGACAGCTAAAGATCGCAAATCCCATGGGAGGGCACTCTATTGTTGATGAATTGAATTCTTTTGGAATTAGGTCTCCACAGCTGTCCTAAGATCTCAGAAGGTGCAGTGGTATCAGCTTTGCCTAGGTTAGCATGCTGGAGTTGGGGTATAAGGTAAGTATTTTTAGCTTTTTTATTCTGATTTTCTTTCACCTTAAACCGTACATTTTTTAAAAATTCAGGTAGTAAGAGGATAGCTCATAAGCCAATCTTGCTTTTTAATGCAAGGTCTGCTTCATGCTATTTCAGTAGCTGCTCATACCTCATGTTATTATAGCACAGTATCAATCAACCACAGAGCAGGCCACGGCTATGACATTCAGCAACCTCCCACAGTCCCTTTGGGTTGTTTGGAGACCTCTTAGGGACCTCAAGCTTCTCAGAATCCTTTAAATGATGGATGAGAAAACCACCTGCGAACAAGTGATCTGTCCAAAGTCTGGGAGACAGCTTGTAAATAATCAACCCTTCACATCAGACTTCACATCATCAGTGTTTGTGAAATAATAAACCAGTGTTCTAAAAATCCATACAACCACAACATGACTCCTCAGAGACCAGGATCCAGCCAGCGTGCTGCCCTGAAAGCATTAAAACCAGAGAGTGGAAAACATACTAAATAATTCAATTACCCATTACTGTAAGTACAGTAACCACCTCAGAAAGCAAAGCGGAGAAGTCACATGACTGCGCAATGGGTAACGCTTCCGAAACTTTCCATTTCAATTGACACCAAAGGCTTTGCTCAAAAAAGGGAAAATCTTTTTTTTTTTTTTTTAAAGTTGACTTGAAATCAGGAACTGTCAAGAAAAGTCAATGTCTTTTCTATCCTTAAATACAACTAACCTTTAAGTTTAAATGCGATAAATACTGTTAGGGCTGGTTCACACGGGGGCAATCTGACTTCAGGCGTGACTTTTCTATGCAATTTTAACACGACTTCAATGTGACTTTAGCGCAACTTCTGTGCAACTTACAACGCGACTTGAAAGAGACCTCCATGCCAGGGGACGTTGCCTGTGGCCAATCAGAGAATTAGCTCTTCTGACCTCATTCCTTTTGCTGTTCTCTTCCTGGTTCACTATTCCCTGTGTCCCTGACCCCTCCTGTGATCCTGAAAAATGTTTTCTTTGCCCTATCTAATGATAGCTGTCATAACAGCCGGTCTTATTGGAGTATTGGAGGAAGAGAGGAAGCGGAGGATGAGGATGAGAAGACGTCGCTACTGGACCCATCCAATCAAATCCAATAGAGATAGCAGAGGCCAGTTTTGGGCCATGTATGACAATTTGTGAGCTTATGAGGATACGCTCTTCAATTATACCTGGATGTCCCTGGCAAGGTAATTGCATATGCCATAAGGTTATGGTTAGGGTTGGCACAAAGGGGTTAATGTGAGCGTTAGGGTCGATAGACTTAGGGTTGGCGCAAAGGGATTAATAGGGTTAGGGTTGATAGACTTTTAGGGTTAAGGTTGGCAGAAAGGGGTTAATGTGAGCATTAGGGTTAGGGTTGATATTTAGGGTAGGGTTGGTGCAAAGGGGTTAATAGGGTTAGGGTTGACAGACTTTTAAGGTTAGGGTTAAGGTTAGGGTTGGCGCAAAAGGGTTAATGTGTGCGTTAGGGTTGATAGACTTTTAAGGTTAGGGTTATGGTTGGTGCAAAGGGGTTAATAGGGTTAGGGTTGATAGACTTTTAAGGTTAGGGTTAGGGTTGGCGCAAAGGGGTTAATGTGTGCCTTAGGGTTGATAGACATCTATTTTTTTTACAACTACTATTGGCTGACATTTCTTATTTTGAAAACAGTAAATGACTTTATATATTATTTTTTCAACAGCTTTGACGAATTGCTTGGTCTGGTTTCCATTCATCTTGAGAGACAGAACACATTATTTT
This sequence comes from Glandirana rugosa, assembly GCA_018402905.1. NCBI lineage: Eukaryota > Metazoa > Chordata > Amphibia > Anura > Ranidae > Glandirana > Glandirana rugosa. Next base: position 98,083 of record BLSH010211737.1, on the reverse strand, counting down.
GGAGGGGTATCTCAGCTACTGAAAGACTGATTATCACACTGAGGTAAACTATATTTTTGGCAATACACAACAATTGTAGGAGTTAGTACACTTTTTGCACAAATTTAGGGGTTCTTGAGCATTATCATAAAATATATAATTGCTTCAGCAGATTATGCACTATGCATATTTAAAACATTCAATATAACATATATTGCACAACATAGCACACAAACATCCAAAAAATAATGAAATGCAACAAAATTGGTTAAAATAAATTTTTATGAAATTTGTCAAAAGACAAGATACAAAGAACAAAATCCAACGGGATTACAATCATAAGGACATTTTGATTACATTTTTCAAAAACTTAGACAGCAAATAATTTATAATTCCTCATAAACTGGATAATCACAATGCTGTACACTGCTGGTAGATGGAATTGGAGCTTGGCCAGGCATGAAAAATGATCACTCCTGGCACCTTTGAGTTTGTCCTGGGGAGCTGATGGTGGAGGGAATTGGGGATGGAGAAGGATATGGGATAGGGGGATGGGATTGGTTCAGAGCATTGCCATACTCATATGAGTATGGACGGAAGCGAGGGGATAGCAGGGGTGGGTTCTGGGTGATGGAGGGGTTTTAAATGGGTAATATGGCCTGGATGCTGGTGGTGGGCTAAAGTTAGGGGTGTTGGCGGGTGCTGTCTCATCAACAGTGTTAGCTTCGAGAAGGTCCAATACTGCCTTCCTCAATTGGTGTTTACACTCCAGCCTTACTTTTTCAAATAAACTGGCCACCAGCATCCCAAAGGCATAATCATTGGACTCATATTTGTCCAATTTCTTGTCCAGTCGATCCATGAGATAAGCAAAGAGCTCCATGTTGCTATTGCTCCTCCCTTTTGCGGGTGTGCAACGACCACAGGAAACTTGGCTGGAAACTTGGCTGGGCCCTGTTTCCTCTCCATACGTAGAAGGGGGAGGATCAGGATTTGTGGTCTCTTACAATTCTGCTATATCCACAGCAGCTATCTCCACAGCACCTTGCTTCTGCAATCTGGGCTCCTCAGTTCCCTCCTTCCCTTCATCTCTCTCCTCCCAACTGGATTGTGTTCTGCAATAACAATATAATACCATTTAATTTTATAGTAGCAATTTATCAATATGACAGATGTTAGCTCACTCAAATCCATAAATGGTCGCAGGAAGTCCAAATCCCCAACGTGCACGTAGGGTACCACCCTTTTGGCCCCAGCACCATTGCTTCATTTACTTTCCTCAGATACCGCTTAAAACAGTCCCTCAACCCCATTCGGTCTTGTCTGAAGCGATTTCACTGCAAAGCATAAATAGGAACATAATCAACTATGTATTTTGTCTTTCAGGTTCCTGGCAACCGGTTATTCCTTAGTGAGCCTACATTATGAGTTCATAATGGCCAGGTCTACTGTCAGCTACATCATCCAAGAGGCGTGCCAAGTCTTATGGAATGTGCTTAACAACATTGTTATGAAAAGGCCTACACAAGCGGATTGGCGGGATATTGCAAGACTCTTTGAGGCACGGTGCAATTTCTCCATTTGTGTTGGAGCAAATGTGTGTGTGTTTATGCCTGTTGGTAGTATGTTTTTCAAATTTAAAAAATACTGCTCCTTTGTACTGCTAGCCGTTGTCGACGCAAACTACTGCTTCACCTCTATAGATATAGGATCATATGGAAGCAGCTCTGATTCACAGATTTTTGCAAATTCCTCTTTTGGTGAAAGGCTAACAGCTAATCGACTAGACCTTCTGGAGAACTATCCTCTTCCTGGCACAACCAAACCCCCACTACCCTATGTGTTTGTTGCAGATGAGGCTTTTACGTTGGGGAACACCTAATGAGGCCTTACTCCAGCAGGAATCTGACTCCCCTTAAGAAAGTGTTCAAATATCGTCCCACAAGGGCAAGAAGGGAGGTTGAGTGCACTTTTGGAATCCTTGCTAATAAATGGTGCTTGTTACACAGGCCTATAGCATTAAATCTGGAAAACGCTATAACTGCTGTCAAAGCAGCATGTGTGCTCCATAATTATGTCCGGTTATGTGATGGGTATAGTTTTGAGGATTTCCTTATGCATGACCTGGAAAATGCTCACCTCAGTGCTACTAGGGGATCCAGTGATGGTGCCACTGTTCGTGATCAATATGCTTCGTATTTACTTTCACCAGCTGGCGAAATAGAGTGGCAATTGGATGCTATTTCTTAGCTGTATTTTTGCTGCTGTTGCCTTTTAAAATGTGTTGTCTTAGCTTGCATATGTATTGAGTTTCTGTTTTTTAATGCTATGCTATACTGTTGTTACTCTTTTAAATACTACTTCTTGGTATCGTTCTAATAAAATCTGATACTAAAACAAACACAACCAAACCCCCGACTTCTGAAGCGACTTCAGTAGTGTACATTAAAACGGCTCTCATTCATTTCAATGGGATTTCTGATGTCAAGCGGCTTGGGGTGACTTGGGGCGACACAAGTCGGAGCGCAAGTCGCTGTAGTGTGAACCGGCCCTTACAGGTGACACCCACTAGTGATGTGGGCTCCCTTAAAGTGCTTGGAAACCTCAGACATGAAATATGAACAAAGCATATTCCACTATAATGTGTACTTGTCTCAATCCAGAGCCATGTCTGAACAGTTTCCTGACAGCAAGAGAAAAAAGTGACAGGGGAGGAAGCATCCGCACACACCTGTGATTGACAGCCTCAGCTCTGTTAATGTGTGCTGTGTGAAGGACTCTCAGAGCTCTCTTCACTGAGCTTTGTAGAGTGTAATTTAAGCTCTCTGACCCCTTAATTTCCAAAAGCTTTATAAATTCCGGACTTAGAACTAGGAATGCACAAATACCATTTTCTTTCACAATGAGTACGAGTACCGATACCTTTTTTTAGTACTCACCGACACCAATTACTGATACCTACTGCAACTGTTTTGTTTACACTTCAGCTGTCAGCAATAGTACAAAGCATTGAAAAGTTTTTTTACAAATGAAATAAATATATATTTTTTTAATTTTACACTTTTTTCAATGTGAAACATGTAAATATACAGTATGTTAAAGGTGTAAAAATGCTAATGAACAAAGTAAACAAAAAAAGTATTAATAATTAATAGTTTAAAAAATAGAAGTGTACAAAAAAATCAGCAGGAAAATAATAATTATACGGAGAAGGAGAATAAGTAGTTAATTAAGGCTGATTATAGTAAATGAAGGGTTAATAAGGGGTTACACAGAGGAACATTTAATAAAAAACAAAAAAAAATGTTTCTTTTACTTGACAGGTTGCTTTAAACTGACTTCATCTGAAAATCAAAGTTCATCCCTTTGATCTGTAGATGAATAAACAGAAAAAATACAAAAAGAAACATGTTGTGCGTTCGACTTGAACATCGTGTGTTCATCCGTTTGTGCCATTGCGAACATTATGGGGCGTTCCGGGGAACTTTGCTCGCCCCATAATGCATTCCAATGGCGGCGGAATGCTGTCCCGCTGATTGGCCAAAGCATGCACATGAACTGCGTGCTTTGGCCAATCAGCGGGCGGCCTGCTGTGAGAGCTTTGATTGTCTAAAGGCAGGGTGCCTTTAGCCAATCGCTGCTCAGCAGCCTCAATCCACGCCCCACACTATATAAAGTTGCTTGTACAGAGGCTCTATGTAGTGTGTGTTGGCGGCAGTGCTGGAGTGATAGAAAGAGAGTTTAGGTTGCGGAGTGCAGGCAGTTTAGCTAGATAGCTATTGCAAATTGTGAAAAAAAAGTACACGTACGAAACCGGTTAGTCGCCCTGTCGTAAGGCGGCGGTAACCTTACGTAATACCCCGCTCGTTTCAAGGGGCCTTGCGGGGTATTACAAGCGTTACCGTGTTTGCCTACTTGTGTGCTACAAGTTCAGCTTGCG
>BLSH010211737.1:76857-87509 GCA_018402905.1 Glandirana rugosa | reverse complement strand
TATATATATATATATATATATATATATATATACACAGTCTAATATATATATATATATATATATATATATATATATATATATACACACACAGAGTATGGAGTGTACACTATATATCGGTGCATTCGGTGGTGTACGGTATATAGTACACGTGGTGTCTTAAAATATATACCGTGTAGTGTATCCAGATATCCACACAGCGTATTGAGTGTACACTATATATCAGTGCATTCTGGGGTGTACGGTATATAGCACACTACTTGACGTGGTGTCTTAAAATATGTACAGTCTAGTGTATACAGATATACACACAGCGTATTGAGTGTACAGGCAGTCCTCTAGTTACAAACATCCGACTTACAAGCGACTCCTACTTACAAACGGAGGGAGACAACAGGAAATGAGAGGAAATCTCCCCCTAGGAAGGGGAATTCACTCCTGTAAGAGTTATTATGGGAAAAGGTGTCTCCACTAATGCTTTATCACCAAGGCTTGTTTCCACAACAACCTAAAATGTTCAAAATCGAAATATCATTGGGACAGGAAGTGAGGTGAAATCTTCTGAACAGAAACATAGACAGCAAAACAAATCTTACAGGGGTGTTAACCCTTACCTATGCTATCCAAAAAGCTTAAAAGTAATTTTTTTGGCTGCAGCTACACTAAATAAATGTACCTGTTCCAACTTACCATCAAATTCGACTTATGAACAAACCTTCAGACCCTATCTTGTTTGTAACCCGGGGACCGCCTGTACACTATATATCAGTGCATTCGGGGATGCACGGTATATAGCACAGTACTTGACATGGTGTCTTAAAATATATACAGTCTAGTGTATCCAGATATACACACAGCGTATTGAGTGTACACTATATATCAGTGCATTCGGGGGTGTACAGTATATAGCACACTACTTGACCTGGTGTCTTAAAATATATGCAGTCTAGTGTATACATATATACACACAGCGTATTGAGTGTACACTATATATCAGTGCATTCTGGGGTGTACAGTATATAGCACACTACTTGACTTGGTGCCTTAAAATATATACAGTCTAGTGTATACAGATATACACACAGCCTATTGAGTGTACACTATATATCAATGCATCCAGGGGTGTACGGTATATAGCACAGTACTTGACGTGGTGTCTTAAAATATATACAGTCTAGTGTATACATATATACACACAGCGTATTGAGTGTACACTATATATCAGTGCATTCGGGGACTGTATGGTATATAGCACACTACTTGATGTGGTGTCTTAAAATATATACAGTCTAGTGTATCCAGATATACACACAGTGTATTGAGTGTACACTATATATCAGTGCATTCGGGGGTGTACGGTATATAGCACACTACTTGACGTGGTGTCTTAAAATATATACAGTCTAGTGTATCCAGATATACACACAGCGTATTGAGTGTACACTATATATCAGTGCATTCGGGGGTGTACGGTATATAGCACACTACTTGACGTGGTGACTTAAAATATATACAGTCTAGTGTATCCAGATATACACACAGCGTATTGAGTGTACACTATATATCAGTGCATTCGGGGGTGTACGGTATATAGCACACTACCTGATGTGGTGTCTTAAAATATATACAAGTCACAAACAAAATGCTCCTTCCTGCGCTCAGAGGGGAGGCATCTTCCACCCGATACTTAAATTCTTATTATATATAGGATTTTAGATAATGTGCCGCCTTGCTGCCACTGGTGACCTAGGGGTAGTCCAAGAACAATGTAGCAAAGACAAAAAAACAATGGTGCACTGACCTAGCGCATTATCTTAGGTAAAATCCTTTTATTAAAAAGTTAAAAACATACTCACAAACGAGCCGTAAAATAAAGCATATCAAGCATTTGTGGAGTCCTTCCAATTCATAGCCGTATACTGCGTGGCTGGTATCCCAAACAAAGAAGGCTAACGCGTTTAAAGGTTTCCAGCTCTTCTTCAGAGCCTGAAACGCGTTAGCCTTCTTTGTGTGAGATACCAGCCGCAGAGTATACGGCTATGAATTGGAAGGACTCCACAAATGCTTGATATGCTTTATTTTACGGCTCGTTCGTGAGTATGTTTTTAACTTTTCAATAAAAGGATTTTACCTAAGATAATGCACTAGGCCAGTGCGCCATTGTTTTTTGTCCTTAAAATATATACAGTCTAGTGTATACAGATAAACACGCAGCGTATTGAGTGTACACAATATGAGTGCATTCGGGGGTGTACGGTATATAGCACACTTGGCTGGTCTGGTTGTTTGCTTTTGGGGGGGTTTTCCCTTACTGGCTGTATTTTCCCCTTTTGGGGTGCTTACATTAATACTGGCTTGTCAACGCCTCGATGTATGACCGCTTATCACCTAGATAACAGCATACTCGTGATGGCCATTATTCGCCACCCCTTTACTTGTTGGCTATCTTGAAGGTTAGCACTATTACACACATCCAACAGCTGTACACGCGCTTGCTGTCCCATTTATTTGACCTGGACATCTTAGCAGCCACTGTTTTCCATGGCTGAGTATACTCTTTACCGTCTCTATTTCTGACTCGTTAACATTTTGGGTTGACTTGAATGGTTATTCGCAACCTCTCTGTAGACAGTTTATGCGGGTGTCCTACACGTCCATGAGCATTGTTTTTAATATTACCACGACCACGTACCCCTGAGGAAGATATTGCATTACATCGAAACGCGTTGGATCCGTCCCTGCCTCCTTAGTGCTGCAGATGAGTGGTCTTTTATTCAATCTGTTTGTTTAATGTTATGTACAGACTCTATGTTAGTGATATTTTTTTTTCTTTTTATGTATATTCTGTATGCATTATTGCCCTTATTGGGCATGACTCTTTGCTACAACAGCATGTGTATTTTAAAGTTCATAAATAATGAACTTTAAACCAATACTAACTGTATTGGTGCTGGGCTGGCAGGGGGAGGAGAGTGATCACAGCTTCCATATACAGGAAGCCTGTGATCACCGCCCTTCCCCCTCTGTCAGAACAGAGATCCGTGTTTACTTACACAGACCTCCATTCTTTCACTGCGGGGGGGGGGGCATCGTGGGTAGCCGGCAGCGATCGAGTCCGCCCTACCCGCTCCCTGCCCGCCTCCTCCGGAACACAGTGAGTGCGCGAGCGCGTGCTCACAGTGCGGGATCTCACAGCTGCCGTCATATGACGGTGGTTTGCGATATCCAACCACTTTGTCGCCGTCTGACGCCGGTCAGCGGTCGGCAAGTGGTTAAAATATATACAGTCTAGTGTATACATATATACACACAGCGTATTGAGTGTACACCAGGGGTAGGCAACCTTAAAGAGGTGGAGATGTACCTGCACAACACGGGAGAAGTCAAAGATCACCAGGCACATTGTCGCCTTCTCAAAACTGATTTAAATGTCTAATTACCATACTACCATTCTGCAATTGCATGCCTTGAACAGCAATCATGTGTTTAAATCAGGTGGCGAGGAGGCAACATGTCACCTCCTCACCACCTCTCAAACCCACACGTATCGCTTTTCAGGGGAGCAGCAGTGCCTGCTGTGCTTGTGAATTAGCACTTAGTTTCATGGAGGAAGAGGATTTGTGCTAGAAAAGGTGGTATGATAGAGGGGGGAAGGTGACTTGTGCTAGGAGGGGATTTTTTTCTTTTCTTGGGGGGGATTTTTGCTAGAAGTAGGAGGGGGGATTTGGAGTGGGGGAGAGGATTTGTGCTTGAGGGGAGGGGGATTTGTGTTGAGGGTATTTGCAGAGAGTGAGGATTTGAGCTTGGAGGGGGAGTGGGGGGGGGGGGAATGTGTGCTGGCAGGGGGGATTTCATTTCAGCATGGGGGCAGATTTGTGCCGGGAGGAGGGGAATTTAATGCTCTGGAATGGCGGGTCAGCAAGCCCAGACTGCGATCTACCAGTCACCTGTCTGAGATCTACTGGTAGATCGCGGTCTACTGGTTGCTGACACCTGGTGTACACTATATATCAGTGCATTTAGGGGTGTACGGTATATAGTACAGTGTAGTGCGGTGTTAAAAAAATACCCATCATGTCAGGAAGGCTACAAATGAGAGGCAGACGCTCGCAGGCCACTAAAAGAGAGCAAGCAGCAATTACTCTCGCCAGACCTGTCCTTTGAAGCGTGGCGTACAGCTGGACTGAATACACGTGACCAATTATACTCCTCCTCAGGCTTATTCTCATTCTCACAACTTCAGCAGACTTATGACATTCATAAATCAACATTTTTCCTATATCTCAGAATCCGCTCAATCCCCACCAGCAACAAAATATTGGAGGATGAAACAACATTACTTGACATACTAAAATACTATGAAACACCAAAACCTGCTGTTAAGGGCATATCAATGGCATACAATACCCTTATGTCACCTCGGACTGTAACACCCGATACCTCCACAAATTTTTGGTGTAAGTTCACGGACAGTTCGCCCCCAACCACGATATGTAATGAAGCCCTCATGCTCCCTCGTCGAGCATCCCGGTGCATCAACCATTGGGAATCCCTGTTAAAATTATTTCACAAATGGTACTATACTCTGTCAAGATTGGCTAACATATTCCCATCAACGTCACCATTGTGTTGGAGAGGCTGTGGTGAATCAGGAACCCTATATCACATATGGTGGGAATGTTGCTGCATCAAATCCTACTGGCAAGAAGTTGCCTCGATGCTTTCCTCTCTCTGTCAAAGACCGACCTCAATGTCCTCTCTGGACCTCCCTATAGGTCTGTCAATCCCCACCTGGCCCGGTCATGTGCAGGTTCTTGCCACACATGTCTTGATTGCCGCGCGATTAGCAATCACCAAAAATTAGAAATCAGACCAACCTCCTACCTCCTTGGATCTCATCAACTTATTAAACTTGCACTGCAAGATGGAAGCAGCATTCGCTAGAGCCAACCTCACAACCTCAAAATGTATCAAATCTTGGGAACCCTGGATTACGGACCAAAGAAGCACCCCTTTATAACATATTCCAGATGTGGCTTCCAGTCCTCCCCCACTACATACAGCCTCAGTCTTCACCCCTCAGAAGCCCAGCAAGACCTACAAGTTAACAGTGGGGACTACTTATCTCGGAGTCAGATCCGAAAGCATATGGAACACCCAGCAGTGGTTTACCAATGTTTGTTTATGTTTCTTTTTTCCAGGCTTATCCCTGGCTTTGAACTTCACAGCTAATGATTAGTAGCTTATGTTGTATACACCTTGTGGTTGTGCGTGCACTGGGATACACTAGCCCACACTGAATCACCAAACAAGCTTCATCTTGAACTGCTACATCATCAATCAAAACCCCTCCCATAACACACCTAGGACCTGCATGATTGGTGCATATAAGGAGGGCGGCCGGGCCGCTCCTCGGCCCTCCTGGTACAGTGTGAACCCATGTTGGGGTGCCAGGGCTGAGGGGTGGGCTGGCCATTCAAAACAAACCTAACAGTCAAGTGTGGTCTGCTGGTGCCCTATTGTGTGCACAACCAATAGCTACTGCCATGTATTAAGTTACCATTTGAAGATGTTATATGTTATAATCTACAGCACACCTATACTGCCTTTTTCTTCTCAACTATGTTACTTATCTCTGTAATGCGCAGAAAACTTAATAAAAAACAATGAAACAAAAAAAAAGAGGGCAAGCAGCCTCTGTGTATTCAGTGAAAAGTGGTGCTGGCAGACGTGGTGCATGCTCTGCAGGCGGGTCACGCTTGTCTTTTTTTTACTGCTGTTTAGATTTGAGCGAACACCTGGACGTTTGGGTTCGGAGGGTCTGAACGAACTTTGGAAAAAAGTCCGGGTTCGGCACCGAACGTTGCCCGAACTTTATCCCGGACCCCAAACCCCATTGAAGTCAATGGGGACCCAAACTTTTAGGCACAAAAATGGCTGTAACAAAGTCCTGGCAAGTGCTAGAGGGCTGCAAAAGGAAGTAAAATGGGGGGTAAGAGTAGGGCAAGTGCCCTACAAAAAAATGGGGATAGGGAAAATAAATTAAAATCAAATAAAAAAAATGGGAATGGGGGGTGGATGTGGAGTAGGAGCCTAGAGGTTGACTAGGCCGTGACCATGGCAGTGTAGGTGGAAGTGGCGGTGATCGAGGAGGAGGTAGCCAACACTGTATTCTTTTTTTTTGTTTGTTTATAAATGGGGTAGCCCCCAAAATATTGAGGCCTATTCAAAAAAACAAGTATACGAATGGCTGTGTGAGTCCGGTCTAAATGTTTATTCTGCACAAGGTACAGACAAGTCTTGTGGGATCCATGCCTGGTTCATTTTAATAAAGGTTAGCTTGTCCACGTTGGCTGTGGACAAACGTCTGCGCTTGTCTGTGATAACGCCCCCTGCCGTGCTAAACACACGTTCAGACAATACACTGGCTGCAGGGCAGGCCAGCACCTCCAAGGCATAAACGGCAAGCTCAGGCCATGTGGCCAATTTGGAGACCCAGAAGTTGAATGGGGCAGACCCATCAGGCAGTACGTGTAGGCGTGTGCACATACATGCCTCCTGCTAAGACGTTGTCTATCGGCTGGTGGTGCTGTTTGTTGTGGCGTGCTGCTGACAAAGCTTTGCCACATTTCGGCCATGCTAACCCTGTCTTCTGAGGTGCTGGCAGTGGCACAGCTGCATTGGTGGCCTCTTCCTCCTCCTCTGCCTTTGCCTTGTGCTTCCGCTGAGCCCCCGGTGTCATTTGGGAATGCCCTCAGCAGTGCCTCTACCAGTGTGCGCTTGTAGTCACGCATCTTCCTCTCATGCTCCAGTGAGGGAATTAAGGACGGCACGTTGTCCTTGTAACGGGGGTCCAGCAGGGTGGCCACCCAGTTATCAGAAGAAGTTACAATGTGGGCAACTCGGCTGTCGTTGCGCAGGCACTGCAGCATGTAGTCAGCCATGTGTGCCAGGCTGCCCAGAGGCAAAGACAAGCTGTCCTCTGTGGGAGGTATATCATCTGTGTCCTCTGTATCCCCCCAACCATGCTCCAGTGATGCCCACGAGCTGCGTTGGGTGCCACCCTGCGGCGATTCCTCCTCCTCCTCATCTTCCTTGTCCTCCAGAACTGTGCCCTGGCTTGAATATTTTTGACCTGGCCTATGCTGGTGCAAGAACCCACCCTCCGAGCCACTTGCGAATGACTGGCCTGATAACCATGGAAATTACCCCTCTTCCTCCTCCTCATCCTCCTGTGCCACATCCTCTTCCATCATGGCCCGAAGTGTTTTTTCAAGGAGATATAGAAGTGGGATAGTAACGCTGAGAACAGCGTCATCGGCACTGGCCATGTTGGTGGAGTACTCAAAACACCTCAATACGGTACACAGGTCTCGCATGGAGGCCCACTCGTTGGTGGTGAAGTGTTGCTGTTCCGCAGAGCGACTGACCCGTGCGTGCTGCAGCTGAAACTCCACTATTGCCTGCTGCTGCTCGCACAGTTTCTCCAGCATGTGCAAGGTGGAGTTCCACCTTGTGGGAACGTCGCATATGAGGCGGTGAGCGGGAAGGCCGAAGTTCCGCTGCAGCGCAGACAGGCGAACAGCAGCAGGGAGAGAACGCCGAAAGTGCGCACAGACGGCCCGCACTTTATGCAGCAGCTCTGACATATCCGGGTAGTTTTTTTAGAAAATTCTGTACCACCAAATTCAGCACATGCGCCAGGCAAGGGATGTGCATCAAACCGGCTCGGCCCAGAGCCGCTACGAGATTTTGGCCATTGTCGCACATCTTGAGGCTTGAGGCTCAGTGGCAACAACCACTCATTGGTCTGTTGTTCAATGCCCGTCCACAGCTCCTGCGCAGTGTAGGGTTTATCCCCCAAACATATCAGTTTTAAAACAGCCTGCTGTCGTTTCCCCCTGGATGTGCTGATGTTGGTGGTGAAGGTGTTATGCTGTGCGGATGAGTAGGTGGTTGAGGAGGAGGAAGCGCAGTAGAAGGAGGAGGCAACAGGAGGCAAAGAGAAATGCCCTGCAATCCTCGGTGGTGGAAGGACATGCGCCAAATGGCTAGCCGGCTCAGGCCCACCCACCACTACATTTGCCCAGTGTGCAGTAAGCGAGATATAGCGTCCCTGCCCGTGCTTACTGGTCCATGTATCAGTGGTTATGTGGACCTTGCCACAGATGGCGTTGCGCAGTGCACACTTGATCTTATCCCCGACTTGTTTTGCAGGGAAGGGATGGCTCGCCTGGAAAAGTAGTGGCGGCTGGGAACCACGTACTGTGGGACAGCCACCGCCATCAGGTTTTTGAAACTGTCCGTGTCCACCAGACGGAATGACAGCATTTCAAAGGCCAGGAATTTTGAAATGCTGGCATTCAGGGCCAGGGATCGTGGGTGGGTAGGGGGCTACTTCCTCTTTCTCTTTGTGAAATGTGCTGTCCATAGTTGCAGGTTCCCAAAAGACTTTTCTTTTCACGTAAGGCCATTGCAGCTCTCTACCGTCATGTGGGAGGCAATGTTTTGGCCACGTTGGACAGTACGGTCAGCAGCAGGGTTCATATTACCGCTGACTCCAGCAGGCACGGTCAGGGACATTACCTTTTCTTCACAGCGCACTGTGTAACTCTGCTGGTAGCTGGGAAGGATGCAGGACAGGGTTCAGTTTTTGAAATAGTTCCGCCACCACACCTCCAAAAAGCCGGTGGTGATTTTGCCACATCCTCCTCCTCCTCTTCTTCTACCTCTGTGGCCTCTTCTGCAGAATTGTCCTCTGAACCTGTAGTGCTCCCTAAGCATTCAAGGAGCTATGCAAGCAGTCAGGCTAAAAGATGTGGTGTGCGATGTGGAATATAATACGCAGCAGTCTTCAAGGGATCATGGTTTTCAGGCTCCAGAAACCCAAGGAGTTATACGTGGCTGGGAGGAGGTAGCTTCTGATAATGTCATCCTCAATGACCCAGAGGACACTCATGCCTCCTCAAACTTACGCTGCATGGGCTCTCTGATTCTGAAAAGCCTGCGAAAAGACCCTAGGATTCGTGGTATCAAGGAGAGCAATCATTGCTGGCTGGCAATCCTTCTTGATCCACATTACAAGGGTAAAGTTGCAAAAATCATCCTGCCTGCGCAGAGGGTGCAGAGGATGAAACATCTTCAGGATATCTTGAAGAAAAGTTTGTGCAATGACTTTCCAGACCCTGGAAGGTTACCATGTCCTGCTGCTGGTCCTGGACAATGTGTTTCTGAAGCTTCGGTAGTTCAGAGGCAGAGTGGTGGAGAAGGTGGCTGGCTGAGCGATGCTTTTAAAAAAAATTTCAGTCCTCAGCACCCAGGCCTGATAGGTTCAAGCAACCATCGTCAGCGTCTGCATTATATGGTGCAGGAATATATAGGGGCAAGAGCAGACTTGGAAACCTTTCCAACTGAGCATCCACCTAGTTACTGAGTCTTGAGGATGGACCACTGGCTGGAACTTGCTCAATATGCAATTGAGCTACTGGCCTGTCCTGAATCGAGCATGCTTTCTGAACGGACATTCAGTGCTGCTGCAGGGTTCATAACCGATCAAAGAGTGCGCCTGTCCACAGACTTGGTTGATAGGCTCACATTTATAAAAATTAATCAGCCCTGGATCAGCAGCTATCAAGCCCCTGATGCATATGCAACCGATTCATTTGCTAGGGATCTGGGATCCCTTGAAGACTGCCACTGCTCCTATTCCTCCTGTCCATAATCTAGAACAATATTTTGTATTTAGGCCACCACCAACACCCAAGGCCCAATTTTTCTTCACCTGGTTTACAGGGGCATGCCATAACAATTTTTAAACAAATTTAAAACAGCTGGACCCGTTCCTGCGACCAACTAGAGTAACTGCAAGGGGTTACAGTGTTCTGGCACCGCCAGCACCCAAGGCCCAAGTTTTCGCCACCTGTTTGACAGGGGGCTTTCTTCACAATTTTTAAACTAATTTACAACATAAGGCCCTGTTCCTCCGTCCAACAAGAGTAACTGCAAGGAGTTTCAGTGTTCTGGCACCACCAGCACCCAAGATCCAAGTTTTTGCCACCGTTTGACTGAGGGCTTTAGTCACAATTTTTAAACAAATTCAAAACAGCTGGGCCCGTTCCTGCGTCCAACTAGAGTAACTGCAAGGGGTTACAGTGTTCTGGCACCGCCAGCACCCAAGGCCCAATTTTTCACCACCTGTTTGACTGGGGAATTTCGTAACAATTTTAAAACTAATTTACAACATCAGGCCCTGTTCCTCCGTCCAACAAGAGTAACTGCAAGGGGTTACCGTGTTCTGGCACCGCCAGCACCCAAGGCCCAAGTTTTCACCACCTGTTTGACTGGGGGATTTCGTCACAATTTATCAACTAATTTACAACATTAGGCTGTGTTCCTCCGTCCAACAAGAGTAACTGCAAGGGGTTACCGTGTTCTGGCATCGCCAGCACCCAAGGCCCAATTTTTCACCACCTGTTTGACTGGGGGATTTTGTCACAATCTTTAAACTAACTTACATCAGACTTTGTTCCTCAATCCAACAAAATTAACTGCAAGGGGCTACAGTGTTCTTGCCCCCCCCTCATCCTAACCAGCCAGGGCGTTCTTGTGACATCGGGGAACGTCAATTAAAACAACCTAACTCCTTGTTTCAGACT
>BLSH010211737.1:60440-76847 GCA_018402905.1 Glandirana rugosa | reverse complement strand
CGTCCAACAAGAGTAACTGCAAGGGGTTACAGTGTTCTGGCACCGCCAGCACCCAAGGCCCAAGTTTTCACCACCTGTTTGACTGGGGGATTTCGTCACAATTTTTCAACTAATTTACAACATTAGGCTGTGTTCCTCCGTCCAACAAGAGTAACTGCAAGGGGTTACCGTGTTCTGGCATCGCCAGCACCCAAGGCCCAATTTTTCACCACCTGTTTGACTGGGGGATTTTGTCACAATCTTTAAACTAACTTATATCAGACTTTGTTCCTCAATCCAACAAAATTAACTGCAAGGGGCTACAGTGTTCTTGCCCCCCCCCCCATTCTAACCAGCCAGGGTGCATGCTTGGATAAGGCTCTGGTTTGGATTTTAGGGAGACACCCACGTCAATTTTTTTTTTAATTTGGCGCGGGGTTCCCATTAATATCCAAACCAGACACGAAGAGTCTGGTTTGGACTGGGAGAACCCCACGGTTCGGTTATTCACATGTTCTGGTGCGAACCGAACCGGGGGGTGTTCGACTCATCCCTATTGATAAACATTGCCTGGCTGCTTTTTTTCACAATTTTTAAACTAATTTACAACATAAGGCCCTGTTCCTCCGTCCAACAAGAGTAACTGCAAGGAGTTTCAGTGTTCTGGCACCACCAGCACCCAAGACCCAAGTTTTTGCCACCGTTTGACTGAGGGCTTTAGTCACAATTTTTAAACAAATTTAAAACAGCTGGGCCCGTTCCTGCGTCCAACTAGAGTAACTGCAAGGGGTTACAGTGTTCTGGCACCGCCAGCACCCAAGGCCCAATTTTTCACCACCTGTTTGACTGGGGAATTTCGTAACAATTTTAAAACTAATTTACAACATCAGGCCCTGTTCCTCCGCCAAACAAGAGTAACTGCAAGGGGTTACAGTGTTCTGGCACCGCCAGCACCCAAGGCCCAAGTTTTCACCACCTGTTTGACTGGGGGATTTCGTCACAATTTTTCAACTAATTTACAACATTAGGCTGTGTTCCTCCGTCCAACAAGAGTAACTGCAAGGGGTTACCGTGTTCTGGCACCGCCAGCACCCAAGGCCCAAGTTTTCACCACCTGTTTGACTGGGGGATTTCGTCACAATTTTTCAACTAATTTACAACATTAGGCTGTGTTCCTCCGTCCAACAAGAGTAACTGCAAGGGGTTACCGTGTTCTGGCATCGCCAGCACCCAAGGCCCAATTTTTCACCACCTGTTTGACTGGGGGATTTTGTCACAATCTTTAAACTAACTTATATCAGACTTTGTTCCTCAATCCAACAAAATTAACTGCAAGGGGCTACAGTGTTCTTGCCCCCCCCCCCATTCTAACCAGCCAGGGTGCATGCTTGGATAAGGCTCTGGTTTGGATTTTAGGGAGACACCCACGTCAATTTTTTTTTTAATTTGGCGCGGGGTTCCCATTAATATCCAAACCAGACACGAAGAGTCTGGTTTGGACTGGGAGAACCCCACGGTTCGGTTATTCACATGTTCTGGTGCGAACCGAACCGGGGGGTGTTCGGCTCATCCCTATTGATAAACATTGCCTGGCTGCTTTTTTTTATAAGAGGCAGCTACAATTGCCGGGACTTCGTTTACACTTCAGCTGTCAACAGGGGAACCCCACTGACAGCTGAATTATTCATTGGTTGTTAAAGCAGTTGTATATCGCTGGACTTTTTTTTCCCTGCAAGGTAAAGTCATAATGTGCTAGTATGCATCGCATACTAGCACATTATGTAAAACTTACCTTAAAACAAAGCAGTTCCAGTGCCGCAATGTCAGCACTGCAGCCGCTTCCATCTTCATCCATCTTGCTTCAGGGTTTAGGGGCTCTGGCTCTGTGACTGGTCGGAGCCATGATGATGTCATTCCCGTGCATTCGCGCAGGAGCCGCCGTTAACGGCACAGGGTTTCAAAGGTACAGCATGGGTGGCCGTTCCTTTAGAGTGCATGTGCCATTGATGTCACTGGCTGCATGTAATGTAGGTAGTGTAAACATCTCCTAAACGTACACCGTTTAGGAAATATTTACACTACCTATAGGCAGTGGCAGCTGGTGGGTTCTTCTTTTGGGGGGGCGGCAAACATGCACCACATCCACTCCCCCTGGCGGCATGGCACTGAGACAGCACATACACACCCCCCTCCACTGGGCAGCATAGCACTGGCAGCACCCGTGACACACACAACCCCCCCCCCACGGCCGGTCCGGCGGCACTTACCCACTCGTGTGGCGGGGCTCTCTTTCTCTCCTGCAGTGGCAGGGCTCTCCTGCTCCTCTCCTGCAGTGGCGGGCTGTGGTGTCCTCTCCTCCTCTCCTTGAGTGCAGCATAGGTGGCTCTGGTGTCCACTCCTCAAGCTTCCTCCCTGTGTCTCCTCTTCCTCCAAAGCCCTAGGCATTCAATAGGATCGCCTGGCGCTTTAGCCAATCGGAAAATGGGTCTCATGACCTGCCTCCTGATTGGCTGGGAGGAACTTTAGTGTGAAAATTGTGAAAATTCATTCGCTACCATCACACAACAGGTTGGGATCAGGACGCAGTGCTCTGCACCCTGAGCACACCCTTTTTTGAAGCCTATTAGGGCCTCAGGCTCTATCCAGGTGCTTAAAAAAAACACACTTCCCCCCATTGAAATAGTCCTCTATGGACAGGCTGCCACTGTCTATAGGTAAGCCTTGTTATAGGCTTACATGTAGACCTATAGGTAAAAGTCAGTATAGGAAGTTTACTTCCTCTTTAAGGACTCATTTACAACCTTAACATCCGGTAATTGCTGGCTTTTTTTCACATTCTACTGACAGCTGAAACAGCCGAACCTTTGAATGGATGTGGAGAAGAGAAGACTGCACATAAACAGACACAACTTATGTAGGAGAATTTGTTTCATCTCTGCATATCACATGAGGCCAGTCACTTCACTGGGTCTATGTAAGAGTTTAACCATGAATTATAGTCATAGAATTATTGCTCTCATTCTGACAGTTGTGACAATACCTCACATATGTGGTGCAATTTATGTTTACATACATGTGTGCACCCTATGCTGTGTGATTGAATTGGGGTACACATGGGAGTGACGGAATGCATTTATATTTTTATAACTTATTTATAACATTTTTTTTTTTACTATAATGTTATCACAAGAGGGCTAGCAAACCCTTTATATGATAGCATGGACAGGTGACAGGTTCTCTTTATGGAGACATCTGGGGTCTATTCCCAGTGTTTCTTCTTTCCACCACTACAACTAATTAAGAGCAGATTGTGCTTGATTAGCTGCTTCCCTGATCACAGTAGCCAGGGAATGACAGTTGTGAACCCAGAAGAGAGGTAATACGCATCTCTTTGGGGTCCTTTAGTCACAGGGGACTTGCGGGGGACCAATTGCCTTCTGCTTTGAAGAGACGCTGGGAACCACCACTGGTTGTGCTGGTGGTGGTGGTAAGGGGCCCATATTAGTAATATAGAGTCCCCCAGATCACTTTTATCTGAAAACCTATGGTCAGCTCTAAAAATCAATACCCTGCTTAAGTTTCTTGTATACCAGGATGTTTATAAATGCACATAGGTAGACAAGAGATTAAAAACCTCACGGCCAGAGGGCACACCCCAATGCATGCTAATGCATGTGCCCAAGTGCATGCTGATGCATGCGTGGCAACTCACACTTACAACCAGCCATAGCCAAAAGACCCCAATTCAGACTGGACGGGCTGTGTCTTACAATTCATTTTCTTTCAAGCAGAAGAGTAGTTAATAAACAAGCCAAAGGTCGGTAACAAGTAGTTGCAGGTTGGGACCAAGCAGAAGCGTAGTCGAGGAACAAGCCAAAGGTCTGTAACAAGTGGTAGTGGAGATACGGATGGCAACGATAATCTGGCAAACAGGAAGCATACAGGCATGGTTAAATAAGAAGCTCATGAGAGGAGTAAAGGGTTCAAGGTTCAAGAGAAACAAGGTTCAAGGCAGGATCATTCAAGGAATTGCCTAGGGAACTGTCCAGCATCCCAGGTGGCTCAGCAAGAAGAGACACCACCAGACACAGCAGAGGTCCCAGATTCAGACACTTGTCCTGAAACCCAGTGCTCTGGGGGTATGTAGTGCTTGGTCCTCAGTGGTCAATCGGCCTGAAACCCTATCCATTGAGGAAGAGAATGATATCATTAGTTCATGTGTGCACCCATCTGGTGCAGAGCTTACAATTAGAATTTTTAGACCCACTTAGCCAAGATTTGTTACTAAAATGCATTGCTTTTCCATGAGAACAGTGCAGCATGATGCCTGCACAAGAATTGTACAATCCGCATTTACAGTTAGAAAAATATGGGATTTCCAAGGCTCTCCGTTGTGGATGATAAACCGATAACTACCCCAGCTTCTGTGAGCCTTTCACTATAAAATCGCTCTGCAAAAGAAGAAAGCTGGAAATAAATGAAGCCCAGATGACTCATTGATGCTGTCCAGACTTACAAAGCTGTTCAGATCAAGGATTTCTCTATCAAAGGAGCAGTAACCGAAACTCCGGCCCACAACATTCTCGCAAATACAACTTGTACTTGCTTGTACTGGAGAAACTGTTATACAGCTAATCTATCAAGAGAATTTAGACTTTTAAAAAAATACATTGGCCGATGTACTTTATGAAAAAAAAATAAATGCCCGGAATATGGTTATATAATATAAAGTAAAACTGAGGATATGGCTAAATAAAAGCCTTGTCTTGTTTGTACTGCTGCGTCTCCATTAGGAATAATCTCTGTCAATTCTTGTAGAGGTGACCACAAATAAAAGGAGGACAAGTTAAAGGCCTCATACACATGGGCGTTTTATAATAAATAAGCAAAACGCCAGGTCCGACGTTTTTTAAAAAATCTGCGTTTTTTGCAGTGTTTTGCATCGGCGTTAGCGAGCGTTAGCGAGCGTCGGCGTCAATAGGCATTTTTTAAAATAAAATCAGTCCTCTGCTATTTTTCAACCTAAAAACGCCGGCGTCAAAAAACGCTTGTTAACGCCGGTACGGCGTTAGCAAGCGTTAGTGAGCGTTTTTCCAATTGGCGTCAAAAAACGCCAAAACGCTACAGCTACAGAACGCGATGGTCCCGCGTTCTAAAAACAGCTCACTAACGCCGACGCCCTCTACTGCTCACTTTTTAGAAGGCCATTGAATAACATGGAGAGCTGCAAAAAACGCCTACAAACGCCGGCGTGCAAAAAAAAAAACGATATACTGTATAACCATACAACCCCTTATACAATCCTTCACCCACAGTTGATCCAGAGAAGGGCAAAAAAAACTATTTTTTTTTTGCTATAGCGGGGGAAAAAATTCCTTCCTGATCCCCCGAAAGGCATTCGGATTTCCCCTGGATCAACTTTACCTAAAAATGTTAGTACCCAGTTATATTATTTACATTAAGGAAAGAATCCAGGCCTTTTTAAAGCAATCTACTGTGCTGGCCAAAACTACCTCTGGGGGGGAGTCTATTGCACATTTTCACAGCTCTAACTGTGAAGAAACCTTTCTGATGTGAACACAGAAATTATTTAAAGTCTTACCAATGCTCTAATTCTTTTTTAGCTCTATCTATTGGAGAGAGTATGTCATGGTGACTACATAGGAAGTGAGCAGAAATCCCAACAGGAACATGGGCATTAGCATATAGGACTCCTCCTCCTGGGTGGCTGAGAATGACCTCCTAAGTGGTGTCCTTAACAATCAGTGACGTCACTGGCACCCTTCATTTACCTGGCTGTGTAAAATAACAAGTGGGGATAATAAAAAAAGAAAACATTGTGGGGGTTTTTCCCCTCATAACTCATTCCAAGCACTTCAGGTATGTTATGAATTTTAAGGGGGATCCAATGCAAAAAAAAAAAAAAATCCTTAAAATCCACACCAGACCTTTATCCAAGTATGCAGTCTTGCAAGCCAGAGAAGGGGGGAATGAATGTGTGCCCCATGAACTATATCAGCCTGTAGGGAGGTTGAATTTCTGGCTGCCCGTTTACACTGCCCAGTTGGGAAGCTAAAAGTTAAGTGTAATTCAAATAAAGGTAGGCTGGAAAGCCACACTCCGAAAGCCAAACTCCAATTTATTAATAATCGGTATCATACACCTCATGGGTGAACTACAAGTCCAAGCCGCTGACGCGTTTCACACCACTAACTCTAGTGCTTAGTCATAGGCTGACTCAATAAGAAGAAATGTGTATATATATATACATACAAATGTGATTAATCAATTGATTGAAACACCTGATACAATTGAAATAATTTAGAACCATTCAATGCATTGTGGGTGGATTGCATCACATCAAAGGGACAAATCCAACAGACACATTGCAGAACTACATACAATGTAAAATGTAAAATGTAACAACACATTTACAAACCGCATCCCTTAATGTAACCCAAAACACCCACATTACTCAATCAAGCACATAACTAAACATACAAAAAATATATATATATATATATATAATATAAAAACAAAAGAAAGAAGATATAAAGAAATATATATCAAAAGAATCTTCCCATATATATCGAAATCATATAGGTAAATAATTAAATCTATGGTCCGAAAAATGTACATGTATACAGGCACCATAAATTAAGCTTGTTGCTTACATATCAAAAGGGGGGATATTTTGCATTCCATTACTTCTGATAGTGATTTTAGAAGCACCTCCTTCATTAAGTGGAACACCAAATTTGTGGTGTACATGATTACATGTGAGGCGTGCTCAGTCCAATATGTGGGCCGCACTATCAGAAGGATGAGAGATAGATTCCAGGATCATCTCTATGATATTTCTGTGAATCGGAACACAAATGTGGCTAGACATTGGAATGTCCATCACAATAAAGATGTGAGTGATCTTTGTGGTTTTTGTGATTTCTTGCCATGTTTTGGTGATCCTTTTGGTGTTTTCCTCGAATTTTTGGATCTTTTTTGACTGAATTTTTTTGATTTAGGTTTCATTTATTTTTTGCCGTCTCAGCTCGGTTAGAGTTGTTTAATAGTCCTGCTGTTAATACCTACTGTACCTATGGATGCATTTTAGTTTCAGGGTGGTACTCATGACTATGGTGGCTATACGACTGGGAGTTATGTATTGGGTATATATACATGCACATATTTTTTCTCCCGGTCGGTTTGTTACCGTTGGCCATTCCATCCTTCACTTTAATGTTGATCCCCTTCTATCTATTAATTAATTAATGTTTATTTGGTATTAGTATACATATTTTTGTGGCTAGATAGATTGGGATATTTTTGCTCGATGGGTGCACCCGCGAGATTGGGGGTTACCTGTTCGATCATATGTAGGGTTGGTTTTTAAAAACCTTAGGGAGAATTTTCTACCCCTATTGGTTTTACATTGGAGTGTGTATGATATATGATTTAGACATATACAGAGATGTGCGAGAGAAAGTTAGTATGGGCTTAATTTATGGTGCCTGTATACATGTACATTTTTCGGACCATAGATTTAATTATTTACCTATATGATTTCGATATATATGGGAAGATTCTTTTGATATATATTTCTTTTGTTTTTATATTATATATATATTTTTTTCTGTATGTTTAGTTATGTGTTTAATTGAGTAATGTGGGTGTTTTGGATTACATTAAGGGATGTGGTTTGTGCATGTGTTGTTACATTTTACATTGTATGTAGTTCTGCAATGTGTCTATTGGATTTGTCCCTTTGATGTGATGCAATCCACCCACAATGCATTGAATGGTTCTAAATTATTTCAATTGTATCAGGTGTTTCAATCAATTGATTAATCACATTTGTATGTATATATATATATATATATACACATTTCTTCTTATTGAGTCAGGCTATGACTAAGCACTAGAGTTAGTGGTGTGAAACGCGTCAGCGGCTTGGACTTGTAGTTCACCCATGAGCTGTATGATACCGATTATTAATAAATTGGAGTTTGGCTTACGGAGTGCGGCTTTCCAGCCTACCTTTATTTGAATTTCCTGCATATCAAGCTAGCACCTGGACATTTCGGCACACATGGCTGTTCAGCTTGGAGGTGATTATCCCTTGAGCAGTGTTTTCATTGGTTCCTTAAAAGTTAAATGTGTTCCTGAGTTTTCTGCTTTGCTGTTTTTTGCTGGGTCCAGCTCAGAGAGAAACCCTGAACCTAAAAAGGGAAGAGAGTAAGGGATAGCCAGAGTCCCATGGGTCCCGGGATTGGAATGCTGCCATGCTGTCATCAGAGCCTGTCGGACTATATCAGAGTTTAACCCTCTATGGACTCATCCAATTACTTAACATAAGCAGGCATTCTGGGGCAGCCACAAGCCTGAAGTTAGGGGTGTTTGGGGAATGTCTGCATTTTATTCCGAACTGTTACCTGTGATTGTTACTATGGTAATTTATTCTTCAGTAAAACTTTTTGAAACGTTGCCTTTGCATGAAATTACTAAAGGGGTGCAATGTAAGTAACAAATTGTAAAGCACATAAAGTATAGTCTACAGCTCAGGTCACTAAATACATCTCAGGGAATTCCTATTAGAAAGCTTGCTCGCAGATGTGCGCATGTGCATTGAATTTCCCGATGACCAGCTAACAGGCGCACGCATGCGCACGGGAACGCAGGAGCGCACATTCGCATGCGCGCGGACACAGTTGCACTTGGCGCCAGATGGCCTATTTAAGGGGAGCTCAGTTCCATGATCTTTGCTGACTGATCTTCAGTTGTGTCCTGAATCCTGTATCCTGATCGTTCCTGTATGCTCTCCCTGTTGCTGACCTGGCTTGTCCCTTTAACCTTGGCTTTGGATCCTGCTTCTGCTCTGCTGTTTCCCTTTGAACTGGCTCCGTTCCTGACTCTGACTTTGCTGATGATTTGGTACCTCGATTGCCGACCTCAGCTATTCCTGTGATTCTGCTTCTGCCATTGATCCTGGTTCCTGTTAAACTCCAAGTGTTTGCCCAGCTGTCTGCTGCACCAGCACTGCACATCACTGTATGTTCCAGCCTTGTGAATCCTGACAACCTGCCAGCCCAGAACCTTCCATATAAGCGGAGTTCTCCTTTAACCTGGACCAGTCCTATGAACATTGCTACTGTTCCTGCTTTCCTGGTTCCACGGTCCCCTCTGAGTCACATGCTCTGCAAGCAACATCGGGCACTCCTGTCCCTCCTGTTCCTTGGCTCTCTCTGTTTCACCTTCAGCAGGGTCAAAGCGGGTGATATAAGAGAGGCCGACATCATCACCTCAGACTCCTACCAGGTACATGACAATACATTAGGGTATGAAGATATTAGTGCAATAGTTAATACAGTGTGAAGATACAAGGGATTACCAAAGGTAACAAAGGTTTCTCTAACAGCCTGTCGTAAGTGTGTACATGTGGCCGGTGAGAACGTTTCTTGCAGATGCTGTCAGCACTCCTGCAGTGATCCATCCCCCATAGCAATGGGAGCAGATCTGCACCGCCGGGGGCCCTCATACTGTATACAGGTACAGAAGAGAAAGGGTTACGTGAAGTGAAGAGCACGCATGGAGTTCATGGTAGGTGCACAATGGGACTTCATACGATTACTGTGAGTGAGGTAGCAGTGATACACTATACAGGTGTATACGGCATTGGCTCTGCATACCCTCCTAAATACACAAGTGATTGTCATAATGTTTAATACATGAAGAGGGTTTACTAGAGTTCATTCATTTTTGCCATCCACCGGGTTGTGAACATGGCTCAAGTAAAGGTACCCCATGTGTGGTGCTGTGACTAAACAAAATGCTTAGGATTGCCTAGAAGTACCCACCCTAGGGTAGGCCTCTCATGTGACCATTGCTGGGCACCTAATGAGGAGGAAAATATGGAGGAGGTGATGACCAGCCTATCACCGTGACCTGCCCTCCATTACAAGCCCAATTGTTCTCAAAATGGAAAAGCACCTTGTCCCTGTGTTGATAAGGACAAAGGCCTCTTCTCCATAAACCTGGCCTAATGGTTGTAAGGGTTTATTGGTGGGGGCAGGGGCTTATCAGAGTCTGGAAGCTCCTTTAACAATAAAGGGCACCTAGATACCACCCAAATACCCCCCTTCCTAATGCAAAATAGTATATAGCACTCTTTATCTTGGGGTGGTTGAGAATAACTCTCTAAGTTGTGTGGCAAGCTCACATTTCCATCTCAGGGTGGAATCCTTCATTTATGGTAGGGTGGGAAGAAAAGTTGGAAGCCAGTCATTTTAAGAATTTTTTTTGCTAAATTAACTCTTGGGAGATAAGGATAGGAACAAAGGATACCCAAAAAAGAGCAGGCTAGCCAAGGGTTTTTAGTAGCAGTTATTGTTGGCCCTTTATGAGCATCTAAACAGATTGCAATGACTCTACGAGATCAGTCACTGTTGAGATCTATGACTCTATATAGGCAGTCGCAGTCTGTTGTTGAAGGAAAATTAATCTTTCCCTTTCTTTAAATAAGTTCTAGGCCCTTGACCTTATGTGAACAGTCACAGGTACCTTGATTGATGAGTAGTGGAGTTTTCTAGCAATGTCGAGTCTAGTAGCATCTAACTAGTTCTTCAATGGATTCACTTCAGCACAAAAGACTTTTCTAATGCTACATATAGGCAGGCATCTTCTTGCCCTGACTTCTTTGTACAGTATATGCCATCTAACAGGGCAACCAAAATTCACTGAGCCTTTAGCACAGGGCTCTGCTGGGGCAAAGCACAGGAGAGAAAGAACCCACCTTCCTTCAGCCCATACCACTAAACAAAAACCTAAGTGTCTGGCTAGGATACATAAATATTCATAACGTATACATTGTTGTCTCTCACACTAACTTTTAATGACAACTCAACAGCAGCATTCAGAAATATACCATTGCGGAACCAACATGCAACAGGTGAAGGCAAAAGTACTGACTTGCACGCACACTTTTGGGGTAGTCTGAAAACCAGGCAACTAGCAAGTTCTAAAGGACAATTTAGCTATGGAAATTCATATTTTCTCACCAGTGAATTGTGCTTAATCTATGTAAGGAATTGCAATAGGCTCAATTTAGTGGTGGCTCCTGCAGCAGCATATACTTACCTTCCTTCTGATCTCCTTCTTCTCTGTTTGCTCCTGAGAGAGAAGCAAAATATGTGGTGATCACAGGTATGCGGGACCATGTGATTGGCTCCATATCCTCTTAAATGACAGTGCTGGCAACTGCAATTGGCTGTTAAGGAGCCAGTATTTTCACATGGGGGTGGGGGAAGCTCCAACTAGACCAACTTGCAGTTTACACAATGTATTAGTATAGGCAGCTGGTGGGGCTGGCTTAAAGTTAGTCTATTGCTTTGCCTAGCAAAGCACAGATTTACTTTAAAAATGTCCCTTGCAATGGGGTCCCACCTTCACAGCAAGGGTCAAATGCTAATTAAGTCTAGGTGTAGGGGAATAAGCAGCAATAGAGGATAAGGAAAGCAACAGCCTTTGCTCATGTTGAAGTTTTTGAAAGTCTTAGAAGGAAGGAAGACAGTAACAGTAAAGATTAGAAAGTGGAGAAATTAAAACGCGTGAAGGTCCTCAGACAAAGAAAGTGTAGCCAGGTGCTAGCACAGGAACCCTTTCAGGATAGTAGGGCCTGTGAGGGACTCCATCAGTGGCGGCCTGTCCATATGGGGTGCACGGGCGCAACCCCCCCATCCATGCATCCGGCCCCCTAATCTACATGCGGGCACCGGTCGCATGGATTCCAAACAGGGTTTTTTTTTTTGAAGCACGTGATTAGAGCCAGAGGTTCTAATAGGCTTCAAAAAAGGGTGGGCTACGGGTACAGAGCACTGCGCCCTGAGTCCACCCAGTTGTGTGACAATAGCGGGTGAAAATCCGCTATTGTCACACTGATTCTCCTCCCGGTCAATCAGAAAGCGGGTCGTGAGGCTAAAAGGAGAAGCGTTCCAATTGGTCTAGAAGGAGGAGGGAGAAGGGAGTAGGAGGCCAGAGACGTTGTGATGCTGAAGAGGAGAAGCAAGGGGAAGTCATCGCCCGTGCCAGGCTTTTAAGAAAAGTTGGTCTTTCCGCTACCTTTTTCCCAGGAAAGGTGAACCACAAGAGCTAATCCCCCACACGAGGTGGAGGATTGGGGCATATTTCCTGCATGGAGGAAATATTAAAAGCCCTGCTGCAAGCCAATGCAGCCCAGGGGGAAACTAATCGCCAGGTTGCAGAGGCCGTTGCAGCTCAGCGAGAGGAGAGTTACCAGGCTATCGCAGCACAATAAGCGGCTCAACCGGCGTTGAACCAACAGTTTGCGGAGGCCCTGCTGGAGTTAAAGAAGGGGCCCGAACCTCCTGTGCCAGTGGCACAAAAATTAATCTGTGCCAGTTACCATCTGCAGAAGATGACATCTGCGGAGGATGTGTAGACGTACCTTACCACTTTCGAGAGAGTCGCTGTGCGGGAAGGTTGGCAAAAAGGACAATGGTTGGGACTGCTAGCATCATTTCCGACAGGTGAGCCCCAAAAGGCCTATTTTGGTTTGGAACCCAATAAGGCCCAGGACTTTAAGTCTCTAAAATGGAGTTACTCACATGCCTGGGTGTCACCATGTCAGTCCGGGCTCAACGGGTGCATCAGTGGACCTACCGCATGGACCAGCCACCCCGCTCCCAAATGTTTGACTTAATCCATCTCACAAAGAAGTGGTTACAGCCAGAAACTTTGCCAGGCCCTCAGATCGTGGAGCGTGTGGTCATGGACCGGTATCTGCGTGCGCTCTCTGCGACTTTGAGGTAGTGGGCCATTGCCCCAAAATGGCAACCCAACTGGTGGACCTCATGGAGAGATACAGTGCGGCTGAGGATTTGTGGTACCCGTCTGTGCCCCACTCCAATGTATCTAGGGGTGAAAAATCGCCTGAGTCTGTCCCAACACTCAAGGGCGTCGGGAATATTAATAAGATTGCTGTAATGACTAACGAGACTATGGGCTCTAGACCTGGAGACTGGCAAAAGAAGCCAGGAAGGTCGTGGGGACCCTTGAGAGGACTGGGTATAGAGCACGTACAGTGTTACTGATGTCATGCATTGGGACATATTGCTGTTCAAGTGGCCTTATATAGTGTGGGGTGTGGAATGAGACCCCTGAGCCATGATTGGCCAAAGGCACCCTGCCTCTGGCCCATCATGGCTTTCACAGCAGAGCGTGGTGTAATTGGCCAAAGCATGCAGGTTATGTGCATGTTTTGGCCAATCAACGTGTGTCATTCCCCGTAGTCTCGCACTGCATTATGGGGCACTCAAATCTGGCGCGAACACCCCATAATGTTTGAGATTCAGTGAACGGGCAAACGCCTAATGTTCGAGTCAAATTTATGTTTGACTCAAACATCAGGCCCATACCTAATGACAAGCATTCACCCACGCAGGGGTATAGCATATCACGAATTAAACATGATGAAAGGGCATGTGCTTAGAGAACCTAAACAGACAACTTTTATAGGGAATGAATGTCAACTGAGCAACCTAAGGAAACAGACCAAAGGCCCACATATGTCTCCCAGGCCCAAGGACTCTCAAGGAGAGTCTGTATAACAGGTGCACTAGTTTGCATCAAAGGTTAAACTGCGTTTAGTTCAGCAGAATGTCCCCAGCCGGGGTGGGTAGTTAATGGAAAGAACTAAATGGGTTTTATACCCAGCGGAGTTAGCCGCATGTCAGCAAAAAAAAATAGGTAGCGGGGCCCTAGACCCAGGGCCTCCGTAAAAGAACAGGAGACAGAGGGTCATCACAAACCCTGGGTCAGCAAGAGAGAGATAGAGAAAGAGATAGACTAAGGAGAAGAAGAATGGGAAAAATAAGAAGAAAAAAGGGGTGGTGGGGGGAGGAGAAGGTTAAGTCCTGCGGGTTGGGAGAGTTGCAAGGTGGTTGTTAAGAGAGACCCAGGCTGTTTGGATGCAAGGAGGGGAAAGCATAGTCCCACCAGGGGGACCATATTTTAAGAAATTTAGAATGAGAATCATGCAAGATGCTAGACATTTTTTTATTAATCATAAAGGTTGGTCAGAATGCTCTTAACCATGGCAAACAAACCAGAGGGTTTCTTCCAAGCCCTGACTATCACCCATGTAGCAGCTATGAACAGGTAGGATGCCAGCTTTAGTTGGTATGAGAATAACCCCTGAATTGGGCAGAGCAGTAAGGCAATTTTGGCATCCTTGTGGATGGGTATGTGGAACAAGGAATATAGAAGCCAAAACACCTTGGACCAGAACCCCATGAGGTGGGGACAGGACCACCAAACGTGCGCAGCATCCCCTCGTTTGCCACAACCCCTGAAGCACCTGTTACTATAGGATGGCTTCAAACTCGCTGGAACCCAGTACCATCACAGAAGAACTTTATATGCCGCTGCTAGAGTAGCCATGTTGAAAGAGCACTTAGCAATGGAGGACCAGGCTTTGTTCCAGTCCTCCGAGTCAATAGATGTCGCCAGATCATGTTCCCACCATGACTTATAAGATGCTGCCACAGGGTAGTCTAAAGCATTAAGACAAGAGTAAATCTTTGATATGGCCCCGGGGGAATCACGTATTAGGAACCATGAATCAAACTGAGACAGAAGTGCAGTAAAAATCACACTATTTAATAAAAATGGTAAAATAGAACAAACAGAGCAAACATAGTCAAAACATAGCCAGGGTTCGGTAGACAGAGCGGATAGTTGGAGCAAGCCAGTGAACAGGGATCCAGAGATCAGTGTGGTCAAACAAACAGCATACATGATGAGGACCCAGAAGGTAAGTCAGCCAAGTGGAGTCTTTAATCTAGGAACCAGAAGGGAAGTAAAACAGGTAAAAGTCTTTAACAGGAAAACACAGCAGAGATTATCCAGATATTTTGACCAGACAAAGGCATCTGAGATCTGATCCAGGCAGTTTAAATAGCTAGCAGAGCTGGCTTTAATGAGCAGGATATGAACATCAGGTGAGCTGGCAATTAAACGACAGCTGAGCAACCTGCTCTGAGAAGGGAGAGCTGAGCCCAGCCCTGACATTACCCCCTCCTCATCGACCCTCTCCCCTTGGAGGGCCACCAGGGGAAAATGTCTATGGCACAGAGGAGGATGTACGTCCAAGGATGAGACCCAAAAGCACTCCTCCAGTCTGTACCCTTTCCAATGAACCAGGTACTGTATGCGCCCACGGAACCTACGGGAGTCAATGATAGATTGTATTTCATACTCCTCTTGGTTCTAAACCTGAACGAGGACGTGGTACCGAGCTGGTGAAGCAGTTGCATACCAAAGGTTTTAGTAAGGGACCATGGAATACATTTGAAATAAGCAAATTAGAAGGCAGGTTTGAAGCGTAAGCCACCGGGTTGATCCTATGGAATACGGAAAGGCCCAATAAACCGTGGTGCCAGCTTTAGTGAGGGAACACGGAGCTGGAGGTTGCGAGATGACAGCCAGACCCTGCCCCAACTTGGTAGGAAGGCACAGGTAAGCGTCTGCAGTCAGTATGGAGTCTGTACCTATCATTAGCATGTCGCAAGGACTCTTGAACCTGTACCCAAGTGGAACAAAGACCACGAGATGCTCCTCTGAGGAACAAATGAGTCAGGCAACATGGATGGCTGGAAACCATAATTCGCCATAAATGAAGACAATCAGGAAGCAGTATTGACGGCACTATTGTGAGCAAACTCTGCCCAAGGTAATAGGTCAGACCAGTTGTTATGGTGGTCAGAAATATAGCAACGTAAAAACTGTTCCAAGGACTGGTTGGCTCGTTTTGCAGCCCCATTGGACTGCGGGTAAAATGCAGAAGAGAAGGAAAGCTGAATTCCCAACTGTGCACAAAAGGCTCGCCAAAACCTGAATGTAGATTCTTGTGGGCAGTCAAAGTGAGAACCGGAACAGTGGTACCCTCGAGGAGATGCCTCTATTCTTTAACCACTTCAGCCCCGGAAGGATTTCCAGCTTTAGGACCGGAGCCCTTTTTGCGATTCGGCACTGCGTCGCTTTAACTGAAAATTGCGCGGTCGTGCGATGTTGTTGAAACTGACGGGTGTTCTTAGATGTAAGTCCAAAACCGCTCGGAAAACACGTGTCAACCCTTAAGTCGAAAGGAAGAGAAGACGTAAAATGGGCGTCAGGTTACCCCGACGTTTTGCTCGGTTGGTCAGGAACCTTGTCAAAAATGCAACGATATAAAGACTGGTGGTATTGTTGACCAGACTGGATAATGGAACCCGTCTCAAACGAGTGTTATCACGGCAGTTATGACGAAGGACTAACAGAAGTAAATACCGCTTAATACCAAAGGTCGGTAGGTACAACGGACTGAGTAAACAAGGAGTCTCCTCGTAGAGCACCAGAAACAAGGTGAACCCATGTCCA
>BLSH010211737.1:47165-60430 GCA_018402905.1 Glandirana rugosa | reverse complement strand
GGGCGCTCTAAGGGTTAAATATGTTCCCTGGGCGTGTTCTAACTGTAGGGGGACTGCACTATCTTGGGAAGGGAAGTGGTCACAGCCTTCGTATACAGGAAGGCTGTGATCACAGCCCTTCCCCCTTCACACAGAGCGGAGGTCCGTGTTTACATACACGGACCTCCGTTCCTCTGCTCGGGGGGGGGGCATCGCGGGTAGCCGGCGGCAATCGAAGCCGCCGCACCCGCTCCCTGGCCCTCCCCGAACACAGTGAGTGCGCGGGCGCGCCTCCGGCGGCACGCGCGCACTCACTAAACTCGTTCCCGCAGCCGCCGTCGTATGACGGCGTGTTGCGGGAATGAGCCACTTTGCCGCCGTCAGATGCCGATCGGCGGTCGGCAAGTGGTTAAGAGCTAAAATGATCGCTAACAACTCTCTATCCCCAATCACATTCTGCAGGAGACAACGTCTTGGAAAAGTAGCCACAAGTATGCATATCGCTCTCTGAGGTGGGACGTTGAGACAGAAGGGCACCAACTCCAGTCTCCGATGCGTCAACCTCAAGGATGACCAGAGTCGATTAGTGCCTGTGTCTTGATGGACGACTCAGACCAAGAAAGGGTAAACGGAACTAGGGGCTTATCCTTCTGGATAACTGGGGCTGTAACAACATCACCTAAGGTCTGTCCCCTACAGGACCTCAGGTGCAAGCGTTTCCCAGACGGGTAGTACAAGACTTCAAAATGTGACCTGTCTGGCCACAATAAAGGCACAATCTCTCCCTCCTCCTAAAGGCTCTCTCATCCACAGAGAGATATGTCAAGCCCAACTGCATGGGTTCTACTTAACTGGCAGGCTGGGAATCAGGAGGTTATGTGAGGTCAGGGAGGCACGAGTGTTACTACAAAGCTCAGAGCCAAATGTACAGGAGGCTTCTGCAAGTGTTCCTTAAAGGAAGGTCTCGCTCGGAGTCTGAGAATGAGAATGGCAAACGTGATCAACCTCTCCAGCTCAGTGGGTATGTCTCAGGCTGCTATCTCATCTTTTCGAGAGACCATAAGAAAAAGCAGCCAAGAAAGCCTCATTGTTCCAAACAACCTCTGCTGCCAGAGTACGGAATTCAATGGCGTAATCGGCAACAGTTCTCGTACCCTGCTGGATGGACATGAGGCTTTTGTCAACAGAAGTGAATTATGCGGGAACGTCAAATACCCCCTTTTTTTTCAATTAACAATTTTTATTTTCAGTAGAAAAAATTGTACATACAGAGCATAAGTAGTGGTTTTAAGGACTTATGGTAATCAAGAAATATGAGCAAAGGTATTGTATATCAAGTAATACATTTGGCTCTCGGTTTCATAGTTAACAGTACCTAGTGTTATATCACTTCTGAGAATGTGTGGCTCAGTTAACTATTGGACA
The DNA here is from genome assembly GCA_018402905.1 of Glandirana rugosa. Taxonomy (NCBI): domain Eukaryota; kingdom Metazoa; phylum Chordata; class Amphibia; order Anura; family Ranidae; genus Glandirana; species Glandirana rugosa. The sequence goes on along the minus strand of BLSH010211737.1, from coordinate 59,026 downwards.
TGTCTTCTTCAAGCTAGGAGTACAACATACAAGGTATAGTGTATATGCATATGTGGGAACAAAAGGAGCCTATACAATAAACCATACTTTCCTTAGAAGTTAGAATAATAAGTGGATAGAGTATTTAGTGAGAAGAAACAGAAAAAGTGAAAAGTAGAAATTTGTCTCACCAATTTCTGCCAAATGATCAGGACGCGTCTTCCCTGAGATGCCACATCCCCCAGACCCCATCGCGTTGCCTCTAACTGTCCTGCATTCTTGCGGTCATCCTCTCCATTAGCTCAATATCCTTTACACTCGCATAAAGGGCTTCAGGGGTGGGCAGGGTTTGCCTTTTCCAGTTGAGCGCTACAAATCTTCCGGCCGCTGTGAGAATGTGTCTAAGGAGTTTTTTATGCCATTTAGTTATATGCAGTGGGGACAGACAAAGCAGGAAGAACTTTGGCGTGTTAGGTATAGTTATCTCAAACAGGTGCGATAGCAATTGTTGCACAGAGCACCAATATGGGGTGATATGAGAGCAGCTCCAATATATATGGATAAGGGTACCCTTTTCACGCCCACATCACCAGCAGCGATCGGAGCAGGATGGATAAATGGCATGAAGTTTGTCCGGTGTCATGTACCAAGAGTACATGATTTTATAGGTGTTTTCCCTATAGACGTTGCAATGTGAACTTTTGGCAACTTGGGACCAGACCACCCTACAGATTTCTATGGAGATGGTTTCACCCAGCATCCTCTCCCATCTAGTCATAAATGTATTTTGTGCCTGAGAATACCGTGCTAAAGTCCAAAATATCAAGCTGCAGCCAATATACCCAATAAGTATATTCAAACCAAATACAAAAACAAAGGTCCAAAAGGTACGTGATGTATTAATATGTAAAACATCTTAAATCACAGTCTTTAGATAATAAAGTGCAGAGCCAATGTCCCTTATGGGTGGTGATCTGTTTAACAGGAGTGGTGACACCCAGGTGTACTAGCTATGGATAATGTGCAATCCGCCACCGATAATGGAAAGGCTTACCAGACTAAGACTGAAAAAGAGCTTATGGCTTTTCCCCAGCCAGGGGTATACCCTCGGTCGCTCCAAAGGCCAGCAGCGGAACCCTCACAGAAACATTCGGACCGCGATGATGTTCGTCCCGATGCCCACAAGAAAAGATTTAATGGTGAAGTACCATCAAAATGCTTTAATAATAAATAAAATCCTACTTACAAAAATTGCATAAGATCAAGCATAAACCGGCCGGTATCCCGTCTCACGGGCTGTTGGAAGATCGTTGCAACGTCAGCGTGTCCTCCCGATGTACGTTTCATCATAAACTGACGTTGTCCTGGGGAAAATGTTTGGGGACACTATGCTGGTCAGAGCCGGCATCGACTAGCTGCCTGTCTTGTCCAAACCTCTGGCCAATCCAATCACTAATTTCTATACATGCTCTTACGACTTTGTCGTAAACTGTTTGTCCTGTCCCTGCGGCCTACTGTATGTGGGCCTCACCATCCGTACACTACAACAGAGGTTTGGACAACACAGGCGGCTAGTCGCTACTGGCTCTGACCAGCATAGTGTCCCCAAACATTTTCTCACTCATCATGAACATTCCTCCCAGGACCTCAGAGCCTGGGTAATTGAGGCCATCTCCAACACCCTTCCAGCAGCCGAACGGTTCAGACGCCTGTGTGCCCGAGAATCCTACTTGATATACTGATTGGATGTCTTGGCACCAGTGGGACTAAATGAAGAATTGGAGATTAATCCCCTACTCTAATTTCTGCACCGCATACCATAAAATTATGACAACTACCCAGTTTTTCATTTCATATTTTTAATTTTTCACTTTCCACTTTCAGTTTCTTTTTTAATATTTTTTTTTTTCCCCAACTTTCCCTGAAGCGCCCCTTGCATTAGGATCGCTCTTCCCGGTCAGTTTGAAAACATGCAAACCCCAAGCAGGTGTTGTCGTGGTCGGGATTCAAACTAGTGACCCTTTTGCTGCTAGGCAAAAGTGCTAACCACTACACCACTGTGCCACTCAAACTCCACACAAAGAACTCAGTCCCTTTCCAAACATCCCTGCATTTCCTGGGAACATGACACCAGGGTGGGCGGAGACTTTAGCACCACCGCGACCTGCCCATCCCTAACAGATAAAACGTCACCACAAACATGGCCACCCCCTATTACCTGAGGAAGGAGCATGAATGCTCCGAACGCGAGCACCTCCCACTCCCCCCTGCACCCGGTAGTGACGTCAGCGGCAGTTCCTGAGGCCCACCTGAGTCCCTGGAAGTGATGGAAGCCACCAGCTGAGCCAGTACCAGCGGCCACCAGTGTTTCCCGCCTGCAGCCCATCCCCCTGAAGACGTGGATGAACCTCTACATAAGGCCTATTGCCTCCTGTAGGGATTCACCCGGACAGTCCGGTTTTTATATCATGTGCCCGGTTTTCTCACTGCCTGACACCCGGACACCAAGGCATCCCTAAAACTCTTCCAACTCCCCCATAGCACCCCCATAAAAGCTTAGTCAGTATCTAGCTCCTGTAACATGTATGAGCATTTCACCTGTCTTCACATATTAGTAATTTTCTGGATAGAAACAGCCCTTGTTTCTCTCTGTGGAGGCATACAGACATTCCTAGCCGCACTTTCCAATGCTTTGCTTATAGATCCGGCTACTGGAGCCCTGACAGGACTGCTCCCCTTGCAGACTGAGTGGAGAGGAGCTGTGAGTGTGTGGGCGGGAAGAGGAAGGAGCTGCACGGACAGAGAGGGGAGGAGAGAAGCTGGCCACCCATTACGGTATTACCAGACTAACTATGTATGTATTCATCTGATTGTATGTCGTGGTGGCTGTGTATTTCGGCATTGGTTTGTATGTATCTGAGTGTATGTGTGTATCTGAGTGCATGTGTGTATCTGAGTGCATGTATGTATCTGAGTGCATGTGTGTATCTGAGTGCATGTGTGTGTATCTGAGTGCATGTGTGTGTATCTGAGTGCATGTGTGTGTGTGTATCTGAGTGCATGTGTGTGTGTGTATATCTGAGTGCATGTGTGTATCTGAGTGCATGTGTGTGTATCTGAGTGCATGCGTGTATCTGAGTGCATGCGTGTATCTGAGTGCATGTGTGTATTTGAGTGTATATATGTGTATCCATCTAGCTGATTGTATATATCTGAGTGTGTGTGTATATATATATATATATATATATATATATGTGTGTGTGTGTATGTACTGTGTATATATATATATATCTGAGAGTGCATGTATTGTGTGTGTGTGTGTATATACAGTGGGTACGGAAAGTATTCAGACCCCCTTACATTTTTAAAATATAAATCAAAAAAAGTCATGCTAAACACCCAAATAAAGTGAAAAAAGGCTACACACCTACATCAAAGTGTGTGCGAAGTGCTATTATGTCAAAAACATCATCATAAAAAATATAAAATAAAAAAAGTAAACATTCAAGTGCATTTATACATATAGTGACAGTGCTAGATTCATCATTGAAGCTTTGCAGCCACAGTAGGTCCAATAACAGTCTCTACAGGTCTCTTTGACAAAAAATTAGATAGTGACTCCACAATCGCTAGGATATAGATAGAAAGAACCTTGGATCAATATTAGTTCACACCGGGGGAGTGCAGATAGGGACACCCCAAGTAAAAAGCTCTTCACTTTCTGCTCCACCACCACTATGATTGAACACCTCCGGTGACAAGGGGGGTAAGGCTGGACTCTTACCAATATGTGTGACCCCCTATTGCTAGTGGGGTCAGACGCGCCTGCAGAAATAACCCTCTGCGGGGTTAGGGCGGAGCTTAACGTACTGACGTCACCACGCCCCATGTGATCCCGCAGGACGGGCTTCGTTTGGTTTTGCATTGCCGGCTTGTTCTCATTGTATCTGGATACGAATTTTGCTCAGCTCTATTGTGAGTACCTTGTTTTAAACTGCAATTTTATTAAATATCCTACGGTGTTATACTATGTGGCCTTTTATTTCTTATATGACCCGCTGGTGAAAAGTCTACGTTCCTATTGGGCATGATCTAAGGAGTCACTTTAATTGTTCCACACGGAGCCCTGCTGACATCGGGATAGCCGCCCTATAGCTGTTTCACACTGTGGCTGCAAAGCTTTAATAATTAATCTACCACTGTCACTATATGTATAAATGCACTTGAATGTTTACTTTTTTTATTTTATATTTTTTATGATGATGTTTTTGACATAATAGCACTTCGCACACACTTTGATGTAGGTGTGTAGCCTTTTTTTCACTTTATTTAGGTGTTTAGCGCAACTTTTTTTTATTTATATTGTTACATGGTGGATCATTGTTGCAGCTGTGCCCATCCTCTTGTTAGTCTCAGCGCGGTATACACATAAGTTTAATTTGGACCCCTTACATTTTTCACTATTTGTTATATTGCAGCCATTTGCTAAAATCATTTAAGTTCATTTTTCCCCTCATTAATGTACACACAGCACCCCATATTGACAGAAAAACACAGAATTGTTGACATTTTTGCAGATTTAATAAAAAAGAAAAACTAAAATATCACATGATCCTAAGTATTCAGACCCTTTGCTCAGTATTTAGTAGAAGCAGCCTTTTGATCTAATACAGCCATGAGTCTTTTTGGGAAAGATACAACAATTTTTTTACACCTGGATTTGGGGATCCTCTGCCATTCCTCCTTGCAGATCCTCTCCAGTCCTGTCAGGTTGGATGGTAAACGTTGGTGGACAGCCATTTTTAGGTCTCTCCAGAGATGCTCAATTGGGTTTAAGTCAGGGCTCTGGCTGGGCCATTCAAGAACAGTCACAGAGTTGTTGTGAAGCCACTCATTCATTATTTTAGCTGTGTGCTTAGGGTCATTGTCTTGTTGGAAGGTAAACCTTCGGCCCAGTTTGAGGTCCTGAGCACTCTGGAGAAGGTTTTCGTCCAGGATATCCCTGTACTTGGCCGCATTCATCTTTCCCTCGATTGCAACCAGTCGTCCTGTCCCTGCAGCTGAAAAACACCCCCACAGCATGATGCTGCCACCACCATGCTTCACTGTTGGAACTGTATTGGACAGGTGATGAGCAGTGCCTGGTTTTCTCCACACATACCGCTTAGAATTAAGGCCAAAAAGTTCTATCTTGGTCTCATCAGACCAGAGAATCTTATTTCTCACCATCTTGGACCCCTTTAGGTGTTTTTCAGCAAACTCCATGCGGGCTTTCATGTGTCTTGCACTGAGGAGAGGCTTCCGTCGGGCCACTCTGCCATAGAGCCCCGACTGGTGAAGGGCTGCAGTGATGGTTGACTTTCTACAACTTTCTCCCATTTCCCGACTGCATCTCTGGAGCTCAGCCACAGTGATCTTTGGGTTCTTCTTTACCTCTCTCATCAAGGCTCTTCTCCCCCGATAGCTCAGTTTGGCCGGACGGCCAGCTCTAGGAAGGGTTCTGGTCGTCCCAAACGTCCTCCATTTAAGGAGTATGGAGGCCACTGTGCTCTTAGGAACTGTAAGTGCAGCAGAATTTTTTTTGTAACCTTGGCCAGATCTGTGCCTTGCCACAATTCTGTCTCTGAGCTCTTCAGGCAGTTCCTTTGACCTCATGATTCTCATTTGCTCTGACATGCACTGTGAGCTGTAAGGTCTTATATAGACAGGTGTGTGGCTTTCCTAATCAAGTCCAATCAGTATAATCAAACACAGCTGGGCTCAAATGAAGATGTAGAACCATTTCAAGGATGATCAGAAGAAATGGACAGCACCTGAGTTAAATATATGAGTGTCACAGCAAAGGGTCTGAATACTTAGGACCATGCGATATTTCAGTTTTTCTTTTTTAACAAATCTGCAAAAATGTCAACAATTCTGTGTTTTTCTGTCAATATGGGGTGCTGTGTGTACATTAATGAGGGAAAAAATGAACTTAAATGATTTTAGCAAATGGTTGCAATATAACAAAGAGTGAAAAATTTAAGGGGATCTGGATACTTTCCATACCCACTGTATATCTAAGTGTATATGTACTGTGTATATATATCTCAGTATCTGTATGCATTTGACTGTGTGTATGTACAGTATATGATTAACTGAACATATTTATATATCTGAGTATGTAATTTATTATCCTCCATTGATGTAAATATCTGATAGTTCATATAATTAATTTCTAATCAATTCTCCTATATACATATACCTAAAAATGATAATAATACCATATACTGTATATATATCCTACAATAAGTTAGAAAGCCAATATTTCGTAAACGTTCATTCAATTAATTTATGTAAACACAGACTGTGCAAAAACTTAAGTCCATTCATGTGAATAAATATTAAAGTTGATAAATTCTTCTTCCATGCCTCACACCTAAAGACAGCAGCTGACCCCCATTTATTCACGGGCCAACCACACCACTCTAAGGCTACTCTCACACGGAGGCACGCGTGCCCGAGCGGCACTTTAGCGCTGTTTTAGCACCGTTTTGCAGCAATTCCAAAGCGCTTTTCAGGCGCTTTGGAAGCACCGCCTATTCACTGCAGTGGGCAGGAGCATTTTGGGAGCGCTGTATACAGCGCTTGCAACCCACCCCACAGATGCTGCTTGCAGGACTTTTCGTAACATCCCGCAAGCGCACCGCCCCATTGTGAAGAGACACGCTGTAATGAATGGGAGGCGGTTATCAGGCACTTTTTAGAGGCTATTTCTATCGCTAAAGCATCTAAAAACCGCCTCAGTGTGAAAGTAGCCTAAGGATCGCAAACACTGCAAGCAGATCTCACAGATTGAAATCCATATAAGCACATCAAGGAGAAACAGAATTCACAATAGCAAAATACCATAACGAATTTTTATTGAAAAAAAAAAAAGGTCTTTTACAATGCTATGGTCTATAGTGTTTACTGGGGAAAAAAATGCCGTGAGTAAAGTGTTCGGGTTTGGCTTGAAGAAAAGGCGGCAACCCTAATTGCCACACATGCGCTGACAACGCTTTTATCTTGTGAGTTGCCATTTGTCTTTTTAATAAAGATGTTTTTATACTGCTGCACTTAGATTGGCACTGCTCTTTTTCTGTTCTATGTCCACACAGAGTTCCTGCTAGCTCTTTTCACAGCCTGCAGCCATCTAAAGCCAGTATTTTACCTTCTGAGACCTCAATGGACACCTTGGACTTTCCACCCATGGTCTACGGATGACATACTGATCCAGTGCCCCCACATTCTCTCCAACGAGCTCCCAGGGCGCACAAGAGGTTACATGCTTGTCTTGTGTTCTCAGATTTTAGTGCATATTCTCGTGAGTTTATGCCATAGCGAGCGTAATTGGGACATGGATCCTAGCAGTCTGTCCGATGTCACTTCAACCAGGGCCGGCACCACCATAAGGCAGCTCAGGAGGGGGGGGCACTAAAGCTGTGGGGGTCATCAAGAAGTACTTATGCTGATGCTGAGCGCAGCCCAACACAGCTGACATGGTGCACGGTGACAGGCTGTGTATAAACTCCAGCTGTCCCCCATTACGAGTGTCCACTTGCTCTCCTGGCCACCCCTCCACCCTCTTGCTCATTTTACATCTCATCTCCTAGGGGAACACACCAGCTTCTCTGCCTCCAACCCCTCGCCCACAATAAACAAGCCCCTCCTACCAGGGCTGTAGCAGAAGCATTACTCGAGACCAGCAGGGAAAATCACCGCTGAACTGGAGGGTGTGAGATGAGGAGGAGGAGCTGAGTGAGACCAGGGGGGAGTGGTCAGCATGCACAGAAGTTGGCATGGCGGGGATCTTCTGTGGAAGGTATGCAAAAAATGCTTTACTATGTTTGACTGTCGGTGATTCTAAAGCCTGCTGCATATAGATCGGTATAGATCACTGACTCTCCAATCAGAAAAGGCTTCACCCTGACAGATACCCAGCAGCTGCAGGAGAGGGGAGGGGGGACCCTGTAGATCTGTGGGGACAAGGGGAGAGGCCATGAAAGATCACGGGGCAAGGGAAAAGTACAGGGGGGCTGGAGAGCACACAGGGGGGCAGCAGAAAGAAGCACACACATATACACAGACACATATACACACAGACACACATATATACACACATATACATGCAAACACACACACACACATATACATGTAGAATTGCAGAAAGCCTTTTAAAAAACAGCATTACCTTCTTCTCTTCCTGCCGGGTACTGCACTGCAGGGGGAGACATAGAGCACAACACACACTGCTTTCACTTTCATTATTGTAAACAGTGTGACTGTGACAGGCTCTCCACAGAGATCGGCTAAGGAACGGAGAGCTCCATCCGCCCCTCATTAATCTATGTATACAGGGGGCCCTTATGGGCCCCCTGCAGCATGGAGCCTGGCCGCCATGGCGACTGCAGTGACCCTTATCCGTCCGCCCCTGCACCTGAGACGTAGGGTTTGCATAGAGGTGTTGGATCACCAGTAGGAATGGCCCATGAAATCCCATGTATTGTAATATAGCAAATAGGAAGGGCCATCCCAGGCGATCAAACGCCTTCTCCGCGTCTAAGCTTAACCAGTCCATCCCTGTTTGCCACATCTATCAGGTCGATAACTTTTCTGGTGTTGTCACCCGCTTGGCACAGAGGGACATAGCCCACTTGGTCTTTATGGATCAGAGATGACAAAATCAGGTTTAATCTCCATGAGAGTAATTTGGTGAATATTTTCAAATCAGAGTTAAGGAGGGCTATATGTCTGTAGCTAGCACATAGCGAAGGATCCTTATCGGGCTTCAGGATTAGGGTAAGATAGGATCTCTGCATATCCATGGGTACAGGGGTTTGTTGTAAAAAAGTATTGAACAATTTGCACATATATGGAATAAGTAGTGGATGAAAAGTTTTGTAGTATTCGTAAGGGAGGCCGTCCGGGCCTGGGGATTTATGGGCTGGTAAACTTGGGAGAGTTCCTCCTGCATTATAGCCGCATTAAGGGAGAGAAGATCCGCCCGTTGGAGCCTGGGGGTCCCATCCCACTATTTTCCAAGTTTATCTGTCATTTGGCTCTGCCATATCGGTTGAAAGCGGGTCATGGGGGATACTAGGGTTACTGTAGAGTTCATTGTAAAATTCCCCAAATGCACAAGCTATATCTTGGGGTGAGATAGTAGGGAACCCCCCTTGTCCTTAATTTGGCATGGGGATGTCATGTGGGTACGCTCCGAGAGTTTTCTAGCTAGGAGTGAATGGGCTTTATTTCCCTTATTGTAATAGGTTTGTTTAAGTTTAATTAGGGCTTTTTCAACCTGACCCAAGGCAAGATCCCTGAGAGTCCTGCGCAGGCGAGTTATTTTTTTAAGCAAGGACAGATGGTGAGGTTTGTAGGCGACGCTCCAGTGCCCTAAGCTCCCTCTCAGTGTGAAGTCTAGTAAACCGGGCGTTCTTCTTCATGGCCGAGGAAAGAGCTATACAGCGTCCTCTAAAAAACGCTTTATGGGCTTCCCACAGGGTATATAAATAATGCAAAAGGATGTGGCACTTACTCCCTCATTCAATTAGTAGTGTATAGATACATATATAACCTTTAAATAATACATGGATAAGTGTTCATATAGATCACATTCAATTATGCTCCACCAAATAAAAAGATAAACAAATAAGTGCATATATAAATCACAGGCAATGTGCTTGAGTAGAGTCCATAGATTAGGACCTATATCAGTCCAGAAAAAAATGAATAAATCCATCCACCAGGTGAGAAATAAAGTGCTCCAGAGACATATTGCAACTTCTCTCTTAAACAGACTGTGCTCCACCACCACTCATGCTGTAAGCAATACACACTCACCAGATGCAAGAATTAGTTAAACCTTTTGATAAACCATTAATTCCTCCTTAAAAGACTGTTCTAATGATCCTCCTTGTATTCCACCAATGACAGAGGCAATTCAGATCTCCCTATTGTAACTCAAATATGCTCCCGGACCATGATTAAAAGGGAAGATAGACCAGAGATACCATTGTGTAATCCGTTTTAATGAAATAAGCAGTATCAGGATAAAAACAACAGATGTAAACTCACATTTCGCTATAAGCCAGCACCAACATGAACAGCTGGATAGGGGGACGCCGGCTCCGGGTAGTTCGGCGTGTTCCAGGGCACGGAATCACTCGGGCAGGAAGTGATGTCACTGATGTGATGTGACATCACTTCCTGCCCAAGTGATTCCATAGCCATTGTAATAAATAGGGATGTGTTTGTTATACTTATCTACCCAAGATAACGACATACTTCACTGCGGGGAAGGGGGGGCACCCCCGAAGTGCGTACAAAGTGGCGACCACAGGCAGCTGGTGGACTGAGACAAAGAAGTGAAGGAAAGGAAAACTGAAAAAAGAAAAGAGAGTTAGAATCATAAATCATAGTATAAAATGCCAAAAACAACATAGATTTTGAATATGTTCAACATATGCACTAGGCTATTACAGTTCCTTAAAATCCACCTGAGCCGGGACCCCTCAAAAAAAAAAAAGAAGAGGGGCTCCAAGGGGGATACGGAAAACTGAAAAAAGAAAAGAGAGTTAGAATCATAAATCATAGTATAAAATGCCAAAAACAACATAGATTTTGAATATGTTCAACAATGCACTAAGCTATTAAATTTCCTTAAAATCCACCTGAGCCGGAACCCCTCAAAAAAAGAAAAGAAGAGGGGCTCCAAGGGGGATATGGAAACCAGTGACGTGAAAATAAACCAATTCACCAAAAAACTAACAAGGAACTGTCGGGGGTAAACCCAAGGGGGGTTGAGTAACCAATATCCGGCCGCTCTCAGGTCTCAGAGAAGACAGGCCTATAATCATACATTCAATTAGGGTATGAGCATTCAGGGGGATACTAGTAACATATATAACCAGATAGCAAGAAAGTAAGTGAGTTTGACCTTCTATCCTGAATTTTCAAAATATAGTTAACAAAAAACAGCACTTTACAGGGGCTAACTGATGCCTAGGACACATCAAGTCTCATGAGGGAAAAGCACTAATTAGCTAAGTGAGTTGAAGGCAGTGTCCCAGGATAGCCTATGCTACATAAAGATGCAATGAAGTCAACTGCAAAACAAACTTGTTAGGATAGGTAACATTAGGTTAGTGGGGAAAACACATTATTATTAAAGGCAGCGAGCAAATCAGTTATTTCTAGGTCTGGCAGTCTTGCAATCGGATTCACCCTGGATCAACTTTACCTAAAAATGTTAGTGCCCAGTTATATTATTTACATTAAGGAAAGAATCCAGGCCTTTTTTAAAGCAATCAACCATGCTGGCCAAAACCACGTCTGGAGGGAATCTATTCCACATTTTCACAGCTCTTACTGTGAAGAAACCTTTCCGTATTTGTAGATGAAATCTTTTTCCTCTAGACATAAAGAGTGCCCCCTTGTCCTTTGTGATGACCTTAAAGTAAATAACTCAACACCAAGTTCACTATATGGACCTTAATCTCCTCTTCTCAAGAGAGAATAAATTCAGATCCTCTCTAATTCCAGGTATATCACTTGAACCACAACTCAATAAATGAAATTCCAGTAGTGTTTCCTGTTCCCCCGTGAGAAATACAGATCTCCTTTTTCTAAAGTAGATGTTTATGCCTTTCCAAAGAAGTGTCATTCTCGACACTTTTACACCTTATCTAAGGGAGGTCTGCACCAAAACCGGTCGTACCAACTAACGAAATTTTTTCCGGACCTAAGAAAGGAATTACATTTATTATATTGACCCGTGATTGTAAAAATCCATTTCAACTAGGTCCCACTTAGGCTAACGTTCTGACGGTCTGGATCTTTATTGACTAAACGAGCGACGG
>BLSH010211737.1:22439-33582 GCA_018402905.1 Glandirana rugosa | reverse complement strand
ATCGTTGTTTTATGCAGAGCTTGATCTGCAACTCAAAGCAGCGGTATGTAAAATCTCTAATTTCTGCTATCTGTCCTCAGAGCAACAGCACAGACAGCAGTAGTAAAGTAATCTATCTCAGGATGCAGGATCAGGTCTTAAAATGTCTCAAATCTGTCCCTCAAGCTTTCAGCTTCCTTTCCCTACACTAACCCAAGGAGCATGTGACTGCAGCACTGTGACTCCAGCTTATAAAGAGGCTGGGTCACATGATGCACTGGCCAATCACAGCCATGCCATTAGTAGGCATGGCTGTGATGGCTTCTAAGGGCAAACCAGTGAAACGCTTGTTAATTGGCTGCCCTGCAGCTTCTCAACACGTGGAGTAAAATAGCAGAACCCCGGACCGAACCCGAACGATTTTTGAAATGTCCGGGTCCGTGCCACGGACACCCGAAAGTTCGGTACGGACGTTACAGTCCGGGTTCGCTCAACACTAGTAAAAGGGCTTATTAAGGTCTGATAGTTGTGCGTCATTCAGCTTTGGTAGTGTGATATGGGAAAGAAAGGTTGGTGGGTTGTTTTGTCATTTTGTATATTGTAGAGGTTACCGTAATATGTGCTAAATGCATCAGCTATCTCTTGGGGGTTTATTAGCTTTTCATTAGATGTTGGGTGGATGAGGTATTGGATTTTAAGCGTCCACCTTTAATTTGTCTAGCCATTGCTTTTCCTGCTTTATCTCCTGTGGTATATATGGTGGCTTTCAGATTTTTCTAGTATGTCTTTAGGTGCAGGGAGCGTAGGTTTTGGTGCAGGTCGAACAGTGCTGTTGCTATTTTTGGAGATGGAGTAATTATGTTTAGGTCGTCAAGTTTTTTGATTTATGGCATCTAAATGCTGCTTCCTTTCTTTCTTTGCCCTCGACCCTAGTTGGATAAGTACTTTATATAAGCCTTGTGTGTGTTCCACACCACCACTGGGTCCGCCACCGACCCTGAGTTGTTAAGGAAGAACTCTGTTAGGTGTTTTGAGATAGATTCAGCGTAAGAAGGATTTTGTAAAATCTAGTTGTTGGCACGCCACATATATGTATTAGGTGCAGATTTTTTTCCCCGAAAGGAGATACTGATTAGTGCGTGGTCAGACCAGGTGGTGGTGTGGAGCAGGGAGGCTTGTACATTTTGCAATAACCATTTATCTAATAAAATTAGATCAATGCGCAAGTATGTGTTGTATCTTGGGGAAAGGTACATATAGTCTCTCTCTTCGGCGTATTCACAGCGCCATGCATTGTACAAATCGTGGGAGTGAAGAAAAGGGTTCAATGATGGAAAGGTTCTTTTAGGTTTAGACGTGGAGTCCAGTTGGTGATCAGGGACTAGGTTAAAATCTCCACAATTGAGTATGTGGCCTTGTTGCAGCTGTTTTATTTTTTCAGGGTTTTGTTAAGGAATGAGATTTATCTTTGGTTAGGAGCATAGATGGACACTAATGTGTACTTGTTGGAGTTGATAGAGCATATTAGGACTATATACCTTCCATTCGGGTCCTAAATGCTCTGGTGGAGTTGGAAGGACACAGAAGCCTTGATGGCGATCATTACACCTCTTTGTTTTTTAGTGTAATTGTCTTGGAAAATATGTGGGAATTGAGTATGTCTGCATACTGGGGGGGTTGTCTACTTTGAAGTGTGTTTCCTGCACACAAATTATGTCACTTTTTTGGGCTAGTGCAGTTTTCCACAATGATGTTTTCTTGGCTGGGTGGTTTAGGCCTCTGGCATTTATGGAAAGGATTGAGATGGCCATTTTAGTTGGATGAGTATGTGGTAGTTGGGAAGCACTTACAGTTAGATGTCTTGATTGGTGTGGTCTGTGGATCTGGATGGGGTTTCAGACGATCAGATTATCCACTTTTCGTGTGCGATATGTTGGAATTTGGTGGTTCTTGGTGTGTGTCGTACCTGTAACTATGCTATGAAAGTTAGAGAAGTCAATGAGTAGTCAGGTGCTTCAAGCCCTTTTTCTGAGCAAGATAAAGCTTGGAGGTTTTTAGAACAAATGAAAAAAGAAAAAGAGAACTAAGCAAACCACAAAGAGTAACAGAGCAGCTAAAGAACTAGAAAGCTGCTGAAACACTGGGGGAAAGTGTTCTGAAAACAGGAGCTGTGAGCCTCTATGTGGACCGGAGGTGCTGATGAGGCATAGATATAGCAGTGTGACCCTCATTTGAATTTGGGTCCGTTGTAATTAGGAAGAAGTGATCCTTTGGTGGGTGCTGGCATGTCGCTGACTGGTTGGAAGGTTATTGGTGTTGGTCAGGTATGATTCCCCAGGTAAGGAACAATTGCATCCCGTCATTTATGTTAGAGACGCTGTGTGATGCTCCATTGTGGGCAATGAGAAGGGTAGCAGGATATCGCCATTTATAAGTGATCTTATGGTTGTTTAGGGCCTTAGTGACTGTTTTAAGTTGCCTCCTCATCTGAAGAGTGTACTGAGATAAATCTGCATATATCTGGATCTTCTCATAAGGAGCTGGGAGAACAGCATGCTGTCGTGCTTTGGAGAGCAGTTGTTCCTTTACTGGGAAGAAATGTATTTTCATTAACACATCTCTGGGGATTGTGTCTGCCAGGTGTTGGGTTTTTTGGATTCAGTGGATGCGGTCTATTGTCATTTCAACCTGTGAGGGACCGGGAAGCATGGTGCAGATTAAATCAAGGGCGTATTGTTGTAGGCCCTGCAAAGGGCTTTAACATTATTGTGTCTGGAGCGGTCTTCTAGATCCCCTAATTTTGCTCTCATCCATAAGGTATCCTCTTTGGAGTCCTCATATGCATCAAACAGTTCATTAACTGTGTTTGTGCAGTCCTCCATTTTGTTTTCTATATATAGGACTCTATCTCCCATGTGCTGGATTTCATTGTTAAACTTGTTGAAAAGGGAGAATAGGTTAGTCATTAGAGAGGATTGAAATGATAGGAGCATTTCTTCCATTGTAGGACAGGTTGACCGGTGGTTGGAAAAGATGCTATGGAGGATTTTAGTGCTCCATCTGAGTGAAAATGGAGGCTGTCAGTAGTCACCGCCTGGATGGTATGATGAGGGGAATCCATCCTCATCCTGGCTTTGGCTGGGCTCCCCGTGGCAGGATTGGTGGTGAAAGGTTCTTCAGGGGGATGGTGATTTCGGTCCTCATTCTATTTCTTCCGATCCGGCGCCCGGGAGGTCTGTGTAGGCCGCAAATGAATAGCCTGCATTCTTGCTAGCACCATTTTGGGTCCCCTCTGCCGGCACTGGTCTGTGGAAGAAGGCTGTGAATTTTTTAGGATGGTATTCTCCTTTCCTTTTGCGGAACGCCATCCCCGTTGAGTCACTGGGGTGGATGGGTGAGGACGGAGAATGGATGACAGTCGTTAGGACTCTGGAACGATGTAGATTTCCCAGTCTGCAGCTCAGAACTGTAGCTCAAGCGGCCATCTCTCAGTGTGTGCGAGCCATGCCCCCCCGTAGTGCTTGAATCTCCATGCGACACGTGGACTTAACGTCCTCTATCAGCTGTTTGAAGTCCTCTTTAGTCGGTATGGCTTGCAGGTAGGCATGCAGATACAGTGGAATATGAGTGGACTGAGTGGGGGGTGCCAGATGTAGAGGCTCCCATACAGTATCTGAGCTCTGTTGTCGGCCCTGCGTTGTAGTGTGGTCATCAGGAGTAAGCTGTGGATGAGGGTACCAAGGCTCATACCATTCCTGAGCTCCATGAGGGGATGGTTTGTCAGGTCCGGCCGACTGGCTGGGGACAGGGGAACCAACCATGTGAGCATAAGTAATGGCATATTCTGGGGTCTGCTTGGACTTGCTGGAGTCCCTGGAGTGTGAGGACCTCTGGGCCTTTGAGGTATGAGGAGTGCAGGGTGTCAGTTGCGGTGCGGGTCCCGGCAGGCCCGTACTAGATGGCGGGGAGGACCAGGGCTCATGCGGACACGGGAGAGCAGGGAAGTCAACGGAGTCATCGGAAGGTACCAGTGAGCTAGGGTTGCCGCATGTCAGGCAGGGATCAGACATTGTCCGGAAGAGCCGCAGGAAGACCTCTGTACACTGTGTGTACTGCTCCAGAGGAGGGCCTGATGCAGGAGACTGGGCTGCGTGTCCCGCGACAGTGGCAATGACGGGACTTAGGGACAGACTCACCACTCCTCCAGGGCTGGATGGGCTCGTCCTCCCTTCAGTTGCCCCACTGTAGCTCAGATGGAGCCCAATGGTTTGTGTGGGTGGAGGGAGATGGCTGCGGCAAGGTCCAATGGTTAGTGGAGGAGGCCGCCGGGCCATCTTGGCAGTCCCGTGCGGCGTCAGAGGAGATTCGGTGCTAATCCCAGTGGCGGTTGTGACGATTCTCTGGCTTTCGCTGATCGGGCTTGCTTGGATTTGTCCATGTAGGAGTGGATTAATTCCCCTTTTTGCTCAGTATTGCAGAGGGCCGACTGAGAGCTAGAGGCACAGGCTTCCATCCAGGTCAGCTTCCGGTCATGGCCCCCCATCAAATACCCTTTTAAAGGAGGCCACAAACTCTGGGTAATCATCAACGGGAATGGCCTGCAACACAGGATGTACCGGAACAGCCACCATAGGAAGAACCAGGTGAGCAGTGCGATTCAGGAGCGTCTGTAACGCTATGGCAAACTGATCCATGCAGTTATCCTGCTCATCCAACCTGGAAAAAAATATTACCAGCAGGTAGATTCGCCTACTATCAGGAACCATGAATCAGACTGAGACAGAAGTGCAGTAAAATTTACACTATTTAGTAAAAAAGGTAAAATAGAACAAACAAAGCAAATGTAGTCAAAACATAGCCAGGGTTCGGTAGCCAAAGCAGATAATTGGAGCAAGCCAGTGAACAGGGATCCAGAGATCAGCGTGGTCAAACAAACAGCGTACAGGATTAAGAGCCACAAGAAAAAAGAAAATTGGAGGATAGTTCTGGTGATTAAATATCCTATTGATCACTGCTATACCTTTTGGCCGTGTAACTCTAACCTATTAACAACATACACCGACAGTTGTCCCACACCAAGCAGTGGAGACTAGCAGATGGTCAAATGAGTGGCACTTAGCAGAGTCAATGAATACAAAATGTTTATTGTTTATGAATAAATATACAGTATTTTCACTGTGCTACGGCCCATAACATTTTGGGGATCATTACCCTTACTAGTGCAACCAAATCAACAATGTGAAAACAGACAAGGGCGTGTCACAACACTTAACATACATTGTATGTTTATTCATAAACAATAAATATTTTGTATTCATTGACTCTGCTAAGTGTCATTCATTTGACCATCTGCTAGTCTCCACTGCTTGATGTGGGACAACGGTCGGTGTAGGATTAAGAGCCAGAAAGGAAGTCAGCCGAGCAAAGTCTTTAATCCAGGAACCAGAAGGGAAGTTAAAGCAAAAGTCTTTAACAGGAAAACACAGCAGAGATTATCCGGATATGTTGACCAGGCGAAGGCATTTGAGATCTGATCCAGGCAATTTAAATAACTAGCAAAGCTGGCTTTAACGAGCAGGGCATGAACATCAGGTGAGTGCTGTGGAAGCTGAAACTGGCAATTAACCGACAGCTGAGCAATCTGCTCTGAGAAGGGAGGGCTGAGCCCAGCCCTGACACCAGGGGAATGAAGGCATAGATGTTCAAACATCGTTTTTTGGAAGGGGTAGGAGGAGGTGCACCTCAGTGAGGATATTCAATGGTGCAGTTGGGCGTAAAGGAAGAATTCTGTGGGAGGCGCCTCATGGGTATCCCGTAAGGAGGGCCAGGATGGAAGACTGTGAGAGAAGAGAAGATGGCGGACTTCTGTGTATCCATGGGTGGACCACCAGGAAAAGGAGCCCGGTTGATCAGGAAAAGGGGGTTATTGAAGAGAGGGAGGAGCAGGTGGAAGGGGGACATAAGGTTAGCAGAGTAACGGACTGAGTCCCAGAGCTTCAAGCTTTGGCAGATAAGGGGACTAAGAGTGGGGGAAGGTAGCTTATGAGGAAGCCACAATAGAGCAGAGAGGTGAATTGAGGCACAGTTAGGGAGTTCAAGGGGCACCCACAAGGGGATATCCGAGGTTGCATGGAGTAAAATCAAATGAGAAATCTGAGCAGCTTGGTAATATTTAGTTAGGTTAGGGACCCCAAGGCCACTTCGCCGTCTGTGCCTATAAAGGGTGTAACGCAAGATTCTGGGGCACTGGTAAGCCCATATGAAAGTTCTTGCTCTGAAGCAGGCGTAACAAGAAGGAGGGAACGTGGGCTGGGAGGGTACAAAAGTAGTATAATATTTTGGGAAGGATAGTCATCTTGACTGCATGAATGCGGCCTATCCAAGATAGAGAGGGGAAATGCCATGATCGCATCAAAGACGTGAGCAAGTGTAATAGTGGGTAGTAATTAGTGGCGAGAGGTTCCAATGATAGGGAAAAAAGCTCATAGCTGGGACAAAGTAGAGGAAGTCAAGGTAACGTTCAGAGCTGTGGTCTTGTGGGGGTTGATTTGGAGACCGGAGAGAGACGAGAAGCAGGCGAGGAGGTTTTGAAGATTAGGTAAATTGATCAGAGGGTTGGTCAGGCAGGTCAGGAGGGCATCATCAGCGAAGAGGCTGATTTTATGGTTTGTACCTGCATATTGAATCCCACAGATGTTGGGGTCATGCCTAAGGGCCCATTGCCTTCTTATGTTCTCACCTGATTGGTCAACTTCAGACTGAGATATAAGATGCTGTTTAAGAAAAGACTGCGGAAGGTGTAGTTTCATTATGTACAGGTGGCACTGTATTACAGTGGCAAGGAAACTACAATTCCCGGGGAGCCATGCAGCCTGGGAGGAGGGGCAGAGGTGAACTAAGTGAGCTACTCAGGGATACTTGGGGCATTTGGCGCTAGACCGGGGAAGGAAGCAGATGTCCAGCCTAGAGTGCTTAGTCCATGGGGCACGATGCTTCTTCTGCATCTGTAGTAGCACCAAGCACGTTCACTGGTCTTCTTCTGCATCTCCAGCAGTACAGAGTGGGTTTGCCATAGATCAAGTCATTGATTCCTGAGGGGCCTCCCCACCGTCTGCATCTTTGGTTGGTGAGAGGGTTGCCAACCCATTACACATGTTTTACAGCAAGAACTGAAACTTTAGCACAATGCATTTTGCCCTCCTTTTCCTTAGACATTACCTCACTCACTTAGCAAACCACTGAGCATTGTCATACCACCTATCAAGAATTTTCCTATTAACTCAGAACCACTTTAACTTCTCCTTGAACTTGACGCATGTTCTTTTCACTAGTGTTTTTTCCACCAAAGCCCCCACCTCAACCTTCTGCCCTCCTGAACTGGAAGCAGTCAGAGGCCACCCAACATCACCATTAGTGCACCACCGTAAGGGCCCTAACAAAGCTGACAGAAATATATATATTTTTGGAGACTATCCCATTCTGTCTCTTTCTGTCTCATTCTCTTTCTGGGACCAGTTACTTTTGGTGTTGCTGCATACAAATGTTGTATAGAAGTGCTCTGTATAGGAATTGGTGTTATCTTATTCTGGTCGCAGTTTGTGTCATCTTGCCCTACTTAACTGATTTATTTCTTAACCGGTTCCCGACCATCTACTGTATATTTACTGCGGCAATGTGGCTGCATTCTGCGAATCGCCGTAAATAAGCAGCGATGCGCAGCTAGGGGACGAGAGCGCACCGCACTCTGCGTGAGTATGCCCGTGGCTCGGCAGACCCGATGTCCACCGGCGAGCCGTGATGACCTGCTAAAGGGAAAGAACGGGGAACCGCCGAAGTAAACATGACGGTTCCTCGTTCTGACAGGCGGCATGAAAGAGATCTACTGATCCCTGTCACTGGGATCAGTTAGATCTCTTATGCCCCCGACAGCCCAGCCCCCTCACAGTTAGAACACACCAAGGGAACACAGTTAACCTCTAGATCTCCCCCCGCAGGTTAACCCCTTCACTGCCAATGACATTTATACAGTAATCAGTGGATATTTCAATTTTTGATCGCTGTATAAATGTCATTGGTCCCAAAAAAGTGTCAAAAATTTCCTACATGTCTGCCTCAATATCGAAGTCCCGATAAAAATCACAGATCGCCGCCATTACTAGTAAGAAAAAAAAATGTAAAAATGCCAGAAATTAATTCTCATGGTTTGTAAACGCGGCAACTTTTGCGCAAACCAATCAATAAACACTGAATGCGATTTTTTTACCAAAAATATGAGGAAGAATATAAATCGGCTAAAACCGATGAATACATTTGTTTTTTTATATTTTTTTTTTGGATTTGTATTTTAGCAAAAGATAAGAAATATTGGGGTTTTTTGCAAAATTGTCGCTCTTTTTTTATTTATAGCGGTGATCAGAAATGACGCAGAGGTGACCAAATACCACCAAAAGAAAGCTCTATTTGTAGGAAAAAAAAGGATGCAAATTTTGTTTGGGTATAACGTTGCACGACTGCGCAATTGTCAGTTAAAGCGACGCAGTGCCGAAACACAAAAAGTGCTCTGGTCTTACAGTGGTTAAACAAACAGTGTTCATCTAACCTGGTGTTGTCCATTCCATTGAGGTGGTGGGGGGGGATTCATGATTTCACTCCTTTCGGGAGAGGCACTAGCTTGGGCCTCGCCATTGTGGGAATGTCAAGATCCTACTGTTTTCCGTCTCTCTGCCTTCCTACAAGCTTTCCGTTACACCTTTGATGTTCCTGGCAGGGCCTCTTAATCGGCTTCATCAAGGAAACAGGACTGTTGGTCAATATGCAGCTCAGATTTGCACCTTGGCTTTAGAAGTGGCATGGAATAATGAGGCCCTTACTGCAACCTTTTGGCAAGGTCTAGCGGATTGTATTAAGGATGAATTAGCAGGCAGAACTATACCCACCACTCTGGATGGCTTGATCGCCCTTAGCACCCAAATTGATGTCCGTTTCCAGGAGCGCAATCAGGAAAGGACTGCTCCACGCTGTCCCCCAGTGGGTCGCTTCACTCCTGTTGTCCAGAAAGCTCCAGAACAACCCATCTCTCCAGCTGTGTCAGTTTCTGAAGAACCTATGCAATTAGGCCAGACACCCCTCACTCCACAAGAGCCGCATATGTCTTTACTGTGGAACTGATGGTCATATGAATAAAGTCCTGCCCTGTCTGTCCTGGAAACTCTTGGGTCTAGGTCACTTAAAGGGAGGTGATCCAGAACCTGAATTCCGACACTTACCCTTGATTCATCATACCTGTCTCCATTCATTGGGCCCTGAACTCGTATCAAGTTTCTGCATATGTGGACTCTGGGGCAGCCAGGAAATTCATTGAGCAGTCCTTGGCCACAGAATTGAGCATTCCTCTCGTTCCCTTGGCAATGCCTCTATCAGTATCTGCAGTGGCTGGCTCTACCTTGGCCTTAGGACCCCTACTGTTTTGAATTGCCCACATAACTATGCATGTCAGTGTCCTTCATCATGTCTCCCTCCTGATCCTTCCTAAGTCCTCTAGCCCCATCATTCTTGGACTTACATGGTTGCAGAAACACTCACCCTATCTGGATTGGAAGTCTGGCCAAGTTCCATCAGACTTGTCTCCCTAAGGTGCGCCCACCTCTCCGTGGTGGTTGAGGTCACTACCTCTCTGATGCTCCCTTGGCATTATCAGGCTTTACAAGATGTTTTTTGTAAAAAAGCTGCTGACAGTTTGCCTCCTCATCGTCCTGTAGATTGTGCAATTGACCTCCAACCTGGGACTATGCCACCCCGAGGTCGAGTCTACCCTCTCTCCATCCCTGAGAATCAAGCCATGTCCAAGAAAATCTGCAGAAAGGAATTATCCGTAAATCCAATTCTCCTGCTGGGCCTGGCTTCTTCTTTGTGGGGAAAAGGATGGTACACTCCGGCCTTGCATTGATTATTGAGGTCTTAATGCCATCACCATTAAGAATCGGTACCCGCTACCCTTGATTTCTGAAATTTTTGACAGACTACAAGATGCTTGAATTCTCTTTATGTTAGACCTCCGTGGAGCATATAATCTAATTAGGATTCGAGAGGGAGATGAATGGAAAACTGCTTTTAACATCAGACGGACACTATGAATATCTTGTAATGTGCTTTGGCTTATGTAACACCCAAGCTGTCTTCCAGAACTTTGTTAACGACATTTTCTCAGATCTTCTATATATTTGTATCATTGTGTATCTGGATGATGTACTCTGTCAGAACTACAGTAAAAAAATTAATAAATAAATAAAAAAAAAAATTCAAATATATATATATTTTATGTATAGGTTCATGACCCCATACTAGGAAGTATTAGGTCATTACACCTGTGATCCTCTCAGAACAGAATACAATGGCATTTATCACCTTGTTGACATCTACAAACAAGTTTTATTATACAATGAATTTTCAACAGAGCCAAGAAGATAAGGAAATGGCCCATGTTTAAACGAACTGAATACTTTAAAGTTTCCCATTGTACGTAAAGTAAGTTGGTTTTGCAAGTTACAGAATCAACTGAGCCGCCATTGTTTTGCCTGGTGAAAACACAATGAAAACCCCAATAACTAGTTATCTAGTTACATTCTATCTAAACAAGTTGAAGGATATCCAAACACTTGTGAATATATGTTTAACCCAGGGGTGATTCAGAGGAGAAAAAAAACTATATATTATTTTTATGTAAAATCTATTAGAATAAGATGTGTTTCAAGTATATCCAATGATTTGTAATGAGATAAATATATATACAGTATATCGTAACCATGTATAAAAATATGTCTAGATATATATATGTACCAATACTATATATATATAATATTGTAAGTGTTGTTAGTAATCTATATGAACTTTGTTAAGAATAAGATTATCTAAAATGTAGTTTTATTATATATACAAAAACAGAATAGTGTCTTAATAGTAATAGTCATCTACGCTTTAGTATTAACATAGATACTGGTCTCAATGAAATATTGAACTTACTATTAGTCTACATAGAACTTTAAAGGGACCCAATTGGTTAATAAATCTTTCTTTTACAAATTTTAAATGGGACCCTTTAGGAAACGCCTATGATACTAATTTCGTGTAAGATATATAGATCTGTATAAAAATATGTACCAATGCT
>BLSH010211737.1:1938-12025 GCA_018402905.1 Glandirana rugosa | reverse complement strand
AGAAAATGCTATTTTATTTGTAGAACAACTGTACTTTATATAGAGAATCTACTCTTTGATCCAGCTCCATTCCAGGAACTAGAAGCTTGCCTATATAGCTGAATTCTCCCATACTGCAGCCAACCCTGCCAGACTTTTAACAAGCAAGCAACCCTAAATGAATCTCCCTCCAAATCAGTTAATTGGGATCGTCATTCAGAACTTATTTACCTAACATGCACCATCAGGTACCTCTGGACAGATGGCTAAATTATATCACTTTCATTATTATAATTAAGGGGCCCATCTTTAAATCTCCTCAGGGGAAATTTATCAGAACTAGTGAAATGCTGACTGTGTCTCCTTGGGGGATC
Source organism: Glandirana rugosa (assembly GCA_018402905.1). Classification (NCBI taxonomy): domain Eukaryota; kingdom Metazoa; phylum Chordata; class Amphibia; order Anura; family Ranidae; genus Glandirana; species Glandirana rugosa. Next base: position 11,672 of record BLSH010211737.1, on the reverse strand, counting down.
GATTGCTATTATGTAACCAGATTATCACTAGAGTACATTACATGTAAATATTATTGTGATCACGTTTTCCAATTTATATTTCGGCAATTATCTTTTTGCAGGAAATGTATAGAATTTAAAGTAGATAAAGGCATTGCACACTTTCAAACATTCTCGTTCTTTTAACTAAGTACGGTATTAAGGTAGTTATATTCCCTGTATTGTTAATTTCCTTGTAATGATGGGTTCACATATTGTAGCTGCAGTTTACAGTCTTGTGGCTGATTGATTTCCCTATGTCCATGTAATCAGTCAGCTACCCTGCCCTTATATGCAAAAGGGGCAGGCAACTTTGTGTTCCTTGCTACATAGTCTTCATTCCATATCTAGCCATTTCCTCTGTGATGTATCACAAATGTGATAAAGCAGTACTGTTATTAGGGGTGGTGCCAAATAGTGATGAGCCGAACACCCCCCCGGTTGGGTTCGCACCAGAACTCCCGAACATGGAAAAAGTTCGGACCCAATCCATGAACATTATTAAAGTGGGACCCAAACTTGAAAAATCAAAAGTCCCCATTTTGAAGACGTATGTGCAAGTTATTGGCCATAAAAGGGGTATGGGGACATTTATCAATGTAAAATCAACTTTTCTAAAAAAGAATGTAGTTTTTACGGGAGCAGTGATTTTAATGATGCTTAAAATGAAACAATAAAAATGAAAAGTTCCTTTAAATATAGTGCCTGGGGGGGCCCCTTAGTCTGCCTGCCTGTACAGTGTATAGAACCTGCTGCAGCAAAATTGACATTTAAATTGGTTTTCCCAGCTGCAAGCCATTGCCGGCAATACATATATGAAACAGTGTGGATGCTGCCCCTCCCCCCAATCCATACCAGGCACTCTGTGTCTGGTATGGATTTTAAGAAGAACCCCATGCCATAATTCAAAAACCCTATGGGGCCCCCCAAAATCCATACCAAACCCTTATCTGAGCATACAGAATGACAGGCCAGGAAAGGGGGATGACCCCTCCTGAACCATACTAGGCCACATACCCTCAACATGGGGTGGTGCTTTGGGGTCTCCCCCAAAGCACCTTGTTCACATGTTGAATGGGGACAAGGGCCTCTTTCCGACAACCCTGGGCTGTGGTCGTGGGGGGTCTGCGGGCAGGGGGCTTATCGGAATCTGGAAGATCCTTTAACCACTTCAATACTATGCACTTAGAACACTTTACTACCAGACCAATTTTCAGCTTTCAGTGCTGTTGCGCTTTGAATGACAATTGCGCGGTCGTGCGACACTGTACCCAAACAGATTTTTTATAATTTTGTTCCCACAAATAGAGCTTTCTTTTGGTGGTATTTGATCACCCCTGCAGTTTTTATTTTTTGCGCTACAAATAAAAAAAGACCCCAAATTTTGAAAAAAAAAAAAAAAATCTCTATTTTTGTCACAAAACTTTGTAAATAAGTAAATTTTCTCCATCACTGGTGGGCACTGATGAGGCTACACTGACGGGCACTGATGTGGCAGTACTGATTGGCACTGATGAGGCGGCACTGATGAGGTGGCAGTAATGATGAGGCACTTATATGCAGCGATGATGAGCACTGTTAGGAGGCACTGATAAGCAGCACTGACGGATACTGAGAGGTGGCACTGATATACAGCACTGATGGGCACTGATATGCAGCACTGACGGGCACTGCTAAGTGGCACTGATGGGCACTCATAGACAGCACTGATTGGCACTCATAGGCGGCACTGGGCGCTGATAGGTGGCACTGATAGGTGGGCACTTGTAGGTGGCAATGGTGGGCACTGATATGTGGCACTGGTACGCATTGATAGGGGCACTGGTGGGCATATACACTGATAGAGGCTCATTCCCTGGTGGTCTAGGGTGGCATCTGAAGGTGGCACTGAGTGCCATCCACACTGAGCATTATGTCACTTACCTGGTGGTCTAGGGGGTTTTCCCTGGTGGTCCAGATCGGCTCCCTGGTGGTCCCTGGTTGGCTCCCTGGTGGTCCTGGGTGGGCACATCCCTGGTGGTCCCTGGGCAGGCTCCCTGGTGGTCTAGGGTGGCGATCCGAGGGAGGGCTGTGCTGATAAATCATCAGCACAAACCCTCCCTGTCAGGAGAGCAGCCGATCGGCTCTCCACTCCTCAGGTCTGCAGACCTGAGTACAGGAAAGCCGATAAACGGCTTTCCTGTATTACACTGTGACCAGCCATGATTGGTCACGGCTGGTCACATGGTAAAGTGCTTCGGCTCGAAGCGCTTTACCGAGATCGGTATTGCGGGGGGTCAGACTGACCTCCCACACCACCGATCGCGCTTCAGCTTGTTATCCTAAGGACGTCATATGACGTCCAGTCAGGATAACTAAGCCACTTCCCAGCCGTCATTTTGCATACGGCGGTCGGGAAGTGGTTAACAAGGGTCCCCCAGATCCCATCCCCCCATGTGAATGAGTATGGGGTACATTGTTTCAGATAAGGGTCTGGTATGGATTTTTGGGGGGGGGGCACGCCATTTTTCAAATGAATTTAGTCAAAAACCATACCAAACCAAAGGGCCAAGTATAGATTGGGGGGGGGGGCATGCTGTGTTTCTTTAACATTTCTCTATTGCTGACAATGTTTTTTTTTCATTCAGCTGTCAGCGGGAAAGCCCGTTGACAGCTGATGACTCATCCGTTGCTAAGGATGCAGCAGCCAGCTTCCTGACCTGATCCTTAATGACCAGCTGTTCCCTGTGCCCTGATTGGGCAAAGCCTTGCACCTGTCACTGCCAATCAGGGCTTAGAATCAACCTGATAGGACATCTTTGGGATGAATTAGAGCGGAGGCTGCGAGCCAGGCCTTCTCTTCTAACATCAGTGCCTGACCTCACAAATACGCCTCTGGAAGAATGGTCAAACATTCCCATAGACACTTCTAAACCTTGTGGACAGCCTTTCCAGAAGAGTTGAAGCTGTTATAGGGCGGGCCAACGCAATACTGAACCTTACGGACTAAGACTGGGATACCATTAAAGTTCATGTGTGTGTAAAGGCAGGTGTCCCAATACTTTTGGTAATATAGTATGTAGGCTTGAGGGTCAGGTATCTAACCAATCTTTAGCCATGTAGTGTATGTATTGTTGAGCTCTATCCGGTTGGCGGGCAGAGTGTTGCTTCATCTTCCTCCTTTTTCTCTTGGTGTAATTTTCCTTCTCCTCATTTCTGACCTCAATCCTAATGAACACCATTCCATTTCCATTAAAGTTCATGTGCTTGTAAAGGCAGATGTCCCAATACTTTTGACATATATATATACAGATGTTTTGCCTTTCATTTTTATTACAAGGTGAGGGTTTACTTATACTTTTTTTTTCTCTTTATTTTTTCGGTAAAGATATTTTGGTACAAAACATGGCCATTTGGGCATACCCCGGCCAGTAGTATACATAATCATACCATTATCCTATAAACATCCTAACAAAAACTAACTGAAACTGCTCAGGTCTGTCATAAGCAGGATGATATACTTTAATGGGGGTTATTCATTTTTATCTTATGTTTAGCTGGATTCCTTTTTTAACCTCCTCCTATCCGCGCCATAGCCGAATGACGGCTACAGCGCGGCTCTAAAATGCCGGGAGGACGTCAATAGACGTCCTCCCATTTGGCTCGTGCTGGGTGCGAGCGGCGCGCGCACGTGCAGGTTAACCCCTTCCCTGCCAATGACATTTATACAGTAATCAGTGGACATTTAAATTTCTGATCGCTGTATAAATGTCATTGGTCCCAAAAAAGTGTCAAAAACGTCCAACATGTCCGCCCCGATATCGCAGTACCGATAAAAATCGCAGATCGCCGCCATTACCAGTAAAAAAAATAAAATAATAAAAACGCCATAAATCAATGTCCATAGTTTGTAGTCGCTATAACTTTTGCGCAACCCAATCAATAAACGCCGATTGCGATTTTTTTTACCAAAAATATGTAGAAGAATATATATCAGCCAAAACTGATGAATAAATTTGTTTTTTTATTTTTTATTTTTGGATATTTATTATAGCAAAAAGTAAAAAATATTGGTTTTTTTTTTCAAAATTGTCTCTCTTTTTTTGTTTATAGCGGCGATCAGAAATGACGCAGAGGGGATCAAATACCACCAAAAGAAAGCTCTATTTGTGGGAAAAAAAGGACGCAAATTTTGTTTGGGTACAACGTCGCACGACCGCGCAATTGTCATTCAAAGGGCGTCAGCGCTGAAAACAGAAAATTGGTCCGGGCAGGAGGGGGGTTTAAGTGCCCAGTAAGGAAGTGGGTTAAGGAATATACAGCACGTGGACATAACTGTGCAGTGTATCCTGCGGTAGGCTCAGGTTCTATTTAAACATGCTTCTTTAAGCCACACCCACTGCACCAGCCTTCAGTAAGCCACACCCACTTCCTATTCTTAGCATACCTCCCAATTTTTTGAGATGTGAACGAGGGACACCTATTAGCAAAAGTATGTACGCCCCCTTAAAGGAGAATTCTACAAAAAAAAAAAAATAGTTAAATCCCCCAAGTTCTTTTTTTTGCCAGTACTATTTATTTTTCTAGCTTTTGAACTTTACAAATGCAGCAATATAGACATTTGATGAAAGGTTTAGCACTGGTAAACACTTTTTAAGGCTCCAGTCACACTAATGCATTTTTTTTTATGCATTTTGCAGATGCAGGGAATTTTTTTAACACGGGTTAAAAATCGTGGCAAAATTGCGGTAAAATCCCATTTAAAAACGTGGTAAAAAAACACGGAAAGCACAGCAAAAAGCACTGCAAAAACGCTGAAAAGCAAAATGCATAGATGTGAATTGAGCCTTAAAGACGAAGTAAACCCAGATTGGGTTTACTTCCTCTATATTCCCCTGCAAAGTAGAAACATAATGGGCTATTATGCATCGCATAGTAGCCCATTATGTGTCACTTAACTGCAAACTAAGCCTGTGATGTCCATCGCTGTCCCCTGTGCTGGCCGCGTCCATCTTCTGCCCCTCTTCCTTCCAAGGCCGCGATCCCCTGCTCTGTGACACAGAGTCGCGTGACGTCACTCCCGCCAGTCACGGCACGATCACAGTGAAGAAACGGCACGGAGGCTGTTTCTTCACTGTGCATGTGCCGAAATGACATTGGCACAGTACACTGCATATCTCCTGAACCGTGCAGGTTTGGGAGATATGCAGGGCACCTACAGGTAAGCCTTATTATAGCAGGTTAAAGTGGTTGTCACGAGTTGACAGCCACTTTAAAGATAAAAAGTGCATTTTATATACATCTATATAGATGAGACCAAAATGAGGGACAAATGAGGAGGAAAGAGGGACTTTGTTCCCAATGAGGGACAGTCCCTCAAAATCAGGGACAGTTGGGAGCTATGTTTTTAGGGTTCCAAAGGTGCCTTAAGTCTTCAGTGGCCTCAGTAATGGCCTTGAGTACACACTGCAATAAAAACTGTTTGCTCTCCACTATAAAAAATTGTAATCAGAGACACAAGTCTGCCAGGAAAGAACCTTTGGAAGCTCAATAACAATGTAACACTCCTTCAGGTTAGTTCTATTAACTTCTTTGTCCCCTGTCTCAGAAATGACATTTAGCTCCCTCTATTTTTGGCTTTCATTAAACCTTCTTCTACTTCTTGTGGTTTCTCCTAAAAGCTTTTCCTCCCCAAATAAATCTGAATATATCCTAATATCTGCTGGCTTAATTTAGTGTCCTCTCCCACCCTCCGCTAATGCGCAGTCCAATATTTCACCATCAAGCGTGACCTTCAAGGGAGTATCCTTTGCTCATCTCACATCCCCAATTGTCATCCTGGGATTTCGTTTCCTCCTCTGTCACTGCCGCTGTTTACAAAGTATTCAAGCAGAGCCAATGTTTTAGTTTTTAAATAAACTATCGATCCGGCTGCCAGGGAAAAGATCAGTTTAATAAAAAATGATTTGGCACCAGAAGGAGTCCAAACAGCCCTGCGATAAATCACGGCTTGAACTCTGAAACTTGCTGTGACGATCCATCCTGCGTCTTGCCGCTGCTGTCAGTGCGGCAAAAATTTAGTCAGAGGTTTTGAGGCCAGGAGAGGTCAGCAGAATGTTGAGACATTTGTTACCATGTTGCAGTGTGAGTGGTCAGCACATTTTAATGTGATCCATTTGGGTTTTCACTAGTCTAGCGTAATAATTTCTTGTATTTAACCACTTCAGTTCCAGAAGATTTACCCCCCTTCATGACCAACCATTTTTGCAATACGGCACTGCATTACTTTAACTGGCAATTGCGCGGTCGTGCGACGTTGTACCCAAATACAATTTATGTCCCTTTTTCCCACAAATAGAGCTTTCTTTTGGTGGCATTTGATCACCTCTGCGGTATTTATTTTTTGCGCTTTAAACAAAAAAATACCAACAATTTTGAAAAAAATGTATAATATTTTACTTTCTGCTATAAAACATAATTTCTTCATCAGTTTAGCCCAATGTGTATTCTGTTACATATTTTTGCTAAAACAAATCCCAATAGGCGTATATTGATTGGCTTGCACAAAAGTTATATTGAGATATTTTTATCATTATTATTATTTTTTTTTTTTACTAGTAATGGTGGCGATCAGCGACTTATGGTGAGACTGCGGTGATTGCGGTGGACAGTCGGACACTAAGGGACAATTCACACCACATGCAGTCCAGTGTGTTTTTTTTTCTGCATCATATATGATTTTTAATGGCATAGTTCACACCAGTGCAGTCAGTTCCAGAAAAAAAGTAGAACATGTTGCATGTTACCTGCACTGGACTGTACTGGAACGCAGTAAAAGCATCAAAAATGCACGGGAACACATCAAAAATGTGTAGCGCCTCTGTAATGTAGGCGTTTTTGAGAGGTATTTTTGCTAGGAGGGGCAAAATTTAGTTAGGCGTGACAAAGTGCAGGTCTGAATGTTTTGATCTGGGCTGGGGAGTGGCTCAGAGTAGGCTGAAGATTGCAGGAAGGGGCACCCCTTGGATACTCCTCCCCTTGGTTCCAGAAAGTACTGGAAGTAGGGATGGATGAGGAGGTGTCAATTTCTGTGTATGTTAAGGAGCCCTGACCAATCCCCATCTGAGATTGGCGGGGGGCAGACCTCCTTAAATACAGTGATCTGCCAGCAGGGGGGTGGAGAGTTCGGGTCGAAGTGGTGAAGATGTAGCAGAGGTGCTGTGGGGGCTTCTACCCAGTTTGGGGGGAGGGTGACCTTGAGGCCTGGAGGCTTGGGTGCAACCAGGAGTGGAGTTGATTCCTTGAGCGGCACAAGGGATTAGGAGAACAGCAGAGGTGCTACTGAGGACACTTTAACAAGTTCCCCACTGCCTACCGTCTATTTACGGCGGCAGTGTGGACGCTGGGCGCGAATCGCCGTAAAAATGCGGCGATCTGTGAATGGCCGCTAGGGGGAGTGCGCACGCACCCGCCGCACTCCTGAGGAGTGTGCCCGCGGCTCGGTCGGACCCGATGTCCGCCGGCGAGCCGCAATGAGCGGCCGCAGGCAAAGAACGGGGTACCGCCGATGTAAACACAGCGGTTCCCCACTCTGTTAGTGGGGGGCATGGGAGAACCACTGATCCCTGTCACTGGGATCAGTTAGATCTCTCATGCCCATGGTAGCCCAACCCCCCCCCCCCCACAGTTGGAACACACCCATGGAACACAGTTAACACCTAGATCTCCCCCTGCAGGTTAACCCCTTCACTGCCAATGACATTTATACAGTAATCAGTGGACATTTAAATTTCTGATCGCTGTATAAATGTCATTGGTCCCAAAAAAGTGTCAAAAATGTCCGACATGTCCGCCCCAATATCGCAGTACCACTAAAAATCGCAGCATTACTAGTAAAAAAACAAAAAAAACCCCAGAAATGAATTCTCACCATCCGTAAACGCGGCCACTTTTGCGCAAACCAATCAATAAACACCGATTGCGTTTTTTTTTATCACAAATATGAGGAAGAATATAAATCGGCCAAAACCAGTGAAAAAAAATGTTTTTTTATATATTTTTTTTTGGATTTGTATTTTAGCAAAAAGTAAGAAATTTGGGTTTTTTTTGCAAAATGGTCGCTCTTTTTTTGTTTATAGCGGTGATCAGAAATGACGCAGAGGGGATCAAATACCACCAAAAGAAAGCTCTATTTGTGGGAAAAAAGGACGCAAATTTCGTTTGGGTACAACGTTGCACGACCGCGCAATTTTCAGTTAAAGCGACGCAGTGCCGAATCGCAAAAAAGCGCTCTGGTCCTAACCTGGGAAATTCTTCCGGGGCTGAAGTGGTTAAAGTGTACACTGGAGTCGGTGAGTGACAGACCCTGGGAGCTGGAGGACAAGGCTGGAGCAGGCTGGGAGAGGAATAGTGGACAGTCTGTGGAGGTCTCAGTGGGGTCAGGGGAACAAGTGTCACTGGGAGGAAAGCAGACCGGTGTGGTCTGGAAGAGGGATGGGCTAGGAGTTGTAGTCCATCAAAGGCCCAGCTAGCACCAACATACTAAGCTACACTTGAGGGGTCCTTGACCCTAGCCTGTAATGGGTGGTTGGGAGGTCCTGCTGACTGAAGTGCGGGCCTCACCATGTGCTAGCTGTGGTGAAGAGAAAGGAGATATGTGAGCCTGATAAATTTTACTTCAGGTCAGTCTGCAAGTAAAGTGCTTGAGAGAAGTGAAAGGAGTAACAGTCTGCAAGCGAAGTGCTGGAGGAAGTGAAGTGTGTATATACAGTGTGTATATAGAAGGTCCCGCGTGTTGATTCTTTGGGGCATCCCACAGTCATCCTTTTTCCCCATCCGAGCTAATCCCCTAAATAAAACAAACAAAAACAGTTAATTGACCGTGGATGCGTGAGATATGGTGGGATTGAGGGCAGCCAGAAGGTGAACCACAACTTCCAGCCACCCCTGAAGAGGCACATGGCTACAAACACATAAAAAAATGCACTGGACCCTAGTATAGTAAAAAAAAAAAAAAAAAAGGAAAAAAGAACAGAAAAAGCACCTAGAATGCACCAGAAACGCATCAAAAAAGCACTCGAACATTTGAAAAACATGTTAAAAACGTGCATGCAGAATTGTATCCAGAACGGATCTGGAGTGCGTTTTTATGGTGTGAACCAGCCCTAACTGACACTTTTTGGGGACCAGTCACACTAATACAGTGATCAGTGCTAAAAAAAATGCACTGTCACTGTAATAATGACACTGGCTGGGAAGGGGTTAACATCAGGGGTGATCAAAGGGTTAAATGTGTGCCTGAGCAAGCTGCTTGCTGTGAGGACACCTGGCTAGAGGGAGGAGCCAGGATCGTTGGCATGGGACCTGAGAAGAGGAGGATCCGGGCTGCTCTGTGCAAAACTACCACACAGAACAGGTAAGTTTAACATGTTTGTTATTTAAAAACACAACAAAAAAACAAAGCTTTAATATCGCTTTAAATCTTGATCATCACAGGTGAAGCAGTTCCGGCACCTCCAGCATTGAATGCATGTAATGGCAAAGGGGTGCGGGGATGTGCTAGAAGGTCTAATAATGATGGCTCTTGGGGGAACTATTGTTGTGGATGAGTCTGTTGTTGCTGGTGAGGTGTATTGTTGCTGAAGGGGGATCTATTTTTCAATGGACTAGTCTTTTTCTGCTGTCAGTTTTCTATGTTTCTGTGAGATCTATTGTTGCTGGGGGGGGGGGGGGGGCAA
>BLSH010211644.1:62091-75236 GCA_018402905.1 Glandirana rugosa | reverse complement strand
CCAAAGTGCTTCCTGTCATCCAACCAACTGTACCCCAACCGTTTCATCACACAGCACAATACTGCCCTGCTACCCAGTGAGAGGTAATGATGTGCTGTAACCCCTAGCAAACACTCAGTGAGTGATAATGATTAGCAGTAGCCTATAGCAACCAATCCGTGAGCAGTAATAATGTGCAGTAATGTCTATCAACCAACCAGTCAGTGAACGGTAATAATGTGCAGTAACCTCTAGCAACCAATGGGTAATTGGTAATGATGTGCAGTTTCCTTTAACAACCAATCATTGAGTGGTAATATTGTGCAGTAACCTCTAGCAAGCAACCAATCAGTGAGTGGTAATGATGTGTAATAACCTCTAGCAACTAATCAGTGAGCCTGAAGCAGTCAGTGAGTGTGAACCAAATCTTTACATTTACGATATTAAAGTTTTATTTTAGATAATTCTATGTGCCTGTTTGTTTTTTGGGATGTTGAGGGGGAGAGCGAAATTGCTAGGGGTGGGGGGGGCGGCAGGAAAATGTTTGCCCAGGGTGAGTGGGCCAATACACACTGGGGTAAAGCCATGGAGGTCCTAGCCAGCTGTAACACCCCCTCACATGGAGAACATCTGATCAGCTGCAGGCAATAACGGGCTCTACCGCCATCCTAGCCTTCACCGAAAGCCGTCACCACATTGCATGGCAGGAACGGTGATGTAATGAGGAAATGCTGGGCATTCTGATATCTCCTTTACACCAAAGTCTGCAGCATTTCCCTTATATCATAATCAGCAGCATTGCCCTTTACATTGAAGTTCCCCTTGAATTGTAAGGGGGAATTGTGCAGACTCTGATGTAAGGGGAAACTCTGTGTTGGCTGGGTTATATTAGCCTGACCTTCATTTAAATGGTTTTTGACTTTTGGTATAACTTAAAGCGGAGTGCCACCCAAAAGTGGAACTTCCGCTTTAAGGGAAGGTGACCCCCCGACATGCCTCAATTGGCATGTCATTTTTTTGGGGGGGTGACCAGGGACCCTATTTTCACAGGGTCCCAGGTCCACTTCCTCCCCTGGAGCCGCGGCTCCAGAAGGAAGTCCGCCTTCCCCCCTCCCTCTCGGCGATCTTCTGGGACACGTCACAGGTCCCAGAAGATACGCCGAGCCATTCACAAGCCGGGTGCCCACACTTGTGATGCCGGTGCCCAGAGGATACGCCGAGCCATTCACAAGCCGGGTGCCCACACTTGTGATGCCGGTGCCCAGAGGATACGCTGAGCCTTTCACAAGCCGGGTGCCCACACTTGTGATGCCGGTGCCCAGAGGATATGCCGAGCCATTCACAAGCTGGGTGCCCACACTTGTGATGCCGGTGCCCAGAGGATACGCTGAGCCATTCACAAGCTGGGTGCCCACACTTGTGATGCCGGTGCCCAGAGGATACGCTGAGCCATTCACAAGCCGGGTGCCCACACTTGTGATGCTGGCGCCGCCGAAGGGAGGGGGAGACAAGTGAGCCCTCGGGCGCCGCATCGCTGGAACAAGGGGTAGGTGAGTGGACGATTGTTAAGAGTCAGCAGCTACCCTTTTGGTAGCTGCTGACTTTTAACAGGGTGGAACTCCGCTTTAAGCACATTGCTAGTAGCTGCTGCACAAATTTTATCTATATTTGTGTGCGTGTATTATATATATATACCCTATATTTATTGATATTTGAGTAAAGAGTAATTAGAGAAAATTTTAGAAAGTGTGAATTTATGGTGCATAGGAATTGAGGCTCTTAAAATATGCAGTTTATACGGTTAATTTTTATTGCTTGAATTATTTTTCCCATTATGGGCGTGAGTGGGGCCTCATTTCTAAGGTTTGCCTAAGGCCTCACAAAGCCTAGAGCCGCCTCTGACTGGCAATACCTGTGTACTGGCAATACCTGTGTACTGGCTGATGGCAATACCTGTGTACTGGCAATACCTGTGTACTGGCTGGCGGAAATACCTGTGTACTGGCTGGCTGCAATACCTGTGCACTGGCAATACCTGTGTACTGTCTGGCGGCAATACCTGTGTACTGGCTGGCGGCAATATCTGTGTATTGACAATACCTTTGTACTGGTTGTTGGCAATACCTGTGTACTGGCTGGCGGCAAAACCTGTGTACTGCAAATACCTGTGTACTGGCTGGCGGCAATAGCTGTGTACTGGCAATACCTGTGTACTGGCTGGTGGCAATACCTGTGTACTGGCTGGCTGCAATACCTGTGTACTTGACAATACCTGTGTACTTGCTGGCTGCAATACCTGTGTACTGACTGGCTACAATACCTGTGTACTGGCTGGCTACAATACCTGTGTACTGGCTGGCTACAATACCTGTGTACTGGCTGGCTACAATACCTGTGTACTGGCTGGCTTCAATACCTGTGTACTGGTTGGCTGCAATACCTGTGTACTGACAATACCTGTGTACTGGCTGGCTGCAATACCTGTGTACTGGCTGGCTTCAATACCTGTGTACTGGCTGGCTACAATACCAGTTTAATGGCTGGCTGCAATACCTGTGTACTGGCTGGTTGCAATACCTGTGTACTGGCTGGCTACAATACCTGTGTACTGACAATACCTGTGTACTTGCTGGCTGCAATACCTGTGTACTGGCTGCATACTGTGTTACTGGCTGCAGTATACCCCACCTGTGATGCTGAGCTGTGTACTCCTGACACAATATGTGGAATACAGGGGACGGAGTTGGTGGATTCTATAAGGAGTGGGGCTTATGAGATGTAGGAGGGGTAAAAAAGGTTGGGCTGGGCCTGGCGCCCCCCCCCCCCATCCTTAAACTTCACCAGCCGCCACTGCCTACAGGGCTCCTTTGTACCCTGGTTGAGAATGACCGTATTCAGTTAAAAAAGAGTGGCAGTGGCTCCACAATTATTTGTGCACCATCAAATGGGACGTCAGCCACAACTCAAGTAACCCCTAGCTATTTCTGGAGGAACCCTAGATCTTCTTGGTACCCTGGTTGAGAATGACTCTGATAGAGCAAAATGAGTGGCAGTGGCTCCAGAACTATCTGGGCACCATTAAATGGGAGGTCAATCAGCCACAGCCCAAGGAACCCCTAGCTATTTTGAGAGGAACCCTAGGGCTCCTTGGTACCCTGGTTGAGAATGACTGTATTCGATCAATAAGAGTGGCATTGGAACCCCTAGTGGCTCAAGGAACCCCTAGAAATCTCTGGAGGAGCCCTGGGTGAGAATGACTTCTATCATAAGGGGTGTGCCTAATCCTGGGGTTGGCAACCTGTCAATTGCAATCTACCTGTTGATCGCGGGCAGGTGACAGTTAAACAGTGTTCCTTTCTTGCCGACCCCCAGAATTTGGACAGAGGTAGAATCGGTACCAATATATGCCACCCCCTCCACTCCCCTTGTCCCTCTTCTTTCTGCTGCCCAGGTCCCCCTTGCTCCCCTCTCCCCCCATTGTTTCAGGATGGGAGAGCGGGGAAGAGGCCTGTAAACGTTGCACACGTGAGCTATGAGGTGCACACCCCAATGCAATAGTCTGCGCACACCTATGACGGCTATACAGTATAAATAATAACATTATATTCTAGGCCAGATATCTTCCACTTCCAAAAATGTTTTACATTTTTTATTTTTTTTTTAAGAACAATGAAATACCATATGGGCATTATGACTGCAGATAAGAGAAACTAGGAGTAAAACCATACAAGGTTCTTCATATATTCAAAGTATAGACAGGCTATACCACCTGCGAGAACAAAGGACAGGCTGGATGTCTTTCAAGAGATATGGGTGCCATACCTCGGCTACCACCCAAAAGAGTTTCAATAGCTAAGACAAGTATGCAGGCACTATGGGCAGGTGTCAGGAATCAGCAGGGAGGATGTGCATAGCTACATTAGGAAACTGGGACCAGAATATAAATAAATAAATATATATATATTACACTATATTGTCTAAAGTATTGGGACGCCTGCCTTTACACGCACATGAACTTTAATGGCATCCCACTCTTGGTCTGTAGGGTTCTGTAGGGTTCAATATTGAGTTGGCCCACCCTTTGCAGTTATAACAGTTTCACCTATTCTGGGAAGGCCGTCCACAAGGTTTAGGAGTGTCTATGGGAATGTTTGACCATTCTTCCAGAAGATCATGCCTTATAAAGTCCCATCAGAGGGTCTCTCTTGTAGCTTGTAGGATTTGGGGATGTGGGCATCTTCTCTTGTTTCCATACCAGAATCAGCTTAACCAGGTTCTTCTGGGAAGGCTGTCCACGAGGTTTAGGAGTGTCTATGGGCATCTTTGACCATTCTTCCAGAAGCACATTTGTGAGGTCAGGCACTGATGTTGGACGAGAAGGCCTGGCTCACAGTCTCCACTCTAAGTTATCCCAAAGGTATTCTTTTGTGTTGAGGTCAGGACTCTGTGCAGGCCAGTCAAGTTCCTCCACCCCAAACTTGCTCATCCATGTCTTTATGGACCTTGCTTTGTGCAGTGGTGGGCAGTCATGTTGGAACTGGAAGGGGCCATCCCCAAACTCTTCCCACAAAGTTGGGGCCATGAAATTGTCCAAAATGTCTTGGTATGCCAACGCCTTAAGAGTTCCCTTCACTGGAACTAAGGGGCCAAGCCCAACCCCTGAAAAAACACCCCACACCACAATTCTTTATTATATAAAGCTACTAAATAGAATTATTAATGAAGTACCAATGTCCCAATATCAATTATCAACAAAAACAGTGGAGGCAACCAGGGACTTTACCGGAACATAAGGATTGTATTAAAAATATATACATTTTATTAACAGATTCGTAAATAAAACAGCCCCACCATGTGGGTACTGATGTGTGTCAAGGACATATACATAAATTCAATGCTGCAATGACAATTGTCTGAAACTGTTAGTTGGAGACCCACAAATCAGTAGGCCCTGAGATCAGGCTCATGAGATGAGTCCATCCAACTTGAACTTTGACGTGTTTCGCAGCGGAGCACTTCCTCAGAACCGTTTCAGTGGCAAGGATTCTGACACCATAATCCCCCCCCCCCCCCTCCACCAAATGATTTGGACCAGCGCACAAAGCAAGGTTCATAAAGACATGGATGAGCGGGTTTAAGAGACCCCTGCTATATACTATATATACAAATGGGGAACACAGGAAGGTAAAGCTGGAGGTGCAGAGAACATATCGCAAGGGGGAACCAAAACTGTGATCAGAAAAAAGGGGTAACAGGAATAAGGCAGCAGGGTTCAGGTTATAGCCAACGCTGTATCTAGGCCTAGGCCAGAGATAGGCAATTAGCGGACCTCCAGATGTTGCAGAACTACAAATCCCATGAGGCATAGCAAGACTCTGACTGCCACAAGTATGACACCCAGAGGCAGAGGCATGATAAGACTTGTAGTTTTGCAACAGCTGGAGGTCCGCTAATTGCTTATCCCTGGCCTAGGCCGCCCAGGCCTAGGGCGGCACTTTGCAGGGGGGCAGCACAAAAAGAGTCCCCGCCGGCTTGCACTACCCTTTTAGTGTAGCGCCAGTCTTATGGGGCAGACTGGGCCGGGAGACAAACTGGGCACCTCCATAAAGTGCCTGCACTTGCTGCCGATATGATAATACCGACAGGGCCGCCTTCAGGGGCGGACCCGGGCATCCCTAGGGACCCAGGCGGCAGGCCCAAGGCAATGAGTTGTTCTGCTGCTCCATAGCCAAACAGGAAGTGTGGAAATCTCTTAAGGGATCCATTGCCCCCCCATCCCACCCCCAAGGTTCTCAGAGCTAGGGTCCCAGCTGGAAAATTAAACAGGAAGGGGTGTGGCTTTGACAGGAAGAGGTGGTTCATATTTAAATGAGGGGGTGCATGAGTTTAGTCAGGCCTAGGGCAGCACAAAACCTAAATACACCACTGGTTATAGGTACAAAGCAGAGCAGGAATAAGATAACAGCCAGCAGTGTCTGGACTAAATACCCTACCACTAGCCAGCACCAGGTGAAGCTGATTACTGGGATCTGATGGCTGCTGGGAGACACCCACTGGTGGACAGTGGAACTACAAACTCCCCCACTGGGAAGCACAGTGCCACCAGCAGATAATCCAGGTCCTGACAGCAGGAGAACAGCCCTCCACTGCTAAAGGAACCCCTAGCAACCTCCGGAGGAATCTTGGTTTGAAAAAAAAAATGGTTAACATATATACATAAAATTGCCTTCACTTGGATTCTCATTCAGACTTCATTTTTTTTTTCCTCCAATGCATTTCCTGTTTCCAGGTACCGGAGCCTGAAACAATTTGGAGTGGATATCTGCCAGACCTGTTTCCTAACTGGGCAAGCAAGCAAAGGAAGCAAACTCCATTACCCAATCATGGAATATTACACAACGGTATTTTATTTTATTTATTTTTTTAAAGGGAGAACTGGTATTGTCCTGTAATTTTGAACGTGTTTCGCCTCTAAGTAGCTTCTTCAGTTGTAATGTGTGAGCGGAAGGAAAAGGATGGGGCACTGGAGAACAGGGGCCGTAGCTTGGCTTGTAGATCCACCTTTTGACCAAGGAAGAAAACAACAAAGGCAGCTGTATATAGTCTAGAAACGTTTTATAGAATTACAATACATAAGTAAACCAAGTAAATAAATTTAGCCATGGAATATTGCACGTTTTTTTATTTTAAAGGGAGCCCATTGATGCACACATTCAAACTTGTTCTGTAATGTTGAACGCATTTCGCCTCTAATTCAAGCAGAGGGAGGCCATAGATGGGCACTTTCAAACTGGTATTGTCCTGTAATTTTGAACGTGTTACGCCTCTAATCCAAGTAGCTTCTTCAGTTGTAATGTGTGAGCGGAAGGAAAAGGATGGGGCGCTGGAGAACGGGCAGTAGGTTGGCTCGTAGATCCACTTGTTGACCAAGGAAGAAAACAACAAAGACAGCTAGCTGTATATAATCTAGAAACGTTTTATAGAATTAAAATAAATAAGTAAACCAAATAAATCTAGTCATGGAATATTGCACGTTTTTTTATTTTAAAGGGAGCCCATTGATGCACACATTCAAACTTGTTCTGTAATGTTGAACGCATTTCGCCTCTAATTCAAGCAGCTTCCTCAGTTCTAATTTGTGAGCAGAAGGAAAGGAATTGGGGCGCTGGAGAACAGGGGCCATAGTTTGACTTGTAGGTCCACTTTTTGAGTAAGGAATATAAAACAAAAAAGGTAAAAAGTAAATAATGTAAATCATGGAATATTACACAATGGTATTTATTTTAAATAGAGCCTGCAGATAGACACTTCAATTGGGCTTGTCCTGTAATGTTGAACGCGTTTCGCCTCTAATCCAAGTAGCTTCCTCAGTTCTAATGCGGGAGCAAAAGGAAAGGAAAAGGGCGCTAGAGAATAGAGGCTTGAAAATCTGTTTTTTGACCAAGGAAGAAAGCAACAAAGCCAGTTGTATATAGTCCAGGAAAGATTTATATAAATAAGTAAACCTTATCATGGAATATTACACAACGTTACTTATTTTAAAGGGAGCCCATAGACAGACACATATTCAAATGGACTTGTTGAACGCGTTTCACCTCTAATCCTAGAAGCTTCCTCAGTTCTATTGTGTGAGCGGAAGAATAGGGCACTGGAGCACAGGGGTCGTAGGTTGGCTCGTAGATCCACTTTTTGACCAAGGAATAAAAAAGCAAAAAGGCAGTTGTATATAGTCCAGAAAAGATTTATAGAAATAAAAGAAGTAAACCAAGAAAATCCAATCATGCAATATTATACAACATTATTTATTTTAAAGGGAGCCCATAGACAGACACATTTAACTGGACAGGCCCTGTAATGTTAGACGCGTTTCACCTCGAATACAAGTATAGCTTTCTCAGTTCTAATGTGTGAGCAGAAGGAAAGGAAGGGCGCTGGAGAATAAGGGCTTGTAGATCCACTTTTTGAACAAGAAAGCAAAAAGGCAGTTGTATGTAGTCCAGAAAATATTTATAGAAATAAAATAATAAGCAAACCAAGTACATAAATTAAATAAAGAACTAAAAAAAAATAACCAAACAAAAGTTTCAAATAAAAATATATCCAATTAATTTAATTATATATTTATCTTCAAAGATATGTGTCTTCAATAAATTTATCTTTAATACATTTTATTAGAATAGTTTTATTTTATTTAAATGTTTTTTTTTTTATTTTTAATAAATGTATTTATTTTCAATACATTTATTTTTAAATACAAATTAATATGACACGTTTCAGGGGGGGGGCTGAAAGGTCTACCTTCATCGAGACTATAAGAGATGACATGAAAAATACAATAAATATAGAAGCTAAATTGTTCATTTTAAAAAGCTATAAAAGTCTTATATAATTAATTGTTTGTTTAAAAAAAAAAAAAAAAAATTAAAATCAAGATAATATTAATAACTAAGCAAAAGTAGGGTTAAGTAGCATGTTATGTTATATTTGTATCCCATTTTATTATATTTATGATTTATTTCTATTTGTTGATATACCCCCTTGAACCTGCAATAGGGGAAATCTTTTTATTGAACGCAACTTCTAAGAAAAATCTTTTTCTGACTCGGTTTAGTTGTATTGTATTTATTGAACACAGATAATCTCTGTAAAGGTGCAAAGGCAGGAAATTCTTCAGGTCTTGCTGTTCAGCAATAAAAATAAAAAAAATCCCCACTGTGAAGTTTAGCTCGGATCTATCAATAGAGATATCCTATGATGGTTTTTCCATTTGTTTCTATAACAGAATATCATTTTTATTTATTTTTTTTTGCAGACAACCTCGGGAGAGAAAATGAGGGATTTTGCTACCACTCTCAAAAATAAATTTAGGACGCGTCAGTATTTTAGCCGCCACCCGCTGCGAGGCTACCTTCCTGTGCAGTCCATGCTAGAGGCTGAAGTTATCGACACCGACACGTAAGGAACATTGAAGATAATGGTCTATATTGTGGGGGCACTGGTGGGTAGGGCTTGTGGACGTTCTGTACGGTGGGGGAAATAATGATCGGCTCCCCTGCAGATGGTGTAAGTTTGCCGGCTTACAAAGAAATGAAGGGTCTATCATTTTTATCATCGGTGTATTTTATATGATAGAGACAGAAGATCAACCAAAATACAATACAAATGTTATAAATGGAGTTGCAGTTCAGTGAGTAAAATAAATATTTGATCCCCTTAGTAGTTGGTGGAGAAACCCTTGTTGGCGAGCACAGAGGTCAGACGTTTCTTGTAGTTGGAGACCAGGTTTGCAGACATCTCAGGAGGGATTTTGGTCCACTCTTCTCTACAACCTTAAAGTATCTTGGCTTTTGCTTGGCAACTCGCAGTTTCAGTTCCCTCCATAAATTTTCTATAGGATCAAGGTTGTCATGACCTTAATGTGCTTCTTCTTGAGCCAGATCTTCTCTAAATCCTTAAGGTTTCTTGGACATCTATTGGGCAACTCGAAGTTTCAGCTCCCTCCATAAATTTTCTATAGGATTAAGGTTGGCTAGGCCACTCCATGACCCTAATGTGCTTCTTCTTGAGCCACTCCTTTGTTGCCTTGGCGGTATACTTTGGGTCATGGTCGAAGACCCATCCATGACCCATCTTGGTCGCTCTTCTTTACAGATCTTCTCTAAATCCTTAAGGTTTCTTGGCCGTCTCTTGGGAAACTCGAAGTTTCAGCTCCCTCCATAAATTTTCTACAGGATTAAGGTTGGCTAGGCCACTCCATGACCCTAATGTGCTTCTTCTTGAGCCACTCCTTTGTTGCCTTGGCGGTATATTTTGAGTCATGGTCATGTTGAAAGACCCATCCATGACCCATCTTGGTCACTCTTCTTTACAGATCTTCTCTAAATCCTTAAGGTTTCTTGGCCGTCTCTAGGGCAACTCGAAGTTTCAGCTCCCTCCATAAATTTTCTACAGGATTAAGGTTGGCTAGGCCACTCCATGATCCTAATGTGCTTCTTCTTGAGCCACTCCTTTGTTGCCTTGGCGGTATATTTTGGGTCATGGTCATGTTGAAAGCCCCATCCATGACCCATCTTGGTCACTCTTCTTTACAGATCTTCTCTAAATCCTTAAGGTTTCTTGGCCGTCTCTTGGGCAACTCGAAGTTTCAGCTCCCTCCATAAATTTCCTATAGGATTAAGGTTGGCTAGGCCACTCCATGACCCTAATGTGCTTCTTCTTGAGCCACTCCTTTGTTGCCTTGGCGGTATGTTTTGGGTCATGGTCATGTTGGAAGACACATCCACGTCCCATCTTGGTCACTCTTCAGAGAAACGGCCCCATAGCACTATGTTTCCACCTCCGTGTGTGACTGTAGGGATGGTGTTCTTAGGGTCATAGTCAGCATTTTTCTTCCTCCAAACACGGCGAGTCCAGTTAATTCCAAAGAGCTCAATTTTGGTCTCATCTGACCACAGCACTTTCTCCCAATCCTTCTCTGAAATATTTAGATGTTCATTAGCAGGCTTCAGAGACCAAAATTTGAGCTCTGGCATTAACTCGACTCGCCATGTTTTGGAGGAAGAAAAATGCTGACTATGACCCCAAGAACACCATCCCTACAGTCACACACGGAGGTGGAAACATGGTGCTTTGGGGCTGTTTCTCTGCTAAAGGTACAGAATGACTTTGCCGCATTGAAGGACGGGGCCATGTATTGTAAAATCTTGGATGAGAACCTTCTTCCCTCAGCCAGAACACTGATGATGGGTCTTCCAGCAAGACCATGTCCCAAAACATATCACCAAGGCAACAAAGGAGTGGCTCAAGAAGAAGCACATTAGGGGTCATGGAGTGGCCTAGCCAACCTTAATCCTATAGAAAATTTATGGAGGGAGCTGAAAGAAGAGTGACCAAGATGGGTCATGGATGGGTCTTTCGACATGACCATGACTCAAAACATACCGCCAAGACAACAAAGGAGTGGCTCAAGAAGAAGCACAATAAGGTCATGGAGTGGCCTAGCCAGTCTCCAGACCTTAATCCTATAGAAAATTTATGGGGGGAGCTGAAACTTCGAGTTGCCAAGCAAAAGCAAAGATATTTTAAGGTTTTAGAGAAGATCTGTAGAGAAGAGTGGACCAAAATCCCTCCTGAGATGTCTGCAAACCTGGCCACCAACTACAAGAAACGTCTGACCTCTGTGCTTGCCAACAAGGGTTTCTCCACCAACTACTAAGAAATCAAATTTCTTCCATCAATTTAGACCAATATGTATTCTGCTACATATTTTTGGTAAAAAAAAAATCCCAATAAGCGTATATGGATTGGTTTGCGCAAAAGTCATAGCGTCTACAAACTATGGGATGTATACAGAAATTTCTATTTATTCTAGTAATGGCAGTGATCATAGCGGGACTGCGATATTGCGGTGGACAATCTGAGACTCTGTGGGGACCAGTGACGCTAATACAGTGATCAGTTCTAAAAATATGCACTGTCACTGTACTAATGACGCTGGCTGGGAAGGGGCTAAACAGGGGCAATCAAAGGGTTAAATGTGTGCCTAGCCAGTGTTTTTGAGCAGTAAGGGATGTGATGGATTTTATTCCCTACTTTGCAGGGACACGAAATCCAGTACATCCGCACTGACCGGACGGAGCTCTGCATTGTTTACCCGCTGATTGGCTTGTGCTGTGTCTAATCACAGTACAGCGGCGGTGCGCATCCCCTACCCAGAAGTGCTGAATCACGTGCTAGGTACGTGATCTGGCACAGGAGAGCCACTCTGCCACCGTACTCCTACGTGAGGTGGTCCTGGTTAAGTGGTTAATAAATACTGTTCTGGGTCCTGGAGTTCGGAGACTTTGTCGAGCTTTGGGTGGCATAAAGCCACAAGTCCACATTTTACTTGGTAGCAGGAGCTCCTTTATATATGCACACCTCCCAACTTTCTGAGATGGGAATGAGGGACACCTATTAGCAAAAGTAGGCAGGCATAGGACACACCCCCTGCCACGCCCCCTTAAAGGAGAAGTATAAAAAAACGAATGATTGGTTAAACCCACAAGTGTTTTTTTTTTTTATCACTACTATTCCTTTGTATTGACTTTTGGACTTTGCAAATGCATCAATTTAGAAATCGGATGAAAGGTTTAGCCCTCGGAAACACCTTTTTTAAGATAAATAGTGCATTTTATAAACAGCTATCAGACCAACATGAGGGACAAATGAGGAGGAAAGAGGGACTTTGTTCCGGATGAGGGACAGTCCCTTGAAATAGGGGACATTTGGGAGCTATGCTATTCTTGTGTGCACCAACGGTACAACTGGGCCCCAACGCTAGCTGGCTGAAGAGTTACAACTAAAGATGGTCCCTTTTACAGATGCTACACATTGATCTTTACCTATTGCTTATGCTTAGAGGTATCTCTCAGGGTACGTTGCACCATATCAGACCCATCCTCCTAGACTGCACTATAGACTAGTTATAGCATTTTGTATTCACATTGCAGTTAATGCTTCTATGCACTGTTGCTAGGAACCCCTAGCAAACTCTGGGGGAACCCTGGTTGAGAAACCCCGGTCTATGGTTCTAAAGTTTTACAGTGCCTTGAAAACGTATTCTTAGCCCTTGAAATGATGTATATGGCTATGTATGGCCTAAGTTTTTCATCCACACTTGGTGAAGAGCTCCAGGGTTGGTGTCTGATGTAGATTTTCTCAGATCTTGATATATGTTTATCATGTAATTTACTATTTCCATTATTAATTTGTGGCAGGTCCTTGTCCTCCCCAATGCTCCCCCATGCTGATACACATTCAAGGATAGAGCACTTTGCCAGCAGGTTGGTATCAATTACTCAGGCAATGCCTTTTTATAAATGCTTCATCTGCAATATTTCAGTTGGTGAAAGGGTCTCATTATCCCCTTGCTGCCACTCAGTGGTGCTTTTTAAAGCTCTGAATGCCATAACTCGGAGGTGGGCTTCCTGACCATCTGACTGCTGTGATTGGCTGTCACAGTGGTCACATGATCAGAAGCTCCCAATCCCCTTCGAATCACCCTCCCACAGTAGTGTGCTCTGCCCCCTTAACATCAACCCCCACAGTAGTGTCCTCTGCCCCCTTCACATCACCCCCCACAGTAGTGTCCTCTGCTCCCCTTCACATCACCCCCGTCTCCTGTG
>BLSH010211644.1:27634-43390 GCA_018402905.1 Glandirana rugosa | reverse complement strand
CCCCCCCCCCCCCGTCTCTCTGACCCCCCCGTCTGTGTCTCTCTCTCTCTCACCCCAACTGTGTCTCTCTCTCTGATCCCCCCGACTCTCTCTCTCTGATCCCCCCGTCTCTTTCTCTCTCTCTCTGACACACCCCTCCCTCTCTCTCTCCCCCTGATCCCCCCTCCCCCTAACACCCCACCTGGTGATGCTGCTAGGAAAGCCTCGTACACACGGGACAGCAATCGTACGTACGATCGTCGCAAATTGTATTTTGCATAGTGACTGCACTACACGAGGATACGAGCACAGAAGAACGTTCAGGTGCATGTAATTAGCATCCGGCTGTTCCTGACTTCTGAGCATGCGTGTTTTTCACAATACAACTTGTTGTACCAACTGCTCTGTACACACGATACAACGGTCGTATGAGCGCTTGTTGGTACGACCAAGTTTTCCTAGTCTGCTCATACAACTCCCTTGTACGACCGTCGTATGTTTGACTGCTCTAATCCCGCATACGAACGATCGATATCGCATATAACAGTCGTAAGTACGACCTGTTGTATACGATCGTCGTCCCGTGTGTACGGGGCTTTAGTCTGTTATTTTTCAAGGGAACAAGCTGTCTTGCAGATGTAGCAGTTAGAGGGTTAAATCAAAACATTTAACACTGGCATAGGGGGTAGAGTCAGGGGCGGCAAAATGAGGTTTCAGCTAGGGTGTCAAGAATCCTTGCACCGGCCCTGGTTTGGTAAATTAATCCTGAACCTAATCTGCTTATATTTTTGCATCCCTTCCCGCATCAACATTGCTAATGAAACTTTCAAATAAAACCATTTTAATGACATACCTTAAGCCAGCCATAGACGGATCCAAAGTCAGACGGTGGTTGAAGGAAAAAAAAATAAATAAAATTGTGGCCGGCCTTACTTCAGACACTATGATGTCATAATGTGAGACTGCTAGAGATTTCTGCCATTACAGCCCCTTTACAAATCAATGATGTTTGGGCTCTGAGCCCTCTTGCTATTTCTCTTAGCAATACATAAAGATCAAAGGCATAAAAAGGGAAAAAAAAGAATAATATCTTGTGAAAGAAATAAGATAAACCATTGGCTAAGAAGCCGGTCCTTTTTATTGGCTTGGATGAGCACCAAAAACATGGACCATTAACTTCAAGGGCCCCAGAGGGCAACAAAGCTTTACAGTCTATTTACATTTTGTACAAATCACACTCTTAATGCCAATCTCCATGTTTTTAATGACGGTTAAATAGTTTGTTTGCACCAAACCTATTACCCTCACTAGTAGATGTGCCCGCTGTATAAAGCCTCAGCATGGGAACTTCCTATTCCCCTCCCAAAACAAAACCCAGTTGGGACTGAGCGGTGCTCAGCTATTTACAGGGAACTTTGTATTTTCTGAATGAATACAAAGCTTCCTATGAATGGCCAAGTTGGAGGTCTGTCATCCGACTGCCTCAGCCAATCAGAGGAAGCTGTACTTGGCCAGTCACAGGAAGCCTTGAATCCCATGAACAATGCAGCTTAATTTGATTGGCTGAGGCAGTCGGGTGATGGCCCTCCAACTCGGCCAGTCCCAGGAAGCTTTGTATCCTATGAACGAGTTGGAGGGCTGTCACCCGACTGCCTCAGACCAACAGAGGAAGCTTTGTATGCATTCATAGAACTGATTGGCTGAGGCACTCGAATGACAGCCCTCCGACTTTGCCATTCACAGGAAGCTTTGAATTCTATGAATGAGTTGGAGGGCTGTCATCCGACTGCCTCAACCAATCAAAGGAAGCTTTGTACTCATTCATAGAATACAAAGCTGCCTGTGAATGGGCAAGTTGGAGGTCTGTCATCCGACTGCCTCAACCAATCAAAGGAAGCTTTGTACTCATTCATAGAATACAAAGCTGCCTGTGAATGGCCAAGTTGGAGGTCTGTCATTCGACTGCCTCAACCAATCAGAGGAAGCTGTACTTGGCCAGTCACAGAAAGCCTTGAATTCTATGAACAAGTACAGCTTCCTTTGATTGGCTGAGGCAGTTGGGTGACAGACTCCCGACTTGGCCATTCACAGGAAGCTTTGAATTCTATGAATGAGTACAAAGCTTCCTTTGATTGGTTGAGGCAGTCGGGCGACAGCCCTCCAACCCAGCCAGTCACAGGAAGCTTTGTATCCTATGAACAAGTACAGCTTCCTCTGACTTGGCCATTCACAGGAAGCTTTGAATTCTATGAATGAGTACAAAACTTCCTTTGATTGAGGCAGTCGGGTGACAGCCCTCCAACTCGGCCAGTCACAGGAAGCTTTGTATCCTATGAACGAGTTGGAGGGCTGTCATCCGACTGCCTCAACCAATCAAAGGAAGCTTTGTACTCATTCAAGAATACAAAGCTGCCTGTGAATGGCTGAGTTGGAGTTCTGTCACCCGACTGCCTCAGACAGACAATCAGAGGAAGCTTTGTACTCATTCATAGAATACAAAGCTTCCTATGAATGGCCAAGTGCCACTCAGCCTGCCTCGATTTTGTTCTTCAATGAGAATTTCCCATCCTGCTGCCAGAACAAAACACAGCATTACTCAATGTAACTGAGGCTACATACAGCGAGCACATCCAGTAGTGAAGGTAAAAGTTTGCTTGGACCAAACGCTGTGACCTTCACTAAAACAGAGATCAGCTTTAATTAAAAAGATATTACATTGTTCTCAGACTTTTCTTCATAACAGATAAAATCATCGCGTATTTCATCACCTTAGTCACTTCCGGTGTAAATTAAAACAATCCACAATTCTGCATTGGAATCTTTGCAGAGGTTTCAACATGGGAATAATACGGTGCCAGCACCCGGTGGTCCACAGTACAAGTCCATCGTAAAACAAATGAATGGTTTGCGGCCGCACATTGCAGACTGTGCATTGTTACTTCTCTATCAGGGCCTCAAGTTGCTCCTCCAAAGAGGTCACCTAAAAAGAGTACAAGAAAAGTTATATTTTAGTTCATATTCCTGGCATAAGTGCCTAAGGCTACCGTGTGCTGCAGAGACCGCCAGCTGGATACTGGAACTGCGATCTGTAGATATTCGCCGCCAGCACACCAAGGATCGTCGATTTCCTCTAAACGTTTTTTATTTTTTTATTCAAGATCGATCACATCCATGCAATCGACATAAATGGGACTGCCTGCATGCACGGAACACTTGCAGGCAAAACTTGGCCCTCACATGGGGGTTAGGCTTAACCCCTTGGCACGGATGTCGCGCAAATAGGCGGCCTCTGGGCGGGTGGGCGCATATTTGCGTACCGCACAGCTAATGGAAACCTCCCGATCACACGACCGCCAGTCACATGATCATAATCCCCCGCCCCAGCATCTGAAACCCCTTAAAGGGCCGGCCCCAATGGGTTAAGCATGCCTCATAGCCATAGAAAGCATGAGGGACGCACACATTGCCAAAAATTTTGTAAGCTATTTGAAAAATGAACCAATGAGCAAACATTGATCGCTGTTCTGACTGCACACTAAGCTCGAAAAGCTACGCCCAGTGGTGCGGTACGGTGCCACCACCCCATACCATGCCATGCAGATCATCTCACCTGTTGCTTCTCCCGTTCCTCCTGCTGTCGGAATTCATCCAGCACGGCTTGCAGACGCGTCTGAGAAAGAAAGATGACAAATCAGCAAGACTTACCACCGCTACTTACCATGGGGGGGGGGGGTGGTTTACTAACACTGGAGGGTGCAAAATCTGCTGCAGCCCAATCAGCTTAACCGCTTCCAGACCGCCCACCACACATTTACTGAGGCAAGGCAGCCCGATTGCGCGGAACGACTTACCTGTACGTTGTTTTGTCTTCAGGATCTAGGGTGCGCTTGTGCGCCGCTGGAGACCCGCCCCCACGATGACTGGACACAGCGGGAGCCAATCAGCGGGTCACCGCCGGCCACCCGCAAACGGCGGTCCGCCTATGTAAACAAGGCAGGCCGTCCTTCTGTCACAGAGGAATAGAGAGGTCTTGTGCCCCTGCTAAATCGGGAACACGGTCCATCCCCCACACAGTTAGAAAGCACTACCTAGGTCAGCGGTGGCGAACCTTGGCACCCCAGACATTTTGGAACTACGTTTCCCATGATGCTCAACTACACTGCAGAGCCCATGAGCATCATGGGAAATGTAGTTCCAAAACGGCTGGGGTTCCAGGGTTCGACATCATTGCCCTAGGGAACCAATAGTGGAACTTACGCTGGTTGGATCCCTCCCCCCCACTCAGGTGTCACATTTGGCACTTTTTGGGAGGGAGAGGACACCTGTCTTTAGACAGATGTCCTTTTCCACACATCCGGGAGCTGGGGCCGGCGGCCGCTGACGTCAGCAGCCCGGCTCCCTCCGCTACTGGCCACCAGGCCAATAGCAGAGCCTCGCGCATGCGCAGTAGGGCACCCGGCGTGAAGCTATAATGCTACACTGCTGGGTTCCCTTACCCGCAATGGACGCGGTTGCACTCGACCACTGATCCGAAGATCGGCGGCGGTGCCGACATCCCTGGACCCCAGGACAGGTAAGTGTCCTATTATTAAAAGTCAGAAGCTACTGTATGTGTTTTTTCAGGCGGACCTCCTCTTTAACCCTCTGATTGCCCCTTCCCTGCCATTTATACAGTGACAGTGCATTTTTTCTTCAGCACTGATCACTGTAGTGGTGTTACTGGTCCCCAAAAAGTGTCACACAGGGGGGTTATTTACTAAAACTGAAGAGTGCAAAATCTGGTGCAGCTCTGCATAGAAACCAATCGGCTTCCAGGTTTTATTGCCAAAGCTTAAGGCTCCATTCACACCAATGCGTTTTTGATGCATTTTGCAGAAATGCAGGAATTAATTTTTTTTTTTAACATGGGTTCCTATAGAACGCGTTCACATCAATGCATTTTTGCACCTCTGCGTTTTTGGAAAGGGTCGGGGACATTTTTTCCCCCGCAAAATGCAGTGTTGTGCATGTAATAGACTTCAATGGGCATGCAAGAAAAATGCAAGCGCTGTGCTTTTACCGCGATTTGCAAATCTGTCTACCAACAAAATTTCCCAAAAAAAAAAAAAACCTTTTTTTTTTTTTTAACCACTTCAGCCCCAGAAGGATTTCCCACTTTAGGACCAGTGCACTTTTTGCTATTCGGCGCGGCATCGCTTTAACGGACAATTGCGCGGTCGTGCGGCGTTGTACCCAAACAAAATTTGCGTCCTTTTCCCCCCACAAATAGAGCTTTCTTTTGGTGGTATTTGATCCCCTCTGCGTCATTTCTGATCGTCGCTATAAACAAAAGAAGAGGGACAATTTTGCAAAAAAAAAAAAAAAATTTTTTACTTTTTGCTAAAATACAAATCCATAAAAAATATATAAAAAAACATTTTTTTTTCATCGGTTTTGGCCGATTTATATTCTTCCACATATTTGTGATAAAAAAAAAAAAAAAAAAAAAAAAAAAATCGCAATCGGCGTTTGATTGGTTTGCGCAAAAGTTGCCGCATTTACGGACGATGAGAATTTCTGGGGTTTTTATTTTTTACTAGTAATGGCGGCGATCTGCGATTTTTAGCGGTACTGCGATATTGCAGCGGGCATGTCGGACCATTTTGACACTTTTTTGGGGACCATTGGCATTTATACAGCGATCAGTGCTATAAAAATGCACCAATTACTGTGTAAATGCCACTGGCAGGGAAGGGGTTAATCTGGAGGGGAAGCTCTAAGGGTTAACTGTGTTCCCTCAGTGTGTTCTAACTGTATGGGGGCTGGGCTGGCAGGGGGAGGGGAGTGATCACGGCTCCAATATACAGGAAGCCTGCGATCACAGCCCTTCCCCCTCTATGAGAACAGAGATCCCTGTTTACTTACACGGACCTCCGTTCTTTCCCGGCGGAGGAATCCCCGGTAGCCGTCGGCGATCGAGTCCGCCCTGCTCCCCCCCCCCCCCGGAACACAGCGGGTGCGCGCTCACAGTGCGGGATATCGCAGCCGCCAACATATGATGGCGGTTTGCGATATTGTGCCAACGTGCCGTTGTCACACTGCGGTCGCCAAGTGGTTAAATCAGCCTAGCAACAAAATTTCACCCCAAAAAAAAAAAATATATATATATATATATTTTTTTTTTACCGCAAAATCGCGGTAAAAAAAACGCAAAAAGCACTGCAAACACACTGAAAAGCAAAATGCATAGATGTGAATGGAGCCTAATTGAAGAAGCTGAATTTAGAAGCCGATTGGCTACCATGCACAGCTGCAGCAGATTCTGATTGCTTCAGTTTTAGTAATGCCTCCCCTTAGTGTCCGATTTGTCCGCCGCAATGTCGCAGTCCCGCTAAAAATCGCTGATCGCCACCATTACTGGTAAAAAAAAAAAAAGTCCATAAATCTATCTAACTTTGTGGCAAACCGATCAATAAACGCTTATTGGGATTTTCTTTTTACCAAAAATATGTAGCAGAATACAAATCGGCCTAAACTGATGAATAAATTCGATTTTTTAATTGGATGTTTTATAGCAGAAAGTAAAAATTTTCAAAATCGTCGCTTTTTTTTTTTGTTTATAGCGCAAAAAATAAAAAACGCAGAGGGGATCAAATACCAGCAAAATAAATCTCTATTTATCGGAATAAAAGGACGCCAATTTTGTTTGGGTAAAACGTCGCACGACCGCGCAATTGTCAGTTAAATTAAAGCAGTGCCGTATCACAAAAAAGGTCCTGGTCAGGAAGGAGGGGGGGGTAAATCCTTCCAGGGCTGAAGTGGTTAACTGAAGACGGAGTTAGAAGCTGATTGGCTCCCATGCTGCACCAGATTTTGCTCTCTCCCGTTTTCGTAAACCCCCCCCCGCGTTCTGATGGAAATCTGTGATGACAATAAACTCCCCCTGCTGGACAATCAGACAAATGACAGGGAATCCAAACTCCCCCCCCCCCCCCCCCCAAAATAATGCAATGCGTTTACCTTGAGAGCCAAGTTTTCCACCTTCATTATAAGCTCTTCCTGGCGTTTCCTTCTCTCCTGCGTTTCTCGCAATTTCTTTTGTAGGTTTTCAGCTTGTTTCTGCAATTCCAGCACTTGGGAGGAAGGAAAGAAATGAAGATGAAGCACTAATAAAGATCGATGGAATAAAACGGATCGATGACCTTTGAAGAGTGATGCACATTGAGATCACTCTTCAGAAAGCATACAAAAAGGTGGTGGAGGAGGTGTTTTATTGTCCCCTTGGACCCCGCTAAGGGGTCCAAGTGTGCTTTCCATGCGGTTTTGGGGCCCCCCAATCACTTGAAAAATAGAAAAGTGACGGCAGAAAAAGTAGTTTATCCAGTCTGCCCTTTTTTTGGGAAAGGGGGGGGGGGTTGGTCGTGAATGACGATGGATCTACATCCGGGGGGGGGGGGGTTGTATTATTTTCTTCTTTTTAATAAAGGACTTGCCAGAACTGTGTTTATAAGGATGAGGGCATGGTGCATAACAATTCCAACATGTTTCGCCTGTATAGGCTTCTTCAGGGAATCTGTTCCCTGAAGAAGCCTATACAGGCAAAACATGTTGGAATGATACCACACTATTGTAGGACCCTCTGTTATCCTGTGCATGTGATAAAGGGAATATAAAGAAAATAAACGTATCGATTTTAACTTTGTCCATATATATTTTAATAATGTATCAATAAAATTTGTTATGTTTTACTAAAGAATCATGTTTATTATGGCACGGCTATAATCCCACACTCCCCTCTTCAAACTTTACTCTATCTAAAGATAATTTTCTATTTAAGATACATTAATAATTTAGTTTATTCAGCATGAAATTGGAGCTTAGTTATGTAGCATGAGGCTGTATATTCTGCAATATTTACATTTTTGGTAAACTCATTCAATGAACCCAAGCTCTGTTTTATCTCATGGTTACTGTGAAATTTTGTGAATGCATCGATGCAGTGCATATCATCTCAGCTTACAAAGTTCAGGCATATTCCTTTATCCCAGTGTTTCGCAAATCTATGTGCACTACAAACTGTATGATTGAATATATATATATACATATACTGTGTACACTACAAACTGTATGATTGAATATATATATATATATATACTGTGTACACTACAAACTGTATGATTGAATATATATATATATATATATATATATATACACACACTACAAACTGTATGATTGAGTCGGTTCTGATATCGCGGTTTTACTAACTCAACCGCTTATTATTCTAAATAGGAAACCTTCATTTTGTTTGCAAATATTAAAGATTCTAACTACCGGTAAGAAGTCATTACATTTAAAGAGCACCTGTCATTTCAGATCCATCATGGCAGCGCCCGTTAGTGGACATCCAATCACCCGCTGCCACCATGTCCCTCGTCTTGTTGTGTCACTGCTGCATTACCAGCCGTATCATAAAGTGAATGGGACTGTCGGTGAGTCACCAGCGGGTCAGGGATGACAGTTGCTCTTTAAAAATTTGGATTTAAATCAAATTCCACCCTGGATGGGGGGGGGGTGGGGTCTGGTAGGGGGCCCCCATTTTTAAGTGCCCCCCTTCCAGATTCTGAAGGTAAATAAATTCATTAAAAAATTGAGAAACAATTTTTTTAAAAGTTTCATCTTTTTCCAAAAAATTACGACAAAAAAATGGCAACTTAAAAAAACTCGCCATGCCTCTTACTAAATACCTCGGACTGCCTACTTTCCAAAAGGGGGTCATTTGGGGGGGGTATTTGTACTGTCCTGGTGTTTTGGGGTCTCAAGATTTTCAGATAGAGTGTCCACAAACTATGGCGGGGCTCAAAATTTTAAGTCCTGGGCTACTAGATAGGCCATAAGGGTTACTCGCCACCAACTGCCCCGCCCCTAAACGCTCCCCCATAAATTATCCCATGAGATGCCACTTAAATGTTTTATGCAGAATTAAGTTAAAGGAATAAATATTAACAATTTTATCAGTGCCCATCAATACAGCGTAACCAGTGCCCATCAATGCAGCATGACCAGTGCTCATCAATAAGTGACCTGTGCCCATCAATGCAGCATAACCAGTGCCCATCAATACAGTGTAACCAGTGCCCATCAACGCAGCATGACCTGTGCTCATCAATAAGTGAGCAGTGCCCATCAATGCAGCGTGACCAGTGCCCATCAACGCAGCATAACCAGTGCCCATCAACGCAGCATAACCAGTGCCCATCAACGCAGCATAACCAGTGCCCATCAACGCAGCATAACCAGTGCCCATCAACGCAGCATAACCAGTGCCCATCGATGCAGCATGACCTGTGCTCATCAATAAGTGAGCAATGCCCATCAATGCAGCGTAACCAGTGCCCATCAATGCAGCATGACCAGTGCCCATCAATGCAGCGTAACCAGTGCCCATCAATGCAGCGTAACCAGTGCCCATCAATGCAGCGTAACCAGTGCCCATCAATGCAGCATGACCTGTGCTCATCAATGCAGCATGACCTGTGCTCATCAATGCAGCATGACCTGTGCTCATCAATAAGTGACCAGTGCCCATCAATGCAGCGTAGCCAGTGCCCATCAACGCAGCATAACCAGTGCCCATCAACGCAGCATAACCAGTGCCCATCAATGGAGCGTGACCTGTGCTCATCAATAAGTGACATGTGCCCATCAATGCAGCGTAACCAGTGCCCATCAATGCAGCCTAACCAGTGCCCATCAACGCAGCGTGACCAGTGCCCATCAACGCAGCGTGACCAGTGCCCATCAACGCAGCATAACAGTGCCCATCAATGCAGCATAACAGTGCCCATAAATGCAACATGACCTGTGCTCATCAATAGGTGACCTGTGCCCATCAATGCAGCATAACCAGTGCCCATCAATGCAGCATAACCAGTGCCCATCAACGCAGCATAACCAGTGCCCATCAATGCAGCATAACCAGTGTCCATCAATGCAGCGTGACCAGCGCCCATCAATGCAGCGTGACCAGTGTCCATCAATGCAGCGTGACCTTTGCCCATCAATGCAGCATGACCAGTGCAGAGGAAGAGGAGAGCCAGCCGGATCATCAGAGAGCGGGGGGATTGTCCAGTGTAACAGCTTTCATTTAAATTGCCCTGTGCTCCTGGAGCTCACCATCACACAGTCCCGCTTCCTAGCCCGGCGCCTTTGACGACGTCACACATCCCGGCACTGAACCGATGTTCTGTCTATCAAAGGCGCCGGGCTAGGAGGCGGGACTGTGTGGTTGTGAGCTCCAGGAACACAGGGCAATTCAAATCAAAGCTGTTACAGCGGGCAATCCCCCCGCTCTCTGATGATCTTCCTCTCTCTCTTCCCCTGCCTGGGAGAACGGCTCCTATTCAACCCTGCCTGCTGGTGGTGCTCCCTCCCCCTCCTCCGAGGCACCCCCACACTCCCCCCTCCGAGGCACCCCCACACTCCCCCCTCCGAGGCACCCCCCACACTCCCCCCTCCGAGGCACCCCCACACTCCCCCCTCCGGGGCACCCCCCACATTCGCCAGCCGTCATTTTCCACTCGCATTAAGGGCTGAACTGTGGTCTCTATAACTTTCCCACACACTAAATAACATGCACGGATTTGGGTTATTTTCACCTAAGGATTGGAGCAGAATACAATTTAACCTAAATTTAGGAAGGAAGAACATTTATTCCCAAAATTTTATAACAGAGATGAAGAAAAGCAATTTTTCCCCCCCAAAATTTCCAGGTTTTTTTCCGTTTATTTAGGCCCCAGTCACACTTGTGCGACTTGTCCTGCAAAGTGGCACGGCAAGTCGTACCCCCATGATTTCCAATGGGTACCGTTCATATCTGTGCGACTTCCAAAGCAGTCCCCGCACTACTTTGGTCCGACTTTGATGCGACTTGAGGTCCATAGACCTCAATATTACACAGGCATTGCTTAAAGTCGCATCAAAACCGCAGCAAAAATTTGCACGACTTTCAGGTGGCACAAGTGTGCAAAGGGCCTAAGAAAGACTTCTCCGGTATGATGACGCTCACCTATCTGGTTGGTGCCGCCTTCCTGGCCGCCTTGGCCTTTCCTTTGGTCGTCTTCGGCTTCCATGATGTTCAAGTCTTCCTCTTCTTGCCGTTCTTCCTCGCCGTCGCTGCTGCTGCTCAGGTCATTGAATATTTCACGCAGCTCATCCCTTCCCACTGATAGGGGGAAAACAACGAGGGCATCGATAAATACCAGCGCATAAAAAGGAACCAGCAAAAGCGACACCGTCTACTAATCGGCAGAGATAGTCTATGGAAAAATTGTGTGTGATTTATTGTGCATGGAAAGCAAAAACTTCTTTTTTTTCCCATTTTTGGACAAAGTATGGAATTGTTAAAGCCACGGGCAATTTTTTTTTTTTTTTTAACCACTTCAGCCCCGGAAGGATTTCCAGCTTTAGGACCGGAGCCCTTTTTGCGATTCGGCACTGCGTCGCTTTAACTGACAATTGCGCGGTCGTGCGACGTTGTACCCAAACAAAATTTGCGTCCTTTTTTTCCCACAAACAGAGCTTTCTTTTGGTGGTATTTGATCACCGCTGCGTCATTTCTGATCGCCGCTATAAACAAAAGAAGAGCGACAATTTTGCAAAAAAACCCAAATTTCTTACTTTTCCCTAAAATACAAATCCAAAAAAAAAAATATAAAAAAACATTTTTTTTCACCGTTTTTGGCCGATTTATATTCCTCATATTTGCGATAAAAAAAATCGCAATCTGCGTTTATTGATTGGTTTGCGCAAAAGTGGTCGCGTTTACGGATGATGAGAATTCATTTTTGGGGTTTTTAATTTTTTTTTATTTTTTACTAAAAATGGCGGCGATCTGCGATTTTTTGCGGTACTGCGATATTGCAGCGGACATGTCGGAACGTTTTGACACTTTTTTGGGACCATTGGCATTTATACAGCAATCCGTGCTATAAAAATGCACTGATTACTGTGTAAATGCCATTGGCAGTGAAGGGGTTAACCTGCAGGGGGCGCGCTAAGGGTTAACTGTGTTCCCTGGGCGTGTTCTAACTGTAGGGGGACTGCCTATCTGGGGAAGGGAAGTGGTCACAGCCTCCACGTAAAGGAAGGCTGTGATCACAGCCCTTCCCCCTCACACAGAGCGGAGGTCCGTGTTTACATACACGGACCTCCGCTCACTCGCTCCGGGGGGGCCATCGCGGGTAGCCGGCGGCAATCAAAGCCGCCGCACCCGCTCCCTGGCCCCCCCTGGACACAGTGAGCGCGCGGGCGCGCCTCCGGCGGCGCGCGCGCGCTCACTATGCACGTTCCCGCAGCCGCCGTCGTATGATGGCGATTTGCGGGAACGAGCCACTTTGCCGCCGTCAGATGCCGATCGGCGGTCGGCAAGTGGTTAAAGGTGTTTATTTTGCATTTTTTTAATACTTACACAAAACATTAACCATTTGCATAGTACTGTGTATACAAGTGCCATTAACATTCATGGCATAATAATAGGCTACGCAGAGCCCTTAAGGTCTACTATTAAAGTGGGTATCACATCAGCCAGGCCTGACACATCATATGTACTCACTCGTAAAATAAGTAAAAAAATAAAATAAGATACAACCAATACAATAAACAAAACAAAGCAAGCTCCCTTCCATATTACTCAGCTCCAGTTCCAAGAGCTATATTCGGTATGTATATATATATATATAGAGCATTCATACCTCATTCATCCATCCATTCATACAACCTTACATTCCGGTTTGTTCTCTGCATACCTAAGGAGGAATTGTGGACCAACCTCTAAGAGGATACCTGTCTGCTGACCCTGTAACCGAGCTATCCAGCCATGCTTGCCAAATTTTGGCGAATTTTTTCCCACACCCCCGACTCTTATAAATAACTTTGTAGATCGGTAGTGCTTGATTGATCAACCGACGTAGATAAGCAAGGGTGGGGGAGGCATGTGTCCTCCAGTGGAGTAACAACGTCTTCTTTGCATAGAAAAAGATCAGCCGAAACATAATACGTGTATGCGCCCTGGGTACATATTCATCCAACACTCCCAGGAGGGCCACCTCTGGGGTCCTGGGGGCCGTGAGGTCAAAGTTCGCAGTGAGCATGTCAAATAGTTCAGACTAGAACTGTATTAAACCCGGGCATGACCAGAACATATGTATTACATTTGCAGAGATCTCACCACACCTGGGACATGAAATGGACTCTCCGGCTCTCATTTTGTTCAATTTGTCAGGAGTGTAGTGCAGTTGGTGAATAAATTTGAAGTGTGTGAGTTTATCTGCCGTGCTGATAATGTCCTGCATGCAGGAATCAGTGACCTCCTCCCAGCTCTCATCTGCGAGGTCAGGGATATATTTTTGCCATCTCACACATGAGGCTGCGAACGGGTGGGGGCCAACTGCCTGCAGGACACCATACAGCGTAGTCACCAGCTTATCCACATACGGATCAGCCATAGCCCTCTCCAAAGGGGTCACCCCCCAACTCCACTCTCTGTCCACCAAACTGTGCTTGAACTGCATGTCTCAGCAAGAGATATTT
The DNA here is from genome assembly GCA_018402905.1 of Glandirana rugosa. Classification (NCBI taxonomy): domain Eukaryota; kingdom Metazoa; phylum Chordata; class Amphibia; order Anura; family Ranidae; genus Glandirana; species Glandirana rugosa. The sequence continues at coordinate 29,845 of BLSH010211644.1, read as the reverse complement.
AAAGAAAAACTTATTGTTTATATTTGTCCGTTCCTTTAACATATCAAAGGAGATAAAACTACCCCCTTCATATACTTGATATACATAAACAATACCCCTGGTTATCCACCACAATGCTGGTACAGCTCCCCAAAGTTGACATTATGCCACAATGGGGCATTCCTTGGGAGGGATGCATCAGCACTCGCCAACTTTGCCTCCACCACAATCCACGCTAAGAACCCCACATCCATAGGGGAAAGTCTACTGCAGGAGGTTGTTTTCCGGCAAAACACCACATCCTTAAGCCCAAACAGGCCTCCCACCATGGCCCCCAGGAGGGCAATAGAAGGAGCATGGGACTCCAGCTGAAACCAGTTATGTATATAGGCTAATTGAGAGGCCAAAAAATAATTATAAAAACCCGGGCAGGCCAGACCACCCCTCGCAGCCGAAGCCTGGAGAGACGACCTGGCCATCCGCGGATGTGCACCATTCCAAATAAAACGGAACATCAAGGTGTCAATTTGATGAAATAAGCGTTTAGGAAGAAAGACCGGGGAGGCCTGCAAAAGATATAATAATTTGGGGAGGAAAATCATCTTCAGTATATTAATTCTGCCAATTAAATTTAGAGGTAGGGACATCCAGGTGCGGAGCCGCAATTCCATCTGGGACACTACTGGGGAGATATTGAGGGACTCATATTGCGAAAAGTCTGCAGAAATATTAACCCCGAGATATTTAAAGGTCTGGGAAATCTGCAAACGAGAGGATTGCAGATACGCATAATCTCCTAGAGGGCCCACTGGGAAGGCCACTGATTTGTCCCAACCAACCTCAAGACCTGAGGCTGCTCCGAATTCCTCCACCACCCTCATGAGGCCACGGAACGAGGCCTCCTCTCCATCCAAGTAGACTAAGGCGTCGTCCGCATATAACGATATTTTCTCCTCCAGCGGGCCCCACCGGATCCCCCCCTACCTTATTCAATCTAAGGGCCAGCAATTTAGCTAATATCTTGACATCACAAGACAGTAATGAAATAGGGCGATACGAGTCACATATTTCTGAGTCCTTCCCTGGTTTCGGAATCACCACAATGAGTGCTTCCATCAGAGATGGGGGTAGACTTCCAGTTTTTTTTTTTTAATGCCATGGGGGAAAATTGGATTCACGTTGAATTCTGAAGACGTGATCCGGGGAATTCAGAAACCACAAGTCTCCAGTCTGCCTCAGTATGACAAAGATCAGTGACAGATTGAAGGAACTTGGAAACGGGTATTGAATCTGCGCCGCGCGGGGAGGTGCAATGAGGCGAGAGTGTCCATGTGGACATCTATATATATATTAGATTTCTTTTCTGTTTTTGTCTATATAAAGACATGTTTGCAGAAAGGAAAGCAGGGCATATATATATATATATATATCTACACACACACACACACACACCAGGTTTGGGGGGGGGGGGCTTTTGTCACAAGTCACCTAATGAATAAGAAAGCTCCCTGGTGCTCTTTAAACGCCCCTCATAATTATTTATATGAAAACACGTTTGCAGAAAAAAAAAATCATTATATTGTATAAATTATATAGAATATTTCTTTTTTTCTGCAAGCACGACTAAACAAAATGCCGAACCATACATAAATTGAACGATATAAATTTTATTTTAGTTATCCCTCCAAAACATGTCTTTATATAAAACAAAAATAAATAAATAATATATATATATAATGACCTTCTAATAAAAGATTGTAAACAAAAAAAAAAAATCTCTCTCTATATATATATATATACACATACACACACACACACACATTTTTTTTGTCTATATAAATTATATACAGTATCTCCCAAAAGTAAGTACACCCCTCACATTTATTCTATCTTTTCATGTGACAACACTGAAGAAATGACACTTTGCTACAATGTAAAGTAGTGAGTGTACAGCTTGTATAACAGTGTAAATTTACTGTCCCATCAAAATAACTCAACACACAGCCATTAATGTCTAAACCACTGGCTACAAAAGCGAGTACACCCCTAAGTGAAAATGTCCAAATTGGGCCCACTCACTACTTTACATTGTAGCAAAGTGTCATTTCTTCAGTGTTGTCACATGAAAAGATAGAATAATATATTTACACAAATGTGAGGGGCGTACTTACTTTTGTGAGATACTGTGTGTGTATATATATATATATATATATATATATATATATATATATA
>BLSH010211630.1:26741-39880 GCA_018402905.1 Glandirana rugosa | reverse complement strand
GGGGGGGGGGGGGCCGCTAGAAGACCCTGTACAGTGTGGCCGGTAAGTGTCGCACGTCGGTTTGAGCCTTCGACTGTGAGGACTACGCGGTGTGTCGCGGTGTGTCTCTTCCCCCTCTCCTCACTCCGTCGTCCTCCGACGTAGCGACCTGACACCCTGTCCATTCACAGACTAATAATTTTCAGTCGTCGATGTGAAAAACATGTTTTCACTCATGTGGGGAGTGTAAAAACATTTATAAAATAATATAGAAAAGTACACTGTTGTGACTTCTTTACTGTGAAATGATGTTACATTTCATCACTCACATGTCGCTGTACACTCACTACTTTACATTGTAGTAAAGTGTCATTTCTTCAGTGTTGTCACATGAAAAGATATAATAAAATATTTACAAAAATGTGAGGGGTGTACTCACTTTTGTACAAAAAGTGTAGCTGCTGACTTTTAATAATCAGACACTTACCTGTCCCACAGTCCAGCGATGCAGCCTCCTGCTGCCTCACTCCTCTCCCCCTTCTCTGTGTGGCGCTGTGTGGCGCATCAGGAGTGTCAGCTTCCGAGTTTGGCTGCACGCTGTGAATGGCCGGTGTGACATGTCCCAGAAGATCGCCGGGGGGGGGGGGGACAGGTGAACTTCCTTCCGGTTATGCGGCACCAGGAGAGGAAGTGGGACCTGGGACCCTGTGAAAACAGGGTCCCCCCCCAAAAAAAATACATGCCAATTGTTGCATGTCAGGGGATCACCTTCACTTAAAGCGGAAGTTCCACTTTTGGCTGGAACTCGGCTTTAAGAAGTACTGTTAGGGAATGAATGAAATCATATAACTGTTGGCGCTATATAAATCCTGTATAATAATACTATAAATAATATATGTATTGTATATTAGGAGTGTCATAGTTACAACAAGAAGGTAAATGAACTTAAAGGGGACACCAAATTAAAAGGAATTCATTATATAATAATATTAAATGTACATAGCCTCAGAAATATACCATATACATCATTATTATTATTATTATACAGGATTTATATAGCGCCAACAGTTTGCACAGTGCTTTACAATATGAGGGCAGACGGTACAGTTACAATACAATACAGGAGGAATCGGAGGGCCCTGCTTGTTAGAGCTTACAATCTAGAAGGGAGGGTCAAGTGAAACAAAAGGTAATAGCTGTGGGGATGAACTAATGAAGAAAATCAAAATACATTTGTTAGGTGTGGGTAGAATAAGCTTCTCTGAAGAGGAGGGTTTTCAGGGATTGTCTAAAAGCTAGCAGAGTAGGAGATACTCAGACAGGTTGGGGTAAGGAGTTCCATAGGATTGGAGAGGCTCTGGAAAAGTCCTGGAGACGAGCAAAGGAGGAGGTGACGTGGGAGCTAGAGAGCAGGGGTCTTGAGAGGAACGAAGAGAATGATTAGGTTGGTATTTCGAAACTAAGCTGGTGATGTAGCTGGGGGCTAAATTGTGGATGCCTTTGTAGGTTGTTGTGTGTATTTTGAATTTAATTTGCTGGGTGAGCGGGAGCCAGTGGAGGGATTGACAGAGAGGAGTAGCAGACACCAAGCGATTGGTAAGGTGGATGAGTCTGGCAGCAGCATTCATGATGGATTGAAGGGGGGATAGCCCATGTGGAGGTAAGCCATTGAGAAGGGAGTAGCATCATAAGGATGGAATAATGATTATACCATAAGTTAATAATATAATGCTTGAAAATAAAATTAATTGAATAATAATAGACAAATTATACATGGATACATTATCTTACAAAAGTAAGTACAGGCGGCCCCCTAGTTACAAACATCCGACTTACAAATGACTGTGTTACGTACCTGGTGGAGGAGTCTGACTTATGCAGTGGGTAACCTCCCTTACGACCCTGACTCGGGAACCCCTGGTAGAGTAGACAGGTGGCTCGGGAGTGCAGAATGGCACGAGGGTCGGACTGGGTCACTGGTGATGGTATAGGTCCGTTGGTGCACTCGTACACTAGAAGAATGGTCGTACAGGCTGGGTCGTGAAACAGGCTGGCGGTGCGGTACAAGAGGAGCAAGCAGGCGGATAGTCGGGTTCAGGCTGGGTCGTCAACGAGCGGGCAAGCAAAGTACAGGAGGGCTAGGCAAGAGAGTGGTCGTAGACAGTCCAGGGGTCGGTGCAGGCAGAGATCAACAAAGTTAGACAATCCGGGTCACAGGAACAGAGGAACAGATACAGGTAACTCAGGAAAACACACTATACGCTGTAGATCCGACAGCATTTGCTACAGGAAGCAGGAAGTTTAAATAGAGCTGCTCCTCTAAGAACCAGAGGAAACCACACCTGCATGCTATTAACCCTCCGCACGTCTTCTAACATTGCCCCCCCCCAAGGGGCAGCCTCCGGATGCCCAGCCGGGCCTTCAGTTCCGGGTGATTCCTCCAAAAGGATCTGACACGTTCCTTGGCATCGATGTGCTCTTCGGGTACCCAGGAGTTCTCTTCTGGCCCGTACCCCTTCCATTTAATTAAGAACTGTGTCACACCTCTCCTCGAGGATTGCCTTGATTTCGAACTCTTCTTCGCCGTCAATGATGACTGGCTCCGGAGGCGTCGTTCTCCTTCCTGGGAATCGGTCCAGGGCTACCGGCTTTAACAGAGCCACATGAAATACGGGGTGCACCCGAAGAGAGGAGGGAAGGCTCAGCTCATACACCACCCTGTTAATTCTTCTTTTGACTGGGAAGGGGCCAATGAATTTAGGTCCCAGTTTTTTGGAGGGACAGGCGAGCTTTAAATTCTTGGTGGCCAGCCAGACTTGATCGCCTTGCTGCAGATCCAGTTCTCCTCTCCTTCTTCTATCAAAAGTCTGTTTGTCATACTCCTGCGATCGGGATAGTGTCTCTCGCAGGAGTTTGGTGTTTTGCACCAGGAAGGTGGCCATGTCCTGAGCAGCGGGTACCGCACTTTCGGGTATCAGGTCAGGCAGAAACGAGGGGTGGTAGCCGAGATTCGCCCAAAATGGTGACTGGTTTGTTGCTGAGTGGACAGCATTATTGTAGGCGAACTCGGCTACTGGCAGCAGGGAGACCCAGTCGTCCTGAGAGAACGATGAATAGCACCTGAGTTACTGCTCCAGAGTCTGATTAGTTCTCTCCGTCTGGCCGTTGGTCTGAGGGTGATAAGCGGAGGAGAGTTCCAGTTCAATTCCTAATAGCGAGCAGAGGGCTTTCCAGACCCGAGAGGTGAACTGCACTCCCCGATCCGACACGATGTTGGCCGAGACTCCGTGGAGGCGGATGACCTCCTTGATAAATGTTTCCGCAGTTTGGATGGCCGTAGGTGTGCCCCTCATGGGTATGAAGTGGGCCATCTTAGTCAGACGGTCCACTACTACAAGGATGGTGGAGAATCCAGCTGACGGAGGTAGCTCCACAATAAAATCCATGGACACATGCGACCAGGGGCGCTCAGGGACAGGTAGTGGGTTTAGCAGCCCCCAGGCCTTGGTCCGGTCGACCTTGTTGCAGGCACAGGTGGGACAAGCCTTCACGTATTCCCGGCAGTCCTTGGCCATCTGAGGCCACCTGAAGGAGCGTGCCAGGAGCTCCGTGGTCTTACGCCCCCCGAAATGGCCAGCCAGCCTATGGTCGTGGCACAATTCCAGCACCACCAGACGTTGTCCTTCCGGGACAAAAACTCTTGCACCCAGCCACCATAGTCCATCGTGTTGAGTCAGCCTAGGGTCCTGGGGACAGACAGACCCGGCAATAGACCGCCTAATTTGGGAGAGGAGATCCTCTTGGGTAAGTAAGAAGCTCCGGGATGGGAGGATGGTATCTGGTGGGCCCGACTCCCCTGTCTTATGGAACATTCTGGATAAGGCATCAGGTTTCACATTCTTGGACCCAGGCCTGTAAGTGATATGAAGCTGAAACCGGGAGAAGAAGAGGGCCCAGCGGGCCTGGCGAGTTACTGTATCAGCGTCCGGGTCCGGGTTGGATGCGATAAGGGCCAGATCCACAGGTGGCGGAAAACAGTGGTGCAGGCAGTAGGAAGAAGTGAATGACACGTTGCCAGTGACCCAATTGATCTGTGGGCAATGCGCCCGGAGCCAGGGGATCCCCAGTATGACAGGGGAAAGCGGAGAAGTGATAGCGTCCAGGTGTAGGAACTCCGCATGGCCATCTGGAGTGCGGGCTAAAATTGGAATAGTCTCGTGGGTCACCACGCCCGAACTGATGGGGGACCCATCGGCCAGGTGGATGGTCGTTTTATGGGCCTTGGGCTGGAGAGGAACCTGATGTTGGGCTGCAAAGGTCAAGTCCAGAAAAGAACCACAGGCCCCAGAGTCAATAATTGCCCGCACTGGAACATCACCTCCAGGTAGCTGAAGTGTCATGGTGAGTGTCAAGTGGGCCGTAGGACTGATCAAAGACAGGACTTCTCCCTTGACAGGATAGGTACTCCTAGGCCGCTTGGCTGGACAGGTTCGCACCCTGTGCCCGGGGGCCCCACAATAGAGGCACAGATCGTGGGTCATAAGATTTAGTCTCTCCTTGGGGGAGAGGCTTGGGCGCCGGTGGGTGGCCTGCCTTTCCGCGTTGCGCTCCCGTAGTCGACGGTCGATCTGCACAACCTGATCCAACAGATCACTCAAGGTCGGGGGAACCCCAACACGGGCGAGCTCATCCTTAAGGGACTCGGACAAGCCCAGCCGGAACTGGAAACTGAGGGCTGCGGGGTCCCAGGCGGTGTCGGCGCTCCAGCGCCGGAATTCGGCTACATAATCTTCCACCGGACGGTCGCCCTGCTTGAGCGCATGGAGCGTGGCTTCGGCAGTAGCAGTCTGGTGCGGGTCATCATACAGACATGCCATGGCCTGGAAGAAGCCTGCTAGGGTGGTGGTGACCGGGGACTTTTCTTCAAGTAGTTGGTGAGCCCAGGCCTGGGGCCCATCCTGAAGCAGTGAGATGGCCAGTCCCACCTTGGTGGCTTCACGGGAGAAGGTGCTGGGTTGAAGGGCGAAGTATAATTCGCATGCCCTCCGGAACGCCCTAAACTTCTTGCGGTCCCCAGTGAACCGTTCAGGAAGGGGGACATCCGGCTCAGTAGGCAGAGTGACGAGGGTGTGACCAGGAAGCGGGTTGGACCCTAATGCGGGTGGTGCGGAGAGATCCCGGAGTTGACCTTCCAACTGCATGTAGCCATCTTGGAGAGCCTGCACCGCTTGAGTGAGGCCGGCTAGATGCATGCAGAGTTCATTCGTTGGGGAGGCCTCCTGCACAGACTCAGGCATGGCTGTCGGATACTGTTACGTACCTGGTGGAGGAGTTTGACTTATGCAGTGGGTAACCTCCCTTACGACCCTGACTCGGGAACCCCTGGTAGAGTAGACAGGTGGCTCGGGAGTGCAGAATGGCACGAGGGTCGGACTGGGTCACTGGTGATGGTATAGTTCCGTTGGTGCACTCGTACACTAGAAGAATGGTCGTACAGGCTGGGTCGTGAAACAGGCTGGCGGTGCGGTACAAGAGGAGCAAGCAGGCGGATAGTCGGGTTCAGGCTGGGTCGTCAACGAGCGGGCAAGCAAAGTACAGGAGGGCTAGGCAAGAGAGTGGTCGTAGACAGTCCAGGGGTCGGTGCAGGCAGAGATCAACAAAGTCAGACAATCCGGGTCACAGGAACAGAGGAACAGATACAGGTAACTCAGGAAAACACACTATACGCTGTAGATCCGACAGCATTTGCTACAGGAAGCAGGAAGTTTAAATAGAGCTGCTCCTCTAAGAACCAGAGGAAACCACACCTGCATGCTATTAACCCTCCGCACGTCTTCTAACAGACTGCTACTTACAAACGGAGGGGAGACAACAGGAAGTGAGAGGAAATCTACCCCTAGGAAGGGAAATTCACTCCTGTAAGGTGTCTCCAGTAATGCTTTATCACCAAGGCTTGTTTCCACAACAACCCAACATTTTCAAAATCCAATTGTCATTTGGATAGAAAGTGAGGTGAAATCTTCTGAACAGGGACCTAGACAGCAAAACAAACCTTACAGGGGTATTACCCCTTTCCTATGCTATCCAAAAAGCTTAAAAATATTTTTTTTTGGCTGGAGCTACACTTAAAAAATGTACCTGTTCCCACTTACAAACAAATTCGACTTAAGAATAAACCTACAGACCCTATCTTGTTTGTAACCCGGGGACTGACTGTACACCCCTCACATTTTTCTAAATATTGTATTATATCTTTTCATGTGACAACACTGAAGAAATGACACTTTGCTACAATGTAAAGTAGTGAATGTACATCTTGTATAACAGTGTAAATTTGCTGTCCCTTCAAAATAACTCAACATACAAACATTGATGTATAAACCACTGGCAAGAAAAGTGAGTACACCCTTAAGTGAAAATGTTCAAATTAGGCCCAAAATATCAATATTTTGTGTGGCCACTAGGGACCAGACCCTAACATTTAAAAAAAAGTTTGGGTTTGAGTTTGGGGTTCTGTTATTTGATTCCACGTGTTGAATAGCTGCCAAGAACAGCCAATCAACAAGTGTTTCACTGGTTTGCCCTTAGAAGCCATCACAGCCATGCCTACTAATGGCATGGCTGTAATTGGCCAGTGCATCATGTGACACAGCCTCTATATGGGACTGGAGTCACCGTGCTGCATGTCATATGCTCTCAGGATAGTTTAGGGAGAGGATGCTGCTGGCTCTGTGAGGGACATATTGCAGATATTATAGAACATCTCATCCTGCATTACTGAACAATCTGATTGTGGACTAGGTAGAGATACTAGTACTGCTGCTTTTAGGGACAGATTGCAGACCTCATCCTGCTGCACAGAACGATCTAACTGGATTAGGTAGAGTCTGTTGCTTTAAGGGAAAGATTATTGTTCTAAAATCATCTCCAAGTTCTATAGGGAAAGGTTCCAGCTGTTGATTTAAGGGAAATATTGTTCTAAAATCATCTCCAAGTTCTATGGGGGAAAGGTTCCAGCTGTTGCTTAGAGGGACAGATTATTGTTCTAAAATCATCTCCAAGTTCTATAGAGAAAGTTTCTTCCAGCTGTTGCTTAGAGAGCCATATTATTGTTCTAAAATCATCTCCAAGTTCTATAGGGAAAGTTTCTTCCAGCCGTTGCTTAGAGAGCCATATTATTGTTCTAAAATCGTCTCCAAGTTCTATAGGGAAAGTTTCTTCCAGCTGTTGCTTAGAGGGACAGATTATTGTTCTAAAATCATCTCCTAGTTCTATAGGGAGAGGTTCCTGCTGTTGCTTAAAGGGACAGATTATTGTTTCTTGCACAAAATTAAAAAGTGCATCTACCTTGCTGGTTTAAAAAAAAGAAAAAATCTAAAAACTACCTTTGCGTCCAGCGGTGCATTTCTTGCACAAAAATAAAAAAAATGTCTACATTGCTGGTTTAAAAAAAAAAAAAAATTCCAAAAACTACATTTGCTGCCAGCGGTGCATTTCTTGCACAAAATTTAAAAAAAACAGTGTTGGCTACCTCCTCCTCCTCCACCGCCACTTCCACCGCCTCCTCAACCTCCAACTCCACATCCACCTCCATTTTTGATTTTTCTATGTGATTTTAGCTTAAAAATTATTTTAAGTTATTTCCCTATCCCCATTTCTTTGTAGGGCACTTGTCCGACTCTTGCCCCCATTTTCCTTCCTTTTGCAGACCTCTAGGACTTGCCAGGACTTTGTTACAGCCATTTTTGTGCCTAAAAGTTCGGGTCCCCATTGATTTCAATGGGGTTCAGGGTCCGGGACAAAGTTCGGGTCAAGTTCGGTCCTGAACCCGGACTTTTTCCCGAAGTTTGGCCGAACCTGCAGAACCCGAACTTCCAGAGGTTCGATCAACTCTAGTGGCCACCATTATTTTCTAGTGCTGCCTTAACCCTCTTGGGCATGGAGTTCACCAGAGCTTCACAGGTTGTCACAGAGCTGGTGGATGTTAGAGATGTTGCGCTCCTAGACCTTCCGTTTGAGGATGCTCAATAGGGTTTTGGTCTGGAGACATGATTGGCCAGTCCATCACCTTTACCCTCAGCTTCTTTAGCAAGGTAGAGGTCATCTTGGAGGTGTGTTTTGGGTCATTATCATGTTGGAATACTGCCCTTTGGCCCAGTCTCCGAAGGGAGGGGATCATGATCTGCTTCAGTATGTCACAGTACATGTTGGCATTCATGGTTCCCTCAATGAACTGTAGCTCTTCATGGTTCCCTCAATGAACAGTGCTGGCAGTAATCATGCAGCCCCAGATCATGACACTTAGAGTTGAGCGAACCCGAACTGTAAAGTTCGGGTCTGTACCAAACTTTGGGGTGTCCGTGACCCGGACCCTAACCCGGACATTTGAAAAAAAGTTTGGGTTCGGGTTCTGGGTTTGGGTATTTGATCACGCATGTTGAATAGCTGCAGGGCAGTCAATCAACAAGCGTTTAACTGGTTTGCCCTTAGAAGCCATCACAGTCATGCCTACTAATGGCATGGCTGTGATTGGCCAGTGCATCATGTGACCCAGCCTCTTTATAAGCTGCAGTCACTTAGTGCTGCATGTCACATGCTCTCTGAGTAGTGTAGGGAGAGGATGCTGCCGGCGCTGTGAGGGACAGATTGCAGATATAATAACATCTCATCCTGCATTACAGAACTATCTGACTGGACTAGGTAGAGTCTACTGCTTAGAGGGTTCTATAGTTCTATAGGGTCAGGTTCCTGCTGTTGCTGTAAGGGACAGATTATTGTTCTAAAATCATCGCCTACTCCTATAGGGTCAGGTTCCTGCTGTTGCTGTAAGGGACAGATTATTGTTCTAAAATCATTTTACTTCATTTTGCAGCCCTCTAGCACATTCCAGGACTTTTTTACAGTCATTTTTGTGCCAAAAAGTTCGGGTCCCCATTGACTTCAATGGGGTTCGGGGTAAATTTCGGGTCAAGTTCTGTACCGAACCCGGACTTTTTCCTGAAGTTCGGCTGAACCCACCAAACCCGAACATCCAGGTGTTCGCTCAACTCTAATGACACTCCCTCCACCATGCTTGACTGCAAGCAAGACATACTTGTCTTTGTACTCCTCACTTGCTTGCCACCACACACGCTTTACACCATCTAAACCAAATAAGTTTATCTTGGTCTCATCAGACCACAGGACATGGTTCCAGTAATCCATGTCCTTAGTCTGCTGGTCTTCAGCAAACTGTTTGCGGGCTTTCTTGTGCATCATCTTTAGAAGAGGCTTCCTTCTGGGACGACAGCCATGCAGAGCAATTTGATGCAGTGTGCCGCGTATGGTCTGAGCACTGACAGGCTGACCCCTCACTCCTTCAACACTCATACATCTATTTCCCAAAGACAACCTCTGAATATGATGCTGAGCATGTGCACTCAACATTTTTGGTCGACCATGGCAAGACCTGTTTTGAGTGGAACCTGTCCTGTTAAACCGCTGTATGGTCTTGGCCACCGTGCTGCAGCTCCGTTTCAGGGTTCTGGCAAGCATCTTATAGCCTAGGCCATCTTTAAGTAGAGCAACAATTATTTTTTTCAGATTCTCAGAGAGTTGTTTGCCATGAGGTGCCATGTTGAACTTCCAGTGACCAGTATGAGAGAGTGAGAGCGATAACACCAAATTTAACACACCCGCTCCCGATTCACACCTGAGACCTTGTAACACTAACGAGTCACACAGGGAAAATGGCTAATTGGGCCCAATTTGGACATTTACACTTAGGGGTGTACTCACTTTTGTTGCCAGTGGTTTAGACATTGATGGCTGTGTAGATGTAAAGGAGATGATATTGCACAATCTGTATGTAAAAGTGTCAAATTACTATCTTAATCATATAGTTACAAAGTGTAATCATAATCAGTTATATAAAGTGACATTAGTGCATTAAGTCTTTACAATCAAATATTGGAAAAAAGTGACTTAGTGCCGTAAACACATCACATACATATTGCTTATAGTGAACATTAATGACAAAACAATTATAAGTGAGCCAGCGGATGATGAAATATATAGGTTCCCTAATCTATGCAAATACAACCAGTTATTCACTAAAATATCTCAATGAGCACATTAGGTAAATGTCCATATGCTCCTTAAACCGATACAGATGTAACAGTCCCGTTTGTTCCAACAGAAAAGTGATATAGTGTTAACCCCTTCAGATCCGCGCTATTGCCAAAATACGGCTCCAGTGCAGATCTGAATTTCTGGGATGACGTCCATGGACGTCGTCCCCTGTGCACGCTCCCGGCGCGCACTCACAGGCGGCGTGCGTGGCCACCGCACTCTGTGTGGGCGTGCCCATGGGTCAGGCGGACTCGATGTCCGCTCGTGACTCGTGATCGCCTGACAGAGCTGCAGAACGGGGAACCGCCTATGTAAACACGGCGGTTCTTTCCGTTCTGTGAAGGGGCATGACAGATCTACTGATCGCTGTGATCGGGATCAGTGAGATCTGTTATGTCCCAGCCAGCCCATCCCCACACAGTTAGAACACAATGAGGGAACACAGTTAACCCCTTCACTGCCCCCTTAGTGTTAACCCCTTTACTGCCAATGACATTTATACAGTAATCAGTGGATATTTAACCGGTTCCCTACGGAGTCATTGTAAAATGACGTCGGCAGGAACCCTTTCGATCGGTCCGGACAGACCTCATATGACGTCCGCTGCTTTTTGCCGCTACTGCTGACCCCTGGGGGCCCGCAGCGTGGCGATCGCGGACCGCTTGTGTCCCCGGAGGTCGTGTCCCCCCCGATCGGGGTAAAGAGCCAATAGATTTGGCTCTTTACCCCGTGACCGGCTATGTCCAATCACATCCAGTCACTACCGACCTCCACGTGCACGCCGCTCGTGCGCGCCCCCGGGGGCACACAGTGTGGCAATCGGGGCTGAGGCTTGGCCCTTGGACAAAGCCCAGCTCCAATCAGTGTAAAGAGCCAATGGAATTTGCAATCACAGCCGGTCACTTGATGTAAACAAACCGCGGTAACGAGCTGTTACCGGGTTCTCCCTCTCACACACCGATTGTGTGTGAGAGGGAGATTGCGGTAACAACTGGTTACCGCCAGATGTACACACCAAGCACACTGATCACCCCCCCAATAAAGAGGACCTGTCACCACCCCATCAAAGTACCTGTCAAAGCCCATCAGAGTACATGTCACCTTTCCATCAAAGTACCTGAGTACCTGTCCATCAAAGTACCCGAGTACCTGTCACAGCCCATCAAAGTACCTGAGTACCTGTCACCAGCTCATCAAAGTACCCGAGTACCTGTCATCTGCCCATCAGAGTACCCGAGTACCTGTCACCAACCCATCTGAGTACCCGAGTACCTGTCACCATCCCATCTGAGTACCCGAGTACCTGTCACCAACCCATCAGAGTACCCGAGTACCTGTCACCAACCCATCTGAGTACCCGAGTACCTGTCACCTGCCCATCTGAGTACCTGTCGCCAACTCATCAGAGTACTCAAGTACCTGTCGCCAGCCCATCTGAGTACTTGAGTTACCCTTTGAATGACCATGCGACTCCTACACTGGATTGCCTTCTCCTTTAAGGGACGTCCCTCCGCTTTCACCACTCTCCTCCACCAGGACTCCGCTGGGCTTCGCTATTAGTTAGCACTCAGATATCCCCCTCCTGGAGAGAGTGTGAAAGACATCCGCTAGTCCTGTTTGTGTATCCAACGGTGTTCAAGGCTTCACAAGAAAAGTCTTCAGGAGATTTTAAAAATATGTTTGTCTTTTTCCTAAAGGTCATGTCTTTTGAGACAAACAATGGCATCACACTCTGCACTGTCATACCCTTAGACTTGTATTCCACATGTAGGCCATAGGGTAAATGGAAAGGAGCGCCCAAACATTGAGGTAAAAGTGGATGCAATTTTGATTTTATTTGGTTAAAAGCAATAAAATGAAGCCAACGCCTTTTGGGGGTCCAACAAACTCCCCCTTCTTCAGGGATATGTCAAGGTAATCAATAGTGAATGGATATGTTTGATAGGTGAAGTTAAGGCCCCATTCGTTCCGGTTAAGATAGTTGACAAAATCCGGAATCTTTTCCGGATCGCATTCCAGATTAATATTAGGTCATCTATATACCTTTTGAAGAAATAGATATGATGGTATATGGATTTGGTGACAAAAGGTATTCTTGTTCGAACTGGCCCATGTACAAGTTTGCATAACTGGGTGCAAACCTAGTCCCCATCGCCTTCCCCTTGATTTGTAAATAAAAATCGTCTAAATGAGTTAAATAATTATGGGTAAGGATGAACTGGATAGCATCCAAGAGAAAGGACGCTTGCTGTTCAGGTATCAGTGGATCCGAAAACAGGTATTGTCTCGTGGCTAGAGTTGAGCGAACTTGAAGTCCGGGTTCTGCTGGTTCGGCCGAACTTCGGGACAAAGCCCGGGTTCGGGTCCGGACAGAACCCGAACTTTGTCCCGGACCCCGAACCCCATTGAAATCAATGGGGACCCGAACTTTTAGGCACAAAAATGGCTGTAAAAAAAGTCCTGGAAAGTCCTAGAGGTCTGCAAAAGGAAGGAAATAGGGGTAAGGGTGGGACAAGTGCCCTAAAAAGAAATGGGGACAGGGAAATAACTAAAAGCATTTTTAAAAAAATAAAAACATAAAAAAATCAAAAATGGAGGTGGATGTGGACCATCTTCAAACTGGGTCTGAAAAGTATTAATTAACGGTAGAAGCCATATAACTGTTCTAAAATCATCTTCAAACTGTGTCAAAAAGTATAAATAAGCCGGGAGAACCCATATTACTGTTCTGCAAACATCTGGAAACTGTGTGTAACACTTTAACTAAAACCGGGACAAACTGAACTACTGTTCTGCAAACATCTGGAAACTGTGTGTAACACTTTAACTAAAAGCGGGAGAACCCATACTACTGTTCTGCAAACATCTGGAAACTGTGTGTGTCACTTTAACTAAAACCGGGGCAAACTGAACTACTGTTCTGCAAACATCTGGAAACTGTGTGTGTCACTTTAACACAAACGTCTTGTCACTATACCCAAGCGGGGCCAAAAACAATTTCACAATGTGTGTCAAAGGTCTACAAACGTCTTGTCATCAAGTCAAACAGG
>BLSH010211630.1:0-12297 GCA_018402905.1 Glandirana rugosa | reverse complement strand
TCTCCGTCCTTCACTACGCCAGAGACACTGGTCAAAGGACCGATCTTGAAGTGGTTCTACTACTAGACTCGTACGAGTCCGTGACTAGAGTGATTACCGTTTTACACTGTCAAAATTTACCAACATACTGTAAAAACCCGTTGTGTACCACCGTACACGTACGAGTGAGCACGTACGACCTACGAATACACGAGTAACAAACGTCCATACAAAAGGGAAACATACGATAAGTAGACCTGAAAAGGACAGAGAAAGAGTCATAACGAGACCCTAGTCACATGAGAAATACCGTAAGTGGACCCGAGAAGGATAGGGGAAGAGTTACGAGCGAGACCCTAGCAAAACAGCATAGCACAGTGATCCCAGAGCGAGCATTGAGAAGGGGATAGGAAGAGCCCAGGTGAATGCCATAAAGAGTACACTGATCCCAGAGCAATACTGAGAAAGAGACAGGAAAAGTCCAGATGAATAGCATACAAAGGGAAAACATACCTGCAAACAATGAGCACATAAGCATCCAGCATGCACGAGTGAGCATGCACATGCCACCATGTGTTGCCCAAAAATGTCATACAACCATTTAAAACTGTCACATTTTGCCATTAGTGAGATCAGTGCCTGAGCATGCTCAGATCATCATCTTGGTGAAGTTCTAGCCAGGAAACTGGTCACAGAGACCGCATCACTTCCTGCCTCTCATGCTGAGAGTGCACTGCTGCAGCCATCTTAGAAATGGCAAACGCCCACAAAACAGAGAAAAGAAGTTAAAAGCATATGGAAAGCAAAGGGAAACGCTGTCACTTACGTCAAAGCTTGTTTAAAGCTTTCTTTGAGAGGCCTGCACCACCAGCATCGGGCTCCAGCCATATTGCTCATTTAGAGACTGTACAGGAAGGACATCCACCCAGGGTTCCAACCATATAGCTCATTTAGAGACTGTACGGGAAGGACATCCATCCAGGAGAAGCTGAAATATGCCCCCCAGACCACCAGAATGGGGCTCCAACCATATAGCTCATTTAGAGACTGTACAGGAAGGACTTCCAACCAAGAGAGGCTGAACTTGGCTGGGGCGACAAGCGATAAGGGATACCTCGCGACTCCAGTCCTGATCAGGTGAGGAAAAAAAGGAGAATGCTGTGAGCCGGGTCTGTCTTTGATTTATAGTTAACCAGTCCTATCATGTTGTGGGGGCGGAGCCACAACCCATGTGTATGCTGCCATGATGCACCAGGAAATATTTTTTTTTGGCTTTATAAATGCAATTATTGCTGCAGCAGATTCTATACATGGTACAGCTGTGCCACTTTACAAGTAGGTATTTTTATGCTTTCACTTTAAGCATCAATAAATCACTGCTCATTTAAAAAATGTTTTATGTTTTTTACAAACTTTTTTTTCATTGATACATGTCCCAGAGGCCAGTGCCCGGACCCCCATAACCATTGTATGCCCAATTACTTGCATATAAGCCATCAAAATGGGCATTTTTGATTTTTTAAGTTTGGGTCCCATAGACTTCAATGGGGTTCGTTATTAGGTTCTGAACTTTCTAGATGTATGAAGTTCTGGTGCGAACCGAACAAGGGGTTATTTGGCCCATCCCTAATCTTAATGCATTCCATGCAGCAGCCCCCTAATACTTAGTCCATCTCTATTCAGCGATGTTACATGAGAGACTAGGCTGCCCAAGACTCTCCCTCTTCATTGGCTGAGATAGCAGCAGAGTGCCTTTGGCTGCCGCTGCTGTCATTCAAAGTCAGTGAGCCTCAGCTCTGTGTCTAAATGGACACAGGGAGCTATGGCTCAGCTCTGGTGCCCCCATAGCAATTTGCTTGCTCTGGGGGCACTCATCAGGAGGGAGGTGCCAGGAGTGCCGAAGAGGGACCGTGACGAGGAGGATCCAGGCTGCTCTGTGCAAAACCATTTCACAGGGCAGGTAAGTATAACATGTTTGTTATTTTTAAGCAAAAAAAACAAGACTTTAGTATCACTTTAAATCCATATGCTAAAGCAGAACTCTCTATTTTCAAAAACATGCTCTATAAATATGCAAACAAATGTGGCCACCCTTTGGCTAACACACTACAACTCTTCAAATATAATACCTATATACCTTGCATTTCTACTCAAACAGGTGAACTAACCCAAGATGCAAGAAATCGTAGATATAGTCCATGATTGTTATTAAATTCTCTACAACTTTATAACACCAAAGCTCTACTTCTGCTAGTACTACCAGAGTTTGAGCTATATCACATAGCAGTGAACCCCATTGAAGTGTATAGGAGCCAAATCTTGTTATTATTTTCTGGCCTTTTTCAAGGTCAAATTTGCAAGCTTTTGTTTAACTATTTGCCTACCTGGCACTTTCACCCCCTTCCTGCCCAGGCCAATTTCCGAATTTCAGTGCACTCACACTTAGAATGACAATTACTCAGTCATGCAACACCATATGACATTTACGTCCTTTTTTCACACAAATAGAGCTCTCTTTTGGTAGTAACTAATCACTTCAGCCCCGGAAGGATTTCACACTTTGGGACCAGAGCACTTTTTGCGATTTGGCACTGCATCGCTTTAACTGACAATTGAGCGGTCGTGCGATGTTGTACCCAAACAAAATTTGCGTCCTTTTTTCCCACAAATAGAGCTTTCTTTTGGTGGTATTTAATCACCTCTGCATCATTTCTGATCACCGCTATAAACAAAAGAAGAGAGACAATTTTGCAAAAAAAACCCCCAAATTTCTTACTTTTTGCTAAAATACAAATCCAAAAAAAATATAAAAAAACATTTTTTTTCATCGGTTTTATATTCTTTCTCATATTTTTGGTATAAAAAAAATCGAAATCAGCATTTATTGATTGGGTTGCGCAAAAGTTGCAGCGTTTACAGATGATGAGAATTCATTTCTGGGGTTCTTATTTTTTTTATTTCTTACTAGTAATGGCAGCAATCTGCGATTTTTTAGCAGTACTGCGATATTGCAGCAGACATGTCGGACCATTTTGACACTTTTTTGGGACCATTGGCATTTATACAGCGATCAGTGCTATAAAAATGCACTGATTACTGTGTAAATGCCATTGGCAGTGAAGGGGTTAACCTGCAGGGGGTGCTCTAAAGGTTACCTGTGTTCCCTCACTGTGTTCTAACTGTATTAGTGCTGGGCTGGCTGGGGGAGGGGAGTGATCATGGCTTCCATATACAGGAAGCCGGTGATCACAGCTCTTCCCCCTCTATGAGAACGGAGATCCATGTTACTTACACAGACCATCGCGGGTAGCCGGCGGCGATTGAGTCTGCCCTACCCGCTCCCTGGCCCCCCCCCCGGAACACAGTGAGCATGCGAGTGCACCTCCAGCAGCGCGCGCGCGCTCACAGTGCGGGATCTCGCAGCCGCCGTATTATGACGGCAGTTTGCGATATCCAACCACTTTGTCGCCCTCAGATGCCAGTCGGCGGTCGACAAGTAGTTTATCACTAGTGGGTTTTTTATTTTTTGTGCTATAAATAAAAAAAAATGTGAAAAAATGCCCTTTTCTTTGTTTCTGTCATAACATTTTGCAAATTAGTAATTTTTCTTCATAAAGTTTGGCCAAAAAATTATACTGCTACATATATTTGGTAAAAATAACTCAAATCGGTGTATATTATTTTGTCCTTGTTAGTTATAGAGTCTACAAGCTATGGTGCCAATCATTGAAAATTGATCACACCTGATGACACCTGATGCACTGAAGGCCTATATAATTTCTTGAGACACTAACAAGTAAGGAAAGTACAAGTACCCCCCAAATTACCCCTTTTTGGAAAGTAGACATTCCAAGGTATTTAGTAAGTTGCATGGTGAGTTTTTTGAAGTTGTAATTTTTTCCCACAATTCTTTGCAAAATGAATATTATATATTTATTTATTTTGCAAAATTGTCAGTTTGGCATATGGTGAGGCCACATGTGTGAGACTTTTTCACAGCCAGGCCACATACAGAGGCCCAACAGGGAGCACCATCAGGTGTTCTAGGGACATAGCCCTGGAGCACCAGGACAATGGAATTGTCCACAAAATGACCCCATTTTGGAAAGCAAACACCCCAACGTATAATCTATGAGGCATAATAAGTCTGGTTTATTTTTTTCCAGAAGTTTTTGGAAAATGTGGGAAAAAATGAAAACACATTTTTTTTACACAGAGTTGTACATTTATAAGATATTTCCAACACATAGCATGTACATAGCAAAATTGATACCCCAAAGTACATTCTGCTACTCCTCCTGAGTAACATACATGGAAAGGCATGCTCACTGACTAATAGTGCCATCATCCCTAGTGGTAAACCAAGAAAGAAAACCCTCAAGTGTTGGACTATATCGGCACTAAATTATATAAATTATAAAAGCGTGGTAAAAACAATACGTTTATTGGTACATATAGAAGTAGAAGAACATGGTACAAAAGGATAAAATTGAATAAATAACATGCCACAGATGGAATAAGGTACAATACAGGCGCCTAATGCGTTTCAGGATTTTCCTTCATCAGAGGAAGCCTGGAGTGACCACTCTAGGTCATCCTCCAATTGAGCAAATAGATGAAAAAGGAGCCATGTCTTTAGAAAGGTTTAAAAAGGCATGAGCCACCATCACCAGCCGCAGCCAAGGAGGTCAGGAATGCATCTGGGAATAAGGCCTTCAAAAGTTCAATCGTGGGGCCTAGGAGGGGGCCCGTCCACAAGGTGCCTCCCACTCCCCTGAACTTAAACTGTATATTAAACATGCATCAAGAAAGCTAGGTGTGCCATAGGTTATTCAAGTAATGTGGTTTGCTGTCAGTTGGTGTGGGGCTCAAACATGCTCCACAAAGTAGCAGATGTCACACATTTTATTTTACACAAAGTTGCCCGTTTGTAAGATATTTCCAACACATAGCAGGTACATAGCAAAAATGACACCCCAAAATACATTCTGCTACTCTTCTTGAGTAAGGCAATACCACATGTGTGAGACCTTTACACGGCCTGGCCACATACAGAGGCCCAACATTCAAGGAGCACCATCAGGCATTCTAGGAGCATAAATTACACATATAATTTCCTGACAACCTATGATTTTTGAAGACCCTTCATATTTCTAACACATAGCATGTGCATACCTAGAATTACATTCCAAAATAAATTCTATTGAGGAAAGGGTAAAAAAAAGTATTACCTGTGGTTTTAGTGGTGTCCACAGAGGAGAGCATTGGTCCAGGCAGCAGGCAGGGATGTGTTTAGTGACAGCAATTGTAATTATCCAGGCAGCAGGCAGGAATATTGTCTATAGGCAGTACAAGGATATTGTCAGCACAGCCAAAACATTTGTCTGTAGGAATTTTCCAGGCAGAGACTGCCAGCACAGCCATAATATTGGTCCTGGTACACTGTTACCAGCAGACACTCTCCAGCCCTTCATAAACATACTGGCTCTTGCTACAGCTAATTACTTCCATAGTCCACGTAGCAGCCAGATGTGTGGTCAGTTCATGCGGCAGGCAGAGGCATGATGGCAGTAAGTGAGCAGCAGGTTAAGGGCCTCAGTCAGGTAAGACCTGTGCACAGGGCAAAGGGGTAGAGGCTTCTTCCACCCAAATCTCCTTGACACCAGACCCTAATCCAGAAGTTACAAAACCCAGAGAAAACAAAAAAAAAGTGTCTTCTCCATCCGGAAAAACAATTCTAGAGCCCCTCACATATGTGAGACCCCTGTGTCCTACAGTATCAGGGCAACAGATCAGTCTAAGCGGTAGGCAAAAGCATAGTCGATAAAACAGTCCAGGGGTGGCCCGTCCATTTAGGGCGCACGGGTGCCACCCCCCTCTATCCTCACCACCACCCCTATGCTAAATGGATAGATTCATGCATAGCATGAATCTATCCATGGCCGCTGCGGCCACCCCCTAATTCATGCATTCGGGCCCTTTCAGGATGCTAGAAGTATGAATTACAGAGGCGGGGGGTTTCTTTGAAGCACCCTATTAGAGCCATAGGCTCTAATAGGCTTCAAAATAGAGTGGCTCGGAGCACAGAGCATTGCATTCGCAAGCCCACTCATGTGTGTTACAAAAGCAAATGAATATTTGCTTTTCTAACACTGAATCGCCTCTCCACCAATCAGGAAGTGCGGGTATATTACCGGTTTCCGGATTGGCTGAGAAGTCAGGCGGTCCTATTGGATGCCTTTTTCGGAGGAGGCAAAGCATGCCCGCTTGCTAGATGGTGTAAGTGTGGGACTTTGATGTCCTGACTGCCCTGGGGGGAGCTGTCAGTGCCGCGAGCAGCGCAGTGGGGGTGCTGTATACTCCTATCTGGTGATGCTGTTGTATACCCCTATTTGGTGATGCTGCTGTATACCCCTATCTGATGATGCTGCTGTATACCCCTATCTGATGGTGCTGCTGTATAGTCCTATCTGGTGATGCTGCTGTATACCCTTATCTGGTGATGCTGATTTATACTCCTATCTGGTAATGCTGCTGTATACCCCTTTCTGGTGATGCTGCTGTATAGCCCTATCTGGTGATGCTGCTGTATAGCCCTATCTGATGATGCTGCTGTATAGCCCTATCTGGTGGTGCTGCTATATAGCCCTTTCTGGTGATGCTGCTGTATACTCCTACCTGGTGATGCTGCTGTATACCCCTATCTGGTGATGCTGCTGTATACCCCTATCTGGTGATGCTGCTGTATACAGTTATCTGGTGATGCTGCTGTATACCCTTATCTGGTGATGCTGCTGTATAGCCCTATCTGGTGATGCTGCTGTATACCCCTATCTGGTAATGCTGCTGTATACAGTTATCTGGTGATGCTGCTGTATACCCTAATCTGGTGGTGCTGCTGTATACCCCTGTCTGGTGATGCTGCTGTATACTCCCATCTGGTGATGCTGCTGTATACCCCTATCTGGTGATTGTCAGGTCAACTGGCAGGTGACAGGTGAGCACTGCTAGGGTTAGGGGCGCACTGCTAAGGTTGTGGATCCTTAGCTGGCTGCTGGGAAATGGAACTCTGGGTGCACTGAAAGAGATATGCAGGGAGCTAGAGCATAGGTTTCCCCAGGGCGTGGAGTCTAAGAGCAAGCAGGTGTTCACCAGAGCCTCTAGTGGTGAGGATGGACTTGGCTGCAACTGGCTCCAGGTCGTGGCCCTCGGGGTCTCCCAGCTCACACTCGCAGCTGGCTACTGGTGCATAGAGAGATAGCAGCAGTACAGGACAACAAGGAATGGTTAGTGGGATAGCCAAGGGTCAGGGTAACAAGCAGGCAGGGACAGACAGGAGAGCACGCCAAGATCGGGGTAACCAGCAGACAGGAAAAGTCACAATCAAGCCAAGGTCGGGGTAACAAGCAGACAGGAATGGTCACAAACAAGCCAAGGTCAGTAACAGAATCAGACAAAGAGCACTCAGCAGGAACCTCACACAGTGAAAGTCTAACACACAATATTGATCAGGATCAGTGGCTTGCACTACAAGGTATTATATGATATTCCCAATTAGGATCTGGGGCAGGGCCCTGCTGAGGAAAGCCCACTAAAGCACACAGGTGAGGGATGCATAGTCTCTAAGCTGACCATAAGCAGACAGCTAAGCAAACAGACAAGACATGACTGTTACTGCAGATTCATGACAGTGATGCTGCTGTATTCTCCTATCTGGTGATGCTACTGTATACCCCTATCTTGTGATGCTGCTGTATACCCCTATCTGGTGATGCTGTATATACCCCTATCTGGTGATGCTGTATATACCCCTATCTGGTGATGCTGTATACCCCTATCTGGTGATTATGTATACCCCTATCTGGTGATGCTGTATACCCCTATCTGGTGATGCTGTATACCCCTACCTGGTGATGCTGGGTTGTATACTCCTGACTCAATGGGTGGAATATATAAGGGGTGGGGCTTATGAGGAGTGGGGGGGTCAAAAAGGGTGGGGTCTGGTGCCCCCATTATAAAATGTCACCAGCCGCCACTGCCAGGGTCAGCTCACGTGCAAGCAGTCCAAGTGGTGGGCAGAAGCGTAGTTAATAAAACAGGCCAGGGTCAGTTCACATAGAAGCAGTCCAAGCGGTAGGCAGAAGCATAGTCTATAAAACAGACCAGGGTCAGTTAATGTGGAAGCAGTCCAAACGGTAGGCAAAGGCATAGTCAAAAAAGAGGCCAGGGTCAGTTCACATGGAAGGTAGTGGCATGGTTATTTGAGAAAGCAGCATAGAAAATGGTCAGCACAGATGATGAAAATGGGGAAATGATTAAAAATGTGGGCTAATATTTTAGGGATGTGTGGTAAATTCGGAAGCATTCCCCAATGCAAAGATCGGGTTGGGAGAGACACTGGGGACAATGGTAGCTGGTATCTCTTCGAAATCCTCTTTTGCTGCATACATGACATCTTTTTTGGCGTCTTCTGCCTGCTTCAGATGGTTGTCCGGGAAATGACGCTCATAAAGTTGGCTAACAGCATCATACAAAGGTTTTCTGGGGGGTCTTTGTTGATAGATGAGGGATGTGACAACTGAATTTTAGGAAGGGGATGAGGCTTTCCGTGGATAAATGGCCAAATGGATGAGATAAATTGCTACTTACTTGTACCAGAAACAGGACCTCCTTATTGCCAAATAAGGCTAGATCATTTGGTCGTTGAAATCCACCCCCCATGTAGAGACTGTAATCTTGGACACATGTTGGCTTTTCAATGGGACCTTGTCTTCTTTGAACCTCAACTGTAATGTCATCATGGATGGTGGACATCATGTGCACATTTCTGATATCCTTCCACCTCAAGGCCAGCACTTCGTTGCATCTCAAAGTTGCTCTTTCCTCCTTTCGCAACTTCTTGTTAACTAGAGATTGTTTCTGGAGGTTCCGCAGGCCATGGTTTTAGCAAGGTACAAATGTTTGAAAAGGGGCAAGCTGGTGTAATAGTTATCCAGGTATAGGTGGTAACCTTTGTTCAGCAGTGGATATGCCAGGTCCCATACAATTTTTACAGTTGTGGCCATGTAGGCTGGGCACTCAGGGAGCTGGAACTGGGAATGTCTTCCTTTGTATATGCAGAATGCATGCAGATATGCTGTGACTTTCTCGCAAAGTTTATAAAATTTTACTTTGTATCTGGCCCTTTTGCAAGGAATAAATTGTTTTATTCCTTGCTGACCTGAAAGGGTACCAGGGACTCACCCACACATAAATGCTGCTTGGGGACATAGAGTTCTAAAAATCATTGGGAAAAGAAATTTATCAGTGGGAGAATAGTACATAATCATAATTTGGATGATTTCAGGGAGGGCATTGGGTGTTGTCGCTGAAATGAAGGAAGTGCGTAATCATTTAATATCGGGACCTGGCCATTATGGCAGAATACATGGGCTTGTGGTGGATGGGGTAGGTGGACCAGTATGCATGTCCTTCTTCTTTTTTTTTTTCTAAGCCCCATATTTATGGTGAGGCCCATAAACAATTTAAACTCCTCCAACGTCAAATCCCTCCACTCAAACGGGCATATCATGATTGGGGGTTGTTGGCAATATGCTGCTAGGCATATAAAGTGGTCTGGTCTACAATAAATTGCAGCAAATTGTCAGGCAAAAAAACATAAACGCAGTCAATTTCAGAGAAATTTTGGGTATTGGCCTGCACACCTGGCTGTGTGGTGAAAGGGGGTATACTTCCTGCTCCAGAGTCAGAAGGCAGCCATGTTGGGTTGGCAAGACCATATGGGAGGAATATAGCAGCTCTGGCTCTTGGAGATGTGACACTCCAGTGCTGAGGGATTTGAAGTTCCTCTGCTGGTACTTGGGTGTGATGCGGCAGCGCTGGTACTGGGCCTGGTCATTTGTTCCCGGGGCCTATCGCTGGTGGCAGTGCTGGTACTGGGCCTGGGAATTTGTTCTCGGGGCCTATCGCTGGTGGCAGCACTGGTACTGGGCCTGGAAATTTGATCCTGGTTGCTGGCACCATGCCCTTTTAGGAGGGACCCATTCTTCCTCCAATTCATTTGCTGATCCACTGCTATCAATCGGTTCAAATGCTGGATTTGATTCAGAAACAGAATTGGCATTGGAATCTGATGAGAACTCCCAGCTGCTCTCATGAGTCATGGAGAGGGTCTGGAATGCCTCCTCATTGGTATATACTCTTTTGGACATGCTGCTGCTGGCTGTGAAATGGGTGGCAGGTGACGGTCACTGATGGGCTGTGCGATGGGTGGCAGGTGAAGGCCACTGATGGGCTGTGCGATGGGTGGCAGATGGGTGGCAGGTGATGGTCACTGATGGGTTGTGCGATGGGTGGCAGGTGACGTTCACTGATGGTTTGTGCTAAGGCGGGTAGGTGACATTCACTGATAAGTGATGACAGTCACTGACGGGTGACTGGCGATGGTCATTGATGGGTGACTAGCGATGTCACTGATGGGTGACGGGTGACTGGTGGTGGTTATTGATGGGTGACTGCTGGTGGTCACTGATGGGTGACGGGTGACTGGTGATGGTCACTGATACAGTTCAGCACTGATGGGTGACTAGTAGTGGTCACTGATAGGTGATGGGTGACCGGTCAAGGTCACTGATAGATGATGGGTGACTGGCAATGGTTACTGATGGGTGACTGGCGGTGGTCACTGATGGGTGACTGGCGGTGGTCACTGATAGGTGATGGATGACTGGCGATGGTCACTGATGGGTGATGGGTGTCTGGCGGGGGTCACTGATGGGTGACAGGTGACTGGCAATGGTCACTGATACAGTTCAGCATTGTGGAGTATTTTAATGTGGTTTAACCACTTGCGGACCGCCCACCATAAACATACTGCGGCAGGGCGGCCGATCTGCGCCAGATCATGCACTTCTGGGTCTTGGGCGACAGCCCACTCCCGCTGTGATTATGTACAGCAGCAGCTCATCGGCTAGTACCATGGACCTGATGTCTGTCAGCACCTGTCGATCCTTCGGTACAGAGGGAGAACGGCGATCTGCCGTTGTAAACAAGGCAGATCGCCGTTCTGTCAGTACAGAAGGCATGGATCCTGTGTCTCTACAAAGCAGGGGCACCGATCCATGCCTTCCCCTAGTACAAAACACCAGCTAGGCACACAGTTAGCCCTTTGATCGTCCCTGATGTTAACCCCTTCCCATCCAGTGTACAGTGACAGTGCATTTTTTATCACTGATCACTATATCAGTGTCACTGGTCCCTTAAAAGTGTCAAAAGTGTCAGTTAGTGTCCGACTTGTCTGCCACAATATCGCACCATTACTAGCAAAAATATGTAGCCCGGATATATGTTGCCCTAAATTGATGAAGACGTTTGAATTTTTTTCAATATTTTTTATTGGATGTGTTTTATGAGTGATTTAAGTGATTTTAAAGCCTTTTCTTTTCTCTTAAAATATCAAACATGTCATACTTACCTAATCTGTGTAATGGTTTTACACAGAGCAGCCTCTATCCTCCTCTTCTGGCATCCCTCCGCTGGTGCTCCTTGCTCCGCCCTCCCACTGAATGACCCCATAGCAAGCTGCTTGCTATGGGGGGCAATCGTGCATGCTCACATGCTCGGCCCCATCCCCGCTCCCACATCACTGGATCTGATTGACATAGAGTAAGGTAAAAAACGTTCTGCTTTTACAAACACTACAAATCACTCGCTTGGGTGATGCCTTAAACCTGCATGGAAAGTATTCCCCAGTATGATTTAGTGACAAAACAAATATACTACTTAACCACTTGCCGACCGTGTAGCGTAGATACACGGCGGCAAGTGGCACCCATTGTTGTGGGAGGACGTTATATAACGCCCTCCCACAATCGCGTTCCCGCGCGCCCCCTGGGGCGCGCACCTGGGAGCATCCGTGACCGCCGGGTCTGTGAGACCCGGCGCATCACGGATCACGGTAAATGGCCGCTTGGAGCGGCTGTTTACCACGTGATCGCTCCGTCAAATGACGGAGCATCACATATAAACAAGCCGGCGGAAGTGCCGGCTTGTCTCCCCCCTCTCCGCACCGATCGGTGCAGTGTGACAGGAGAGGGGATCTGAAGTGCCCACAGCACCGCTATGTGACAGGCAGGGACCCCCTCATCACCCATACACACTCATACATGCCCACCCATCCGTCACCCATACATACATGCCCACCCATGCGTCACCCATACATCCATGCCCACCCATCCGTCACCCATACATCCATGCCCACCCACCGTGCCCACCCATGCATCCGTGCTCACCCATCCGTCACCCATGCATCCCTGCTCA
>BLSH010211627.1:151785-162129 GCA_018402905.1 Glandirana rugosa | reverse complement strand
GGTACGGACCCGAACGTTACAGTCCGGGTTCGCTCAACACTAGTTATGGCAAGTTCAATTTCTTCAGTGGCAAATGGGGCCGAAAGAGACTGCAGTTGTTCTGGTGTCAGCTTTGGTAAGTGGATTTTTTGGAGAAAATCTGCAATATCTTTGTCTTTATCTTAGGATGTGGGGTTGATACAGAGTCAGTTAAGTTGTAAAGGGCAGAGTAGTATGAGCTAAAACCGTCTGCTATATCTTTGGGGTTCATTATTCGAGACCCTAGGGAATCTGTAAGGAAAGAAATTCTGGTTTGAGCAGTTTTGCATTTAAGTTGTTTAGCCAGATATGCACCTGGTTTGTTGTGTTGCACGTATTGTTGTAAGCGGAGTCTTTTAAGGTGTATATCAAATTTTGCATGCAAGTGATCGCTAAGGCTTTGTCTGGTTCTGTTGAGTTCAGCAAGAAGTGGAGAGTGCTGTGCTTTGTGAGCATTTTCAAGGGTTTGGATATGATCTAGCAGTTTGTTAGTGGTGGTGGTGTGTGATTTCTTCTCGTGAGCTCCCAATTTAATGAGTAAACCTCTCATACAGGCCTTGTGGGCATTCCATAGTATAGTAGGATTCCAAATTAGTTGCAAAAAATAGTTCTAGTTCGGATAAGATCTGTTCTCAATATTTTGGGTTAGTGAGTAGAGAGGAGTTCAGTCACCATAGTGAATGTTTTGGTGGGTCAGTGCTGGAAAGATTTTTAGTGAGATCGGGGCATGATCGGACCAAGTGATAAGACCAATATTTGTTTGTGTGACTAGAGTAGAGCGAACCCGAACTGTAAAGTTCGGGTTCGTACCGGACTTTAGGGTGTCTGTGTCCCGAACCCGGACATTTGAGAAATAGTCTGGGTTCGGGGTTCGAGTATTTTTTGCGCCCATTGAATAGCTGCAGGGCAGCCAATCAACAAGTGTTTCACTCATTTGCCCTTAGAAGCAATCACAGCCATGCCTACTAATGGCATGGCTGTGATTGGCCAGTGCATCATGTAACCCAACCTCTATATAAACTGGCGTCACGTAGTGCTACATGTCACATCATCTCATACTAGTGTAGGGAGAGGATGCTGCTGCTGCTGTGAGGGACAGATTAGCTTTAGAAAATCATCTCATACTAGTGTAGGGAGAGGATGTTGCTGCTGCGGTGAGGGACAGATTAGCTTTAGAAAATCATCTCATATTAGTGTAGGGAGAGGATACTGCTGCTGCTGTGGGGGACAGATTAGCTTTAGAAAATCTGTTAAAAACAGTTATTTATTGGTGGGTGGGTGCTAGAGGAGATTTTTGTTTGCTAGAGTATATTTTATTTGCTAAGCAAAGTGCCTCATATAAAAACTAAGCAATTTTTCTGTTTGCAGCCATTTTTGCAAGTGCAGTGCACTTGCAACTGCTTGTGTGTCAAGAACACTACTTTAATTGTGTTCTATTAGTTCAGTTGGCAACATTTCGGCATATTTAAATACTGCTTTTAATTCCATAAAGTTTTATTAGAGGAAGACACAGTACAGCTGAATATACGTAGATATATAAACGACAAGTATAGCATCTTATTACGTGAACCAATCATTGAACAAGTATCAAAAATATTGTCTTTCATTATAGGAGATTAACAAACTGAGAAATGGATCATCAATTAGAACAAGGAACATAAATAAGCAAATAGATTTCCTTCTATTAGTCCTGTTCCTAGACCATTATCCTAATCTGTAATTCGAGATGTGGAACAGGGCCCATGAATCTTTTAAACATTTCCAGGATTGTTTATTTTTTTTTGCTTTAAAGTTGATATTTAATATCTCTGTTCGGTGTTAATGGTAGAGTACTGTTAGGTAGGGGGTGATAAAGATCATCTGAGTAAGGTGGGGTGGGGGAGGGATAGGGTAGTAGAGGGGATCGGGATGGGGGGTAGCAGCACTTTGTTTGTTTGGGGAACCTCAAGGGGAGCTATCGAAAGGTAAATAATGGGCCTGCATTATATTTTCTATTGTATTTGAGTCGTCCTTTTCAGTAGGTCTCTATATTGGTCAGTCGTCTTGAAATCAATCCAACCTAGCCATGTCTTGTGGTAGGATGTTATGCATTCTTCTGAAATAGCTATGAGTTGCTCCATTTCTTGGGTCCTATTTAATCTAGACACCCAGTCTTTGATTGAGGGTGTTGTTATCTGTCTCCATGAGGGAGGGATGCACATCCTCGCGGAGTTAATCATATGCATAACAAGAGATTTATTTTATGCATGCCCCATAGCATTGGACTGATGAAGTAGGTATTGCTGATAGGCGAATTTGATAGGGTAAGAGGACACCTTACGTATTATATTGTGTACTTTTTCCCAGAATGGGGAGATAAATGGGCATTCCCACCATATATGAAGAATCGATCCTTTGTGTTTGTGGCACCTCCAGCAAAGGTCTGGGATAGAAGGGAAGATTTTGTGAAGCAGAGTGGGGGTTCTATACCACTGGGTAATAACCTTATAATTGTGTTCTTGGGTTGTAGCATTTAAAGTTCCCTTGAGGGCAATTGAGCAAGCTGATTTTCACTGCTCAACTGAAAGGGAGTGTCCCCCCTGTGTCTCCCAGGAGCTTTTAATCGGTTGTAGGTGGTTTGCGTCCAAGGAGGAGAGTAGGGCATATATTGTTGTGAAAAGGTGTTTTTGAGGTGGGCCAAAGCATAATTTTTCGAACAATGTTTTTGGTCTTGAGAAAGCTGGTCTATTTGTTGGATCTTTTATGAAATGACTAATCTGAAGAAAGGGCCATAGGGGTATTGGGGGGATATCGAGAGCTTCCGAGATGGCTGATTGGGAGTGCAACTTTCCTTCATGGAAGAAGTGTGAAGCCCTGGGATAAAAGTTATACGGGAAGGAAGCAAATCTAGTCCAGGTGGGAAATCTGGATTATCCTTTATCTGGGTCATTGGGCCTGGGATGATTAACAGGGTCTCCAATTTAGAGATATTGTGTAAAGTAGTTATTGGACAGAGAACCAGAGGATGGGCTCTAATGGACTGGTTTCTATATTTGCCCGGTTGCCAGGCTATATGTTGCGGCAAGGAGCCAGTAATTAAGTGTTCCAGCTCCACCCAGTCTTTTTGTCTGCTGTGTATATGCCAGTCTACTAGTTTTGTGAGTAGCACTGCCATATGATATTTGCAGAAATTTGGGAGGCTAATGCCCCTTTTGTTTTTTGGCGCCATTAGTCTCTGTATACCGATTCTAGGCGTTTTACCTTTCCAAAGGAAGGCATTGAGTTTAGACTGAAGAGCCTGAAAGAATGTTTTTGGGAGGGAAATAGGGATCGCCTGAGCTAGGTAGAGGAATCTGGGGAGGGTAGTCATCTTCTGCGCGGCCGCTCTACCAAACCAAGACATGCTCAACTAAACCCAACTAGCTAAATCAATGGAGCATTTTTGAAGAAGAGGGATAAAATTTAAAGAATAGAGCTTGGCCAGGTCGGATGGGAGTTTTATTCCTAAGTATGGGATATCACTTGCTTGCCAAGAGAATGGTGAGGATTCCTTAGCTTCCGCTAATGTCTTGTCGGGCAAGGAAATGTTCAGGGCGAAGGATTTATTAAGGTTTATTTTAAAATTGGAGACTAGCCCGTATAAGTGTAATTCTTTGAGTAGGTTGGGGATTGTGATCTTGGGTCTGGAAAGAAATAATAGGATGTCGTCAGCAAACATGGCAATTTTAAATGTTCGCCTAGCTATGAGTATTCCAGAGATATCTGGGTTGTTGCGGATGCTATTCAGAAGGGGTTGTAGTGCAAGTATGAAAATCAGCAGTGAGAGGGGGCATCCCTGCCTAGTTCCATTGCGGATTGAGAAGGCGTCCGACAGGTGACCGTTCACTTTTACTTTAGCCGAAGGATTGGAGTAAAGGCTTAAGATGCTAGCTAGCATGAAATCCCCCAATCCTAGGTATCGAAGGACCTCTCTGATGAAGTCCCAGGCCACCCTGTCGAACCCCTTCTCCGCATCTGTGGATAGGAAAAAGACCTCTAATCCCGACCTCTTAAGCCAGTAACTGACGTTGATTGATTTGATTGTGTTGTCTCGTGCCTCGCAGCCCAGACAAAGCCCACTTGGTCATGAGAGATCAAATTTGGGAGCAAGGGGAGGAGTCTGCTTGCCAGTATTTTTGCGAATAATTTGATGTCCATATTGAGGAGAGATATGGGGCGGTAGTTGCTTGGTTGGGTGTGATCCTTTCCTTGTTTGGGGATAACAGTGATATGTGCTTCCAATAGATCCCTAGGGGGAGTTGGTACACTGGCTAGGGAATTAAATGCTTTGGTAAAGTGTGGTGCCAACTGTAAGGAGAGGGTTTTATAATATGAGTTCGGCAATCCATCCGGGCCTGGGCTTTTACTGGGCTTCATAGCTGAGGTTGCCTGAAGGAATTATTGCGTCATTATGGTAGATTCTAGGGCAAGGGCATTTTCTGGTGAGAGTTTGGGGGTCTTAGATTTAGTTAGGTAGTCCTGTATGGTTTGTGATTGTGTGAGTGTATGGTCGTATGTGTTCGGTGAGGTGTGAATATGGTACAGTTTGGTATAGTAATCGACAAAGACTGCAGCGATTTCATCTGAACGCTGCACATTCTGGCCTACCCGGTTCTGTATGTTGGGGATGTTTGCTTGAGTTCTCTTCCCTTGAAGGAGCCTGGCTAATAATTTTCCATTTTTGTTAGCCTGTTCGTAAAATAATTTGGAGGATAGGAGAAAATTTCGTTTGGTTTGTTTGCCTAATTCTTCTAATAATTCTTTCCTGGCCTGTATCAGGGTGTCAAACACCCCTGCAGCTTGCAATTGTTTATGGGTCGCCTCTAATCTGCAAATTTTTTTGGTTCGTTTTGAGATCTGCGCCTGCTTCTCTTTTTTGAGGCGGGAGGAGAGAGCTATACACGTCCCTCGAATGAAACACTTGTGGGCTAGCCAAATGCTCATGCCAGAGAGTTGTGTTCAAAATAGGTTTTTAAGTCCTACTCTACTTGGGATTTATAGACCGGGTTTGTCAACAGGAATGAATTGAGCTTTCATGTCTTTTCCTTCAGTTCTGTATGTGGGAATATGTGGGAATTGTAGAGTGATGGTGATGGGATGGTGATCAGATATGATCATGGGCTCGATTGTTGCTTTATGCAAAAATCGCAGATCATTCTGAGTCAAAAAGAGATCTAATCTAGAATATTTTTGGTGTGGGGGGGAAAAGAAGGTGTAGTCCTTGGTGTCAGGAAATAGGGTCCTCCAGGTGTCGTGCAGGGCTAGTAAGTTGAGTTAAAGCCTAATTTGACGTAGGACTCGATATGGGATTGAGGATGAACCCGTGGAAGAGTCTAGGTGGGGCTGGAGGGGGACGTTCATGTCGCCCCCGAAGATGGTTAATCCCTCCTGGAACGGAATCAAGTGGTCAAATACTCCCTTGATGAAGGACACCTGGTGGCTTTTGGGGGCATATACATAAACAAGTGTTATAGGTCTGTTGTATAGTGAACCCTTAACAAAAAGGAATCTGCCTTCTGGGTCAGCTTTTTGTGCTTTAAAAGAGAAGGGAAGGTTTCGGGCTATGAGGATCGCTACACCCTTCGTTTTTCCCTTAGACGAGGACGCTTGGTATAGGGATGAGAAGGTTTTATCCCTAAATCTCGGAATGTGTGGGCTTTTGAAGTGCGTTTCCTGAATGAAGGCAATTTGAGCTTTAAGTTTATGTATTTCTCTAAGGGTCAAGGATCTCTTTTCGGGAGTGTTCAGGCCCTGGACGTTTAACGATAGAAACTTAAGCGTACTGAAGTCAGGCATGGTGAGTGGGGTTGTCCCCGAAGTCTGCTGGTGAGAACGGGGGGGAGAAAGGTAGGTAAAGGGGAGTGAGGGTCAGGGAGGTAGGGGGAGGGGGTGGTAAGGTATGGGAGTTGCAACGGTGTATAGGGGGTATATCATCGTTTGGGATCAGAGAGGATCTAGTGAGTGACAGGGATCAAAGTCCCTACTCACTTAACGTAGGGGTACCTCTCTTAGAACAATCTGGAGGCGCCGGATTGAGGGAGGGGTGAGTGGGTTGGCACTGGGGAAACCGAGACGGCTCTCCAACAGGAGAAAAACCAAGGAAAATTGAGGAGATTTCACACATCGACAATCATGTTATATTCATCTATTATAACTAAGGCTATAAGTGATACAATTCTACACATAGGTCAAAATATGACAACAGTATAGCCCGGGATCAATGAGGCTAGAGGAACACCCCCGATGGTCATCTTACATGAGGGTTAATGGCTAATGGGGTTTAATTATCTCACCTCGGGTTAGGGGGACATTTTTTTGCCCGACAGGCAAAGTGCATGGATATGTGTAATTGTAAGCGGATCACAATTAATAAGGCGGAGCAGGGTACTTTTTAGTTTAATGTCTTTTTATGAGGGGTAACGCCCCTCCAGCCTCACCGATCCCCCTCACCGATCCCGGCTCTCCAACAGGAGAAAAACCAAGGAAAATTGAGGAGATTTCACACATCGACAATCATGTTATATTCATCTATTATAACTAAGGCTATAAGTGATACAATTCTACACATAGGTCAAAATATGACAACAGTATAGCCCGGGATCAATGAGGCTAGAGGAACACCCCCGATGGTCGTCTTACATGAGGGTTAATGGCTAATGGGGTTTAATTATCTCACGTCGGGTTAGGGGGACATTTTTTTGCCCGACAGGCAAAGTGCATGGATATGTGTAATTGTAAGCGGATCACAATTAATAAGGCGGAGCAGGGTACTTTTTAGTTTAATGTCTTTTTATGAGGGGTAACGCCCCTCCAGCCTCACCGATCCCCCTAAGCATAGAGTACTTAGTACCCCATCAAAAACGTTTAACAAAATTCAACAAAAAGGATCAAACAAAAAGAACCGCCCCAAAAGTATGAACAAACAAGTGAATGGTATAGGGGCCGGGTGGCCACGAGAAGCAGCACCCCGGGAAGTACAGCCCTGCGCCGGCTCCACCGAACCCCGCTTGGAGGGGAGGTTCCGCCAAGTCCTCTGTAGGGCGAACCATTACCATCTTCTTGCTACTGTTACCCAGTCAAGGTTGATTCGAATCCACCTGCACTCAGAAGAAAGAGAAACGAAAAGCAAAGCCTGGATATTGCCTATAAGACATCGCTGGATGTCAGGAAAGTCAGTGTCTGTTGGCCGTACGGTCTGACCACCCGTACAAAACCCCTTCCCAAGCTCCCTCACCGGCAGCAGCCTTCATACTGGGATCCCCTCGGTAAGGCAGTGCAGTGGCCTGTTCCGATCCGAACGGGAAGAGTCTACAGGATTCGGCCGCTTAAGCCACAGGGGGGCCCGGGATAGTCCGTCCACCAGGGGCACATCAGACTCTACAAGACTTTGAGTAACCTGTGAGCGCATTAGGATGGTGTGGGAGCCAGTATATCCCGTTGATAAGGGTCTCTTCCAGTCTGTGGTTATAGGGTGAAGGGGGTAGTATGTGCCTCTAAAGCAAACTGAATAAGATGCCCCTGACTCAACTTGGGTACTGGCGCCCGTGGTGGTAAGGTCAAAGGGATTTGAGTAGTTTCTTTGCCGGGGCCATTCGTTTCTGGTGCAGTGGTGCAGGCTTACACAAATCTGAAGGGGAGGGCGTCAGAATGATTTGACTGTCTCTACAGGGAAGTTACAGTTCGGATGCAGTGTGGTGTTTTGACGTGAATGGGGGGAAACCTATTGCGTCCACGTCAACTTAGATCTGTTGGAACAACAGGGGCGACCACAGGGCTCCAACCCGGTATAAGTCTATAAAAAATAAAAAGAGAAAACGAATACTTATCTTAATGTAAAGAGAAGGGAGAAGAGCAGAAACAGGGGGATGAGACACTCCATACGTGGTG
Organism: Glandirana rugosa; assembly: GCA_018402905.1. NCBI lineage: Eukaryota > Metazoa > Chordata > Amphibia > Anura > Ranidae > Glandirana > Glandirana rugosa. The sequence continues at coordinate 154,206 of BLSH010211627.1, read as the reverse complement.
CAGTGATCCCCGGATCATCATTCAGCCAAAGGTTCTTCAGGGATAGCTGGCCCTGCTGCCACGCTCGGATCTCTTCTATCTCTCCTGTATGGAGTGAGGTTAGGGCGCCTCCTTGGAGTGCGCTGATCTACTAAGGGCGGGAGATGGTCTTTCCATGCCTCAGGAATCACAAATTCCTGGTACCACTCTGGGACAGGAATCTCCAGAATGTTGGTGAATTCATAGAATTGCTGAAGGTCGGTCGGAGTGTGCAATGTAAATGAGCGACCCTGTATTGTAACGCACAGACTGAACGGGAAGCGCTATTTGTACACGATTCTGCGTTCCCTCAAAGCTTCCAAAATCGGGCGCAGGGCTCTTCGGTGGTTAAGAGTGATCTGTGATAGATCCTGGAAGATCTTGAAGGTTGCACCGTTGAATCGGATTTCTTCCTGCTCCCTTGCCCTGATAGATATTTCTTCTTTCAGTTTATAGTCTGTAAAACAGCAGACTATATCACTTGGAGGGTCTCCTTGGCCTGAGGGCCCTGTGCGCTCTTTCAAAATCAACCGGGGCATCCTGCGGTCGCTCCGTCAGGTTATTGTAGAGCGATTGCAGGGCCAGAGGGATCTGATCGTGTTCCACTGTCTCTGGAATGCCCCTCACTCTTAAGTTCCTTCGTCTCCCACGGTTATCAAGATCCTCCAGTCTTCTTTGCATTTCTATCAAATGGTGTTGATAACGGGCTGCATTCTGTTTGAGGTCTCCGATATCCTTGTCATGGCGGCTTGCAGCATGCTCCACTTGGTCCAGGTGATACGAGACTCCTCTCAACTCATTCTTCAACTCAATCACTGCGTCGGTTAGTGCTCCTTTGATGTCTAGAGCAATCTTCTGCAAATCAGACATCTTCGGGACCTCCTGAATAAGGTTCATAAGAGCTTCTTGCGTTCCGTGATCTGCCTGCAGTCTTTGCTTAGGTGTCCCTCCTGACTGCTTGTTCGCCATATTGGGAGGGGGATGAGGGGCCCGAGAGGAAGAAGCTTCGTTTGCAGAACCAGGCTGAGAGCTGAACAGCTCAGGGAGATTTTGTCCCGGTTGGAAATGCGGGGTGTTAGTAAACGGCAATTGCCTGCCAATTTTGCCCATAACTGTCGATGGAGTGCTGAAGTAGCTCAGTTTCTCTCCTATGGAACAGGAGCTCTCATCTTAGGCGGCCATCTCGTCCGCGTGCCAGGCCACCCCCCCAATACTGCTTTTACATTGCAGTTAGACAAATTCGATTTTTTTTTGTGTGCAAAATATTACATTTGCGGCCAGTGGGGCATTTCTTGCACAAAATTAAAAAGTGCGTCTACATGGTGGTTTAAAAAAAAAATAATTCTAAATACTACATTTGCGGCCAGAGGTGCATTTTTTGCACAAAAATAAAAAGTGCGTAAAAAAAATATTCGAAATACTACATTTGCGGCCAGCGGTGCATTTCTTGCACAAAAATAAAAAGTGCGTCTACATTGCTGGTTTAAAAAAAAAAATATTCGAAATACTACATTTGCGGCCAGTGGTGCATTTCTTGCACAAAAATAAAAAGTGCATCTACATTGCTGGTTTAAAAAAAAAATATTCGAAATACTACAATTTGTGGCCAGCGGTGCATTTCTTGCACAAAAATAAAAAGTGCGTCTACGTTGCTGGTTTTAAAAAAAAGAATAATAAATAGTGCTACATAGTACATTTGCACCTTGCTGTGCATTTCTTGCACAAAATTAAAAAGTGCGTCGACATTGCTGGTTTAAAAAAAAAATTAAATATAGTGCTACATAGTACATTTGCACCTTGCTGTGCATTTCTTGCACAAAATTAAAAAGTACGTCTACATTGCTGGTTTAAAAAAAAGAATAATAAATAGTGCTACATAGTACATTTGCACCTTGCTGTGCATTTCCTGCACAAAATAAAAAATGCGTCTACATTGCTGGTTTAAAAAAAAAAAATAGTGCTACATAGTACATTTTCACCTTGCTGTACATTTCTTGCACAAAATTAAAAAGTGCGTCGACATTGCTGGTTTAAAAAAAAAGAATAATAAATAGTGCTACATAGTACATTTGCACCTTACTGTGCATTTCTTGCACAACATTAAAAAGTGCGTCGACATTGCTGGTTTAAAAAAAAAAAAAAATAGTGTTACACAGTACATTTGCACCTTGCTGTGCATTTCTTGCACAAAATTAAAAAGTGTGTCTACATTGCTGGTTTAAAAAAAAAGAAGAATAAATAGTGCTACGTAGTACATTTGCACCCTGCTGTGCATTTCTTGCACAAAATTAAAAAGTGCGTCAACATTGCTGGTTTAAAAAAAAAAAAAAAAAATAGTGCTACATAGTACATTTGCACATTGCTGTGCATTTCTTGCACAAAATTAAAAAGTATATTGACATT
>BLSH010211627.1:136377-147202 GCA_018402905.1 Glandirana rugosa | reverse complement strand
GTGCGTACCTCAACTCGTCTGTGGAGGCTACCCCAATTAGAAAAAAAACCCAAACAAACAAAAAACAGTGTTGGCTACCTCCTCCACCGCCACTTCCACCTATACCACCACGGTCACCACCTCCTCAACCTCCTACTCCACATCCACCTCCTCCTCCATTTTTTATTTTTTTATGTGATTTTAAGTTATTTCCCTATCGACATTTGTTTGCAGTGCACTTGTCCTACTCTTTCCCCCGATTTTACTTCCTTTTGCAGGCCTCTAGCCCTTTCCAGGACTATTTTAAAGCCATTTTAGTGCCCAAAAGTTTGGGTCACCATTGACTTCAATGGGGTTAGGGGTTTGGGGTCAAGTTCGGGGCCGAACTCAAACTTTTTCGCGAAGTTTGGCCGAACCCGAACATCCAGGTGTCTGCTCAACTCCATGCGTGACCAATTGTAGGGTATTTTTGTCCACCAAGAAGAGATCTATCCTTGAGTATATTTTGTGCGTGGGAATAGAAGGTGTAATCTCTTTCTGTCCCATGGGAACACCTCCATGGATCATAGAGGCCTTCTGTACAGATTAATGAGGAAAGCTGGGTAGGTCTTGTGCGAGCTAAGTAGGATGAGTCTAGGGAAGGATCTACAATATCATTAAAGTCCCCACAAATGATTAGGGGGTCTTGTCTAAAGGGCTCCAGAGTTTTCAAGATTTTCTTGAAAAAGGATTTTTGGTTGGTGTTGGGGGCATAGATGTTTGCAATAGTGATCTTATGGTTGTTTATGGAGGCATTTATGATGATGAATCTACCATCAGCATCAGTTTCAACGTGGTGTGGTTGGAAGGAAACTGAGGAGCATACAGCAAGCATAACTCCTGCTTTTTTCTGTGAGGAATTTGTGTAGAAATAATGTGTAAATCGTTTATCGGAGCATAGTGGGGGTTTATGAGATCGGAAGTGCATTTCTTGCACACATAAAATGTCAGAGTCGAGGGAAGTAGCCGTCTTCCACAACAAACTCCTTTTATACAGAGAATTAAGGCCTTTTGTGTTGAGGGAAGTGATTGTTACAGACATTGTTACCAATCAGTCCATGGCTTTTTTCGGGAGTAGTGGGAAATGCCGGGATTACACTTTCCTAAAATTGTCCACTAGAACAGGTTATAAAAAGCATACAATGCCAGTAAACCAACATCAATTAGATTTACTCTATCAGTGAAATCTGATCACATGCAACCAACAGCTACATATATACCTGTAAAAGGAAAGAAAAAAAAAACAAAGAGCAGAACCTGAAAATATAATATTAAAAAAATAGGAATCTAAACAATATGAATAAGTGCTTAGCCCTTTTTTACCACTGGGGTGACATATTAAAGGTTAAAGAGTGTCAACAGAAATGTATTCATTCGGGACAATTATAGCTGGATATTTGTGTTGTCCTGACAATCCAGAGGAGGTGGAGGGCAATAGATGTATGTTGCCCTAATAGACTCAGGGGATAGTTAGCGGTCATGCTGATGCGAGGTGCATGGCCTGGGGCGCCCAGGATCCGGGGGCGGTTTGAAGTGCGTCTTGGGAGCGACTCCAGTGGTGGAGAAGAGATCAGGTTCCAATTAAGTAGACATTTGATTCCGTCTTTTGGTGTAAAGATGTTAGTGGTTTGACTCTGGTATGTAATCACTAGTTTCACCGGGAAACCCCATTTGTAGGAAATATGATATTCTCTAAGTATCGTCGTCACTTATGAGAATTCTCTCCTTTTTTAAGCAGTTGCGGCAGAGATATCAGTAAATAAGGACATTGTTGAGTAAGGGTCCGGAAGATTGGGAGTGGATCTAGCAATTGCCATTATTCTATCTTTAGTCTGGAAGAAGTGGGTACGAGCTAATACGTCTCGGGGCACTGATGCTGGGAGAGGATTTGGCTTTGCTAGTCGGTATGCTCTATCTATGATTAACTCCGCTGGGTTTAGTGTAGGAATCAAAAGGAGAAACAGTTTCTGTATATGTAAGATTAAGTCTGGCGGTTTGACAGCTTCGGGGATTCCCCTGAATTTTATGTTGTTTTGCCGCGAGCGATCTTCCAGGTCGGTGACTTTAGCCCGTAAAAGGTGTAGTTCTTCATCGTGGTGGTCTTGTATGTCCATCATTTTGTTGTATGACATGTACTGCTTAGAAAAGGTTGTTTCTAGTACCTCTGTACGTTCTTCCACTTGATCCATTCTGGTGTGGATCGTTGCAATAGAGGAGCGCAGTTTGTTGCGCATATCTTTCTGAAGGGAAAGTAGCATAAGTTTTAATGTATGCTCTGAGGCAAGTTGTTCTGTTGTTGGGAGTGTTACTAGCGTGTCCAGTTGTGTCTCCTCTGCATTCAGTTGTGAAGGAGAGTCCCAGTGTTGTTTTTTTGAACATAGGGGCTTTGTTAGGAGAGAGAACTGGGAATTGTGCGGTTCTTTTGCCCCGGTCTATCGGAGAAGATTGGTTAGTGCCAACATTAGAAAGTATGGTGTCCATATTTTCAGGATTCAGCTCAGTATCCCTTGGGCTTCTGGGAATCTGAGTGGAGGTACATGAAGCTTGACCGGCACTGTCTCTAGCGCCCTGCATGTCTTTCTTTTGAAAGTAGTCGGTGAGGCTGTGTGTTTTAGATGTGGCGTTTTGTGTGCCACTGTGCATACCATAAAAGGATTGCGTATAATTCGAGTACCACCTTTATAGACCCAAAGGGATTTTCAGTGTTTGGCCCATGGGTTGTTGTGAGGTTGCAGTTTGATTGTGACCTGCTATCTGATTAGTAACGAAGTTGCCTTAGGCGTAGCTGCGCATCTGCTTCGGGGAACCCCCGTTTATAGTATATGGTAGTAAGTAGATATGACAGCAATCTTGGGTGGATTGATTGAATGACACCTATCTTTCCTGGTCTATGGTGGGTCTGCCCAGACTTCAGTAAGCTCTTTATATATATAGTGAGAATGACAGTGCAGGTTCTGTATCCTCCTATGGTTTTGGTGCGTCTGATATATGCCGTTGCAGCTGGGCAGAATTGTGTAGATTTTGAATAGTCCGGCGGATCGTCGCCCTATTATAGAAATTTCTAGTGGTGATTTGGTGGTGACAATGCTTTGGGCTGATATACCCCCCTACAGGGGTGGCGATTACCTGGTGCGTGGGCTTACTATGTACATTTTCCAGCCGGAATCAGCAACCGAGGCTGCGCTGACAGGCCTCAAAATGGCGGCCGCTCCAGCAGTGTTCGGGCCTGTGGCATCTCCTAGTATGCCCCTGTTACTGGGGGGACTGATTCCTCGCTGTCCCGCTACCGGTGGCTAGCAGATTAGAATGAGGAGCCTGGTGGTATAGGGTTTTGAGCCCGATTTGATGGGAGGATGACCGCGGATGTGCGCGCGCCATCTGCCAGCTTTAGGCCCCAAGATGGTGGCTGCCGTTGACATGAGGGAGCTGTTACAGGCTGAATTCCCTACTCGGTGGGTATCGGAGCCACTCAAGATATGGCTCCTAGGTGAGTATGGGGTACAGTGGTTATGGATGGGGTGGTATAGATGCTCACCCAGCCAAAATACATGTGGATGGAGCCCGATTGTGCCTGGGCTGTCTCTCTCTCTCCATCAGTAATTGTACTGCCATCTTCCTCTGGCCCTGTCTCCTCAAGTATGGAGACTAGTCCATCTCTGGGTCCTCCAGTTGGTGGTGGGCGATGCTGAGACCCCTCTGGATGTAAAATGGTGGGGGATAAATTGCAGGTTCAGGCTGTGGAGTAGATATATGTCCCAGGCTGAGTGGAGCTGAGGTATTAGGCAGCCATCTCAGTCTGCAGCCGTCCACGCCCCCTCCACACGCACTTTTTTCAGCGATTTTTTGTATATTTCCAGGAACCGGCAATACATTACAGCTGCGATTTTAAATGAAAATTTTTCCTATGGAAATGTAATTTTGCTCTGGCTATGTTCTACACCTCACAGAGATTTCATTGATGCATGTCCCCTAGGGCAGGACCCCGGTCCCCATACACCTTTTAGGGCAATAACATTGCATATAAGCCTTTAAAATGAGCACTTTTGATTTTTCATGTTTGAGTCCCATAGACTTTAACCATGTTCGAATGTTTGCTCAAACTTTTTGTCTGTTCACAAGTTCTGGTACAAACCGAACCGGGGGGGGTCTTCGGCTCATCCCTAATATACACTAATGTATGTATAAATGACATGGTCTCTCACTACACTACAGTGGAACTATCTGCGCTGTCCCTACTCTAGCTGCACACTATGCAAAGCTGAATGATGGTCCTCCTCACTACACTTACACTATCCCTAGACTGACACTAAACTGATATTCTACACTGACAATTGAAGCAAAAAAGCTGAAGCTTTCACTGCTTCAATCAATCAGGGCTTGCAATGCACTGTTCAGTGCCACAATGCATTGTGGTCAGTTCGGGGGGGGGGGAACAAATGGTCGAACAACCCATTTGTTCAGATGTTCGTCGAAAGATTCAACAACAAAAGTTCGGCCCGAACTTATGCTCCGCCTGAACCGTTCCCCCATCCCTACTGCTGAGTGCCAGGTGCAGCTGCTACTGGTGTTGGGAACAGCAGTCTGAATAATTTGGCTTTCTTGGCTGTGGCGGGGTAGGGAATGGCCCTAAGCCACAGCTCTGCCATGAGCTTGGGGATAGTCCATCCCCTGAGGGACTGAGTGCTGCCTGTCTCTGAAACCGCAGTGGGTGACAGAGGGGCGGGAGCGAGGTCCTCTCTGCGGGACTGTGACATGACTTCAGCTATAATGATAAAAGAGGGAGGGGGGAGGGGTGTGTTTAAGTAAGTTTTTGGGAAATGAGAACAGCAGAGGAGAGACAGAGTACGTAAGAATAAGTAAGAAGCAAGAGGGAGTAAGAACAGAAAAGGGAACGACAGGCGTAGTGAAGAACATGATGTTTTCTGGCAAACGTTGAAGAGTGGAAATTTAGAAAACTTGAATAGTGTGGGGCAACCAAGTTTTAGCCAGGAGGTGACTTGCCACATAACCGATAGCTTGGGTGCCCGGTCATGCATGGACCTGTGAACCAAAGCTACAAGGTGTACTGGGGTGGAAGCTGCAGTCTTGTTGTGGCCTCTAGTAGGTGACATATGGTTGGTCTGCTAGCGCCTGCACTGTCAGCAACCAACTGTTTTGCAACCGTGTCTGCATAATTGAAGGTGATGTCCTGGGTTCTGCAGGTTGATGTGGGAGAGTATCCTGTGTAATACCCACCTGACTCGTGCCCTGATGGAATAAAGGTCCTGGTTGTGGATGAAAAAAGTTAACATGGGAGTCCAGGTTTAATCTGGCATGAAGGAGAACCCTAAGTCCTCCCCCACCCCCTTGAATGTGACAACTCCCCCCGAGTAAAGGAGTAAAGCCCTGTATGTGTGTGCAGTGGTGTAGTTTGGTTTTGCGCTGCCCTAGGCAAGACTAAAATCGGGCACCCCCCCGACCCTTATCGGACCTCATCTAGATTTGTCGAACCACTTCCTTTCACATGAGCAGTCCAATTTGATCTGCTTGTCTGTTTTTCAGGCGAACCCAATTGGACCATCCATTCTCCTCTATGGAGCAGCAGATGCAATCTCCAATCCAATATGGTCTGCTAAAAACAAACAGAAGGGGATCTGTTCCCTACTGTTTGGGCGGATCGGATCAGATCGCAGTCGGGTGTAAACAAACAGCAGAGTTTGTTTACATCCAACCGCACATAGAGCAGAGCGGGCTCCGCAGAGGGTGTGCGTGGCACACTGTACAGCAACGGACAGGCAGGTAAGTAACTTTAATGCAGAAGAGACAAAACTCAGGACTCAGGTTCCACTTCAATATAGGTCTTACAGTTTCAGGCAGGTTCTCCCCTTTAAATTTGTGCTGTGGCTGGGTTGCCACACTTTCTACTAGAGAATGCATATGGTACCATGATGCTATGTGGGCAGGACCCATGCGGGAGGAGTGCAACCTCACAGGGCACCATTGCTAAATCACTCCGCTCCTCCTGCCCACCTCATAGAAAAGCATTCTTAGTAACACTGCAACAGTTTGTGACATTAGATTTGATCTACATTGGCAATCTTAGAGCTGTAGTACCTGGTGTGAGCTACAACCCCCGCACACCCTAGGTACTCACTGCCCCTCACTCTCCCCCATTGCAGAGCTCTCCTCTCCTCCCACCCCCCATACTGAGCTCCCCTTACCCCCTAGTCCCCCCATTACATAGAGCACCCACCCCCAGTACACAGAGACCACCCTCCTTCCACCCCAAGTACAGTGCTCACTACAAGCCTCACCCCCCCCCCCCCCAGTACACAGAGCTCTCCCTTTCCTCCCAACCCCAGGGCACAGTTCCCCCCCAGAACAGAGCTTACCTACCCCTTAGCCCTCTAGTACACAGAACTTGAGCCCCCCCAGGACACAGCACCCCCATTTTCTCTCATCTCTGCCCCCCCAGTACACCCAGCTCCTCCCGCCACACATTCTCCATATACCGCACCATTCAAGCAAGATCTGCTGCAAAGTTTACTACTTACTTCAGTCTATCGATGCTGGCGCCACGTTCCCTTCCTGTCCCATCTGAATGACGTCATCTCAGAGGCCAGGACTAGAAGTCACCTGTCAGGTGGGGATAACTCCACCTGACAGAGAACGTATGTACAGTAGTTTAGACTGGTGCAGGGTGCAGGAACACACTCAGCACCCCACTGTAGCTATTTTTTTTGTCTGTGTGTCACATATCTTCAGCTGGGAGACTTTAATCCCGGGGCTGCCTGCGCACCGAACTTCACCTGCGCCTCCCCCCCTTCCAGTTAATTGCTACACCCAGAGCTTCTGCACCTTCCACATCCCATAGTCCCGGCCCTGCTGCCTGTCACCGTGCTCTGCAGTGCTGGATAAATGTGCGATCAGGCTGGGGGTGGTGCCGCCCCCCTGCCAAGTGCCGCCCTAGGCCTGGGCCTTGTCGGCCTAGGCCAAAATACAGGACTGAGTGTGTGTATGTCATATTACCTGTGAGAAAAACATCCAACCTTGTGCAGGATGGAACAACCTGACCTCACTGACCTATGGAGAAAGATAGACAAGAAACACAATAGTGGCTGGGTTGATTGCAACTGGAGACCAGCTTGCAATGCATATTGCAAGAAAGTAGCCTCAAAGGGAGGCGAAACAAGCAGTAGAGGAAGATGAAACATGTGTGGGGATATGCAAAGCCATGCTGACTGAGTGACGTATTTGGCTAGCACTGCAATGAGGCGTGCTGAAGCATATTGACATTTGCAACCTATGAAGTTGCGTAAGTTGTCAGTGTGCATTGGGTGAATGCATGGTATGAGTGATGACTGAGAGCTTGTGGCAGGAGCCTCAAGGGGGAGGCTGCGCTGCAGAAGCTTGTGGTGCCTGTGACTGAGTAAAGAGTGGTATGAGTGACGACTGAGAGCTTGTGGCGGGGACCTCATGTGGGAGGCTGCTTTTGCAGAAGCTCATGGTGCCTGTAACCGGGTAGTGAGTGGTATGAGTGGCAACTGAGAGCCTGTGGCCAAGAACCTCGAGAAGGAGGCCGTGTGGCAGAAGCCTGTGGAGCCTGTAAGATTTAATGAGTGGTGTGAGTAGCAACTGGAAGCTTGTGGCAGGAACCTCGTGGTGCCTGTTGGAAGAATGTATTAATAAATATATACTTTTTTCAAAATAAATTGTCATTTTTTTGTTTTTTTTTTCTTTTTTGTTTTTAAAAAGTTTTTTTTCTCCTTTTTATGAATTGGGAAGTGTAAAAGCATGTGGGTTAAACCTGCTATTTGTAGCAAGACCTACGTACTAAGCAGGAGTGACATAACGGTGGCCACCCTACCAGGGTGCCAGTGTGTAACTGTCAAGAGGAACTCTGTGAGTGAACAGTCACTAAGAAATGCGAAATGACAAGTTATTAGGAATGGTACAGTGGTTTGAACGAAGGTCTACGAATGATTGGTAGTTTGTAGATAGGGAACAATGCAAAGGGAACATAAGCCTCGACAATGCTTGTACCGGGAGAGCTGGGGAACTACGGACAACGACCCGGAGGCCGTAACTTTCGGCAGGGTGCGAGTTTGGGAACATGACAAAACGAAAGCTTGCATATGGTACAATAAGTTTGAATCCTACCTGCAACAGTGAGCTAGAAGCGCTGACGAAGGCCATGAACAGAGAAGCCACAAACACACTGGAATTCAAAAAAACATACAGACTCACGAGCACGCAGTGAGCTGGGAAGAGTCGGCCTGGTGACCTAACGAATTGCGCACTGGAGCCGACAGGGAACACAGGAGAGTGGGCTGCTTAAATACCCCCTCTCCTGGGCCCCTCCCATAAATTCAGGCCACCATACTGGCCTTCTCAAATATATATACCTGTATATAGAGTATCTCACAAAAGTGAGTACACCCTTCACATTTTTGTAAATATTTTATTATATCTTTTCATGTGACAATACTGAAGAAATGACACTTTACTACAATGTAAAGTAGTGAGTGTACAGCTTGTATAGCAGTGCAAATTTGCTGTCCCCTCAAAATAACTCAACATGCAGCAATTAATGACTAAACCACTGGCAACAAAAGTGAGTACACCCCTAAGTGAAAATGTCAAAATTGGGCCCAATTAGCTATTTTCCCTCCCCGGTGTCATGTGACTCATTAGTGTTACAAGGTCTCAGGTGTGAATGGGGTACAGGTGTGTTAAATTTGGTGTTATTGCTCTCACTCTTTCATACTGGTCACTAGTTAAATATGGCACCTCATCGTAAAGGACTCTCTGAGGATCTGAAAAAAGGAATTGTTGCTCTACATAAAGATGGCCTAGGCTATAAGAAGATTGCCAAGACCCTGAAACTGAGCTGCAGCATGGTGGCCAAGACCATACAACGGTTTAATAGGACAGGTTCCACTCAGAACAGGCCTCATCAATGTCTTCCAAAGATATCTTTGGGAAATAGACGTGTGAGTGCTGCCAGCGTTGCTGCAGAGGTTGAAGGGGTGGGGGGTCAGCCTGTCAGTGCTCAGACCATACGCCGCACACTGCATCAAATTGGTCTTCATGGCTGTCGTCCCAGAAGGAAGCTTCTTTTAAAGGGGATGCACTAGAAAGCCCACAAACAGTTTGCTGAAGACAAGCAGACTAAGGACATGGATTACTGGAGCCATGTCCTGTGGTCTGATAACACCAAGATAAACGTATTTGGTTTAGATGGTGTCAATCGTGTGTGGCGGCAACCAGGTGAGGAGTACAAAGACAAGTGTGTCTTGCCTACAGTCAAGCATGGTGGTGGGAGTGTCATGGTTTGGGGCTGCATGAGTGCTTCTGGCACTGGGGAGCTACAGTTCATTAAGGGAACCATGAATGCCAACATGTACTGTGACATACTGAATCAGAGCATGATCCCCTCCCTTCGGAGACTGGGCCGCAGGGCAGTATTCCAACATGATAACAACCCTAAACACACCTCCAAGACGACCATTGCCTTGCTAAGGCAACCTGAGGGTAAAGGTAATGGACTGCATAAGCATCTATCCAGACCTAAACCCTATTGAGCATCTGTGGGGCATCCTCAAAAGGAAGGTGGAGGAGCACAATGTCTTTAATATACACCAGCTCCATGATGTCATCATGGAGGAGTGGAAGAGGACTCCAGTGGCAACCTGTGAAGCTCTATTGAACTCCATGCCCGAGAGGGTTAAGGCAGTGCTAAAAAATAATGGGGGCCGCACAAAATATTGACACTGTGGACTCAATTTGAACATTTTCACTTAGGGGTGTACTCACTTTTGTTGCCAGCAGTTTAGACATTAATGGCTGTGTGTTGAGTTATTTTGAGGATACAGCAAATTTACACTGTTATACGAGCTATTCATTCACTACTTAACATTGTGGCAAAGTGTAATTTATTCAGAGTTGTCACATGAAAAGATATAATAAAACATTTTAAAAAAATGTGAGGGGTGTACATACTTTTGTGAGTTAATATATATATATATATATATATATATATATATGTGTGTATATATACATACTGTATGTTATACAGCACTGTTAATATAACCACCCTTTGTGCAAATTGTTTATGTGCAATTATCCTTTTAAATCATTATAATAAGTCCTTTCTTACAATAAAACTTTTAAAATCATCATTCACGTCACAATTTTTGAAAAATACTGTATAATAAAGTGTTTGTGCTCAGTAATAACACATATACTGTGAACCATCAACGTGTAAAACATCAACAATTATGCAAACAGATAACTTTGTCCAAAGCGGCAAGATTGTGATAAGAGCCACATGCAGTCCTTATAAACATGCTTCTTCAGATCTGCTAGTTCAGCCTTTAAGGTTATTACTGCTTGAGGTGATTGTAGCTGTATTAGTGCAAATGTGCCAGAGAAAATTGAGTATTGTCCGTGATACTTCTTTTATTTGCACTAACATAAAATTTTTCAGGACAAACTTTCGGGGTATCTCCCCTTCTTCAAGGTCCAAGCAGTACTGAATAAAAACAGTTTTAGCCAAATGTTAAAAAAAGAGAAAAAAAAAAGAAAAAACCTCTGAGAGAAAGGAGAAAGGAAAAACAAACAAATACAAATAAATGTATAAAGCCATGGTAATGAAACTAGCTGCAGAGATAGAGAGATAAGACAGGCAGAGTTATAGACTGGGGAGGGGAGGGGGGTGACAGTCACAGAGGGGGGGTCGTAAAACTTTAGAATAATGAGTGAGAAAAGCTATATCCAAGTTTAAGCCATTATTTTTTGTGTCAAAAAGAAGAATCATTCTTAGTTC
>BLSH010211627.1:105511-117834 GCA_018402905.1 Glandirana rugosa | reverse complement strand
TGCTGTAAGGGACAGATTATTGTTCAAAAATCATTGCCTACTCCTATAGGGCCAGGTTCCAGCTGTTGCTGTAAGGGACACATTATTGGCTACATAGTACATGTGCGGGCACAATGAGTAGAGCATCAAATAAGGGACATGGTCATGGTACTGCTGGTGATGCTGGTGCTGCTGGTGTTGGTCGTGTTGGTGAAGCTCCTGTTGGAAGGAGAGGACATGGTCGATGTGTGCCAGCTACACGCACACGTGAAACACCTTTCTCAGGTAGCCAACAGAACCTTCACCGGTATAAGGTAGGCCCGAATGCCGCTCAGCGATTGGTGAGGCCAGAACAAGTACAGGCGATAGTAGATTGGGTGGCTGACAATGCCTCCAGTTCCTTCACATTGTCTCCCTCTCGGTCCCTTGATGAAAGCTCAGAGTTGGCACCTGAACCCAATGGCCATCTGTCTTTCACCTCAGACCCTTGTAAATTAGGCAAGCAGTCTGAGCCCCAAGTCATGCAAGAGACTCTTATGCTTTTTGATGATACTCCTGGTGTGCTTTCCGTGGGCCATCCACATAGCGCTGCCCCAGAAGTGGAAGACATTGAGTGCACCAATGCCCAACCACTTCTGCTGCAGGATGAGGACATGGAAACACCAGCGCAGCACGTCTTAGATGATGATGAAACACAGGTGCCAAATGCTGCAGCTTTCCTCAGTGTGCAGACTGACAAGGAGGGCAGTGGTGAAGGGTGGGTGGAAGATGATGGGGTGGAGGATGATGAGGTCCCAGACCCCACATGGACTGAGGGTCATGTGAGTGACGTGTGCAGTTTGGAGGAAGAGGTGGTGGTCACACAGAGGCACCAGCACAGCAAAAGAGGAAGCAGGTTGCAAAAGCGGAGCGAGCGTCCCCTAGACAGTATGCCTGCTACTACCCACCGCACCCAGGGACCTAGCACACCAAAGGCAGCTCAAAGGCATTCCCCCCGCGTGGCAGTTCTTCATACAATGTGCTGACGACAAGACACAAGTGGTTTGCAAGCTATGCAATGATAGCCTGAGCCGGGGCATACATGTTCTAAACCTGACCACAACCTGCATGATCAGGCATCTAAATTCAAGGCACAAGCTGCATTGGAATAATTACCTCAAAATCCAAGAAAGGTCTCGGCCTTCTCCTGCTTCCTCTTCTGCTGCTGCCTCGGCCTCTTCCTCCACCTCTACCGTGACAGTGTCACCTGCCACCCAGCAAACAGACGATATGACAGCAACGCCACCATGTCCACCACGGTCCCCAAGCATTTCCACACCATGGTCCCATGGAAGCTTACAGCTCTCCATCTTCCAAACACTGGAGAGAAAGAGGAAGTATCCCCCTACCCACCCGTGATCCCTGGCCCTGAATGCCAGCATTTCAAAATTCCTGGCCTTTGAAATGCTGTCATTCCGTTTGGTGGACACGGACAGTTTCAAAAACATGATGGCGGTGGCTGTCCCACAGTACGTGGTTCCCAGCCGCCACTACTTTTCCAGGCGAGCCATCCCTTCCCTGCACAAACAAGTCGGGGACAAGATCAAGTGTGCACTGCGCAACGTCATCTGTGGCAAGGTCCACATAACCACTGATACCTGGACCAGTAAGCACGGGCAGGGACGCTATACTGCACACCGGGCAAATCTAGTGGCGGGTGGGCCTGAGCCGGCTAGCCATTTGGCGCATGTCCTTCCACCACCGAGGATTGCAGGCCATTTCTCTTTGCCTCCTGTTGCCTCCTCCTCCTACTGCGCTTCCTCCTCCTCGACCACCTCCTCATCCGCTCAGTGTAACACCTTCACCATCAACATCAACACATCAAGGGGGAAACAACAGCAGGCTGTTTTAAAACTGATATGTTTGGGGGATAAACCCCACACTGCGCAGGAGCTGTGGACGGGCATTGAACAACAGACCAATGAGTGGTTGTTGCCACTGAGCCTCAAGCCCGGCCTGGTGGTGTGCGACAATGGCCGAAATCTCGTAGCGGCTCTGGGCCTAGCCCGTTTGAAGCACATCCCTTGCCTGGTGCATGTGCTGAATTTGGTGGTACAGAATTTTCTAAAAAACTACTCGGATATGTCAGAGCTTCTGCAGAAAGTGCTGGCCGTCTGTGCGCACTTTCGGCGTTCTCACCCTGCTGCTGCTCGCCTGTCTGCGCTGCAGCAGAACTTCAGCCTTCCCGCTCACCGCCTCATATGCGACGTGCCCACAAGGTGGAACTCCACCTTGCACATGCTGGAGAGACTGTACGAGCAGCAGCAGGCAATAGTGGAGTTTCAGCTGCAGCACGCATGGGTCAGTCGCTCTGCGGAACAGCAACACTTCACCACCAACGAGTGGGCCTCCATGCGAGACCTGTGTAGCTATTGCGGTGTTTTGAGTACTCCACCAACATGGCCAGTGCCAATGAAGCTGTTCTCAGCGTTACTATCCCACTTCTATGTCTCCTTGAAAAACCACTTCGGGCCATGGTGGAAGAGGATGTGGCAGAGGAGGATGAGGAGGAGGAGGAGGAAGAGGAGTAATTTCCACGGTTATGTGGCCAGTCATTCGCAAGTGGCTCGGAGGGTGGGTTCCTGCACCAGCATAGGCCAGGTCAAAAATATTCAAGCCAGGGCACAGTTCTGGAAGTCGAGGAGGACGAGGAAGATCATAAGGAGGAGGAGGAGGAGGAGGAGGAGGAACCGCAGCAGGGTGGCACCCAACGCAGCTCGTGGGCATCACTGGAGCATGGCTGGGGGGATACGGAGG
The DNA here is from genome assembly GCA_018402905.1 of Glandirana rugosa. Taxonomy (NCBI): domain Eukaryota; kingdom Metazoa; phylum Chordata; class Amphibia; order Anura; family Ranidae; genus Glandirana; species Glandirana rugosa. Next base: position 115,059 of record BLSH010211627.1, on the reverse strand, counting down.
ACACAGATGATAAACCACACAGAGGACAGCTTGTCTTTGCCTCTGGGCAGCCTGGCACACATGGCCGACTACATGCTGCAGTGCCTGCGCAATGACAGCCGAGTTTCCCACATTGTAACGTGTGCCGATTACTGGGTGGCCACCCTGCTGGATCCCCATTACAAGGACAACATGCCGTCCTTAATTCCCTCACTGGAGCGTGAGAGGAAGATGCGCGACTACAAGCGCACGCTGGTAGAGGCGCTTCTGAGGGCATTCCCAAATGACACCGGGGGCTCAGTGGAAACACAAGGCGAAGGCAGAGGAGGAGGTGGAAGAGGCCGCCAACGCATCTGTGGCACCGCCAGCACCTCAGAAGGCATATCATTTGAAGTGGACTGGGAACTTCTTGTCCCAACTCACTCCAATGGTGGAATATATCATATGTTTTTGTATCAATAAAATTGTATATTTTTTTACTACTCTATAAATGCCTGTAAAGTCCAGGGGATAGCTTACAATCTGGGAGTTTCTCCCTCTTTATAATTTCTAAACTATAGGACGTGGCAGTATTTTTCTGTCCTACAGAACCACTCTCCCCCCTAATTTATTCTATTAGCATGGCCGAAATGTGGCAAAGCTTTGTCAGCAGCCCGCCACAACAAACAGCACCACCAGCCGAAGTTCGGTTGAACCCACCGAACCTGAACATCCGGGGGTTCAATCAACTCTACTATTGAACAGTGATTCCCAGCCTGGGGCATGCTTACCTTGAGGAGTATTTGGTAGCACATTTTTGGGTACTTGACAATATTTGTATAATGGCAGACTTAGTTGTATTTGGTCTGCAGATTACAAGGCTATGGCAGGAGGAATTCAGGAACTAAATTGTGTGTATATGGTCAGAGGGGTAATCTGGTGGCTGCATTTTCTGGTACGTATTCTATAGTTCCAAATCTCAACAACTCAATCAGTCCCAAGTGAACTAATATGCTACCTGTCTCTCTTAAGAGCAAATGCTGCTTTCTGCAAATTTTGAGAGAATGGGACTGCTGAGTGTTGACTGTTGAATCCTGAGACCCGAGTGAGTTGTGAGTTTTGAATCCTGAGTTGCACCAGAATCAACCTGACCCACTTCTCCTTAGAGTAGTACCACCAGCCCACTAAGGTGACTCTACCATATGAGACCTGTTCCATGCTACAGTATTGGTTCCCTGCACTACACTCTTCACACAGCAGTGAAAGCATTTCTGTGGCCCTCTTTGAACTGTAACAAACAGGTGAGCCACCAGACTATATCCGTGTTTCATCTGCATTCTCCATGGCCCAAACACCCATCATGGTTGGTTGCCTAGCCCCCTACCTAAAGCTGTCCAAAGACCACACAGCCCTAGATCCACATAATACAATGTCATAGTCTGCATACTAAATAGGCTCTGAGATAGCGCTGTACATACCACTAAATTATTGTAGTCACTTTAGAGCTTCCCACCCCAGCCTCCTAGCTCCCTCCTTCATTCCAATGACACAGGTGCATTTTTTATTCCCTCTGACACAGCAGCAGGTTTTACTCCCTCTGACACAGCAGCATTTTTTCACCCACTTTAAGCCTCTCTGACTGTTTAATTTGTTTAAAGCTTACTGTGTCCACGCCCACCATTTGCTATGCATGCCACTATGAGCCCTGCCCATACTTTGCCCTCTGTCCCATCCCCATTGAAGGGTACATGTATGTCAAACATGATTTGATAGTAACTACGAGGGATGACATTACTAATGGGGCAATGGAGGAGGTGGATTACTTGTGGCTGGAACTTCAAAGAGAAAAAACAAACGTGAAATTCATAGTGGGTGTATGCTACAGGTCCCCTAACCGAGGGATGGAGAAGAGACCAATCTCCTTTCACAGTTAGAAATGGCAGTGAGGCAGTGCAATATTTTCATCATTGATCCAGATATTGATTGGGCAGACGGAACTGCCCAGTTACAGTAAGGTACATCATTTCTTGAATGTCTTGCACGACAATTTCATGTGTCAGTTGCTGAATGTCAATTCCCAACTAAAAATACGTCTCTGTTTTTTTAATGTAGTTAAGCAGCTAGTTTTTCTAGTACATACTACATCTAACTAGTTAAAAAATATGTACAAGATAAAGCCATTTCTCATTTTTATAATTTTTTTTTTTAATCTTTGATTGTTCCCTACTAGGTCATTTTCCCTATTACTCCCTATTACATATCTTGTGCAACTATCCAGCAAAAATGTATGGTATATAAGTACTTTTTATTTTTCATTATTTTGTTCTTTTTCTGTAATTGCAGTTGACCCCACTTTTTTACCCATTGGGGGGTGTTGTTTGTCCCGTGCTGCCCTCTATGTCTGCCCAGGCCACTCCTCATGGATTTCTGGCAGAGCGGCCTGCTTATTGGCTTAGATGGCTGTGTGGTGGGGACATTTGGTCATGTGATATCTGCCCCCTGTCCTGTGTGGCCTTCAGAGTTGCCATGGAGCCAATGTGTGCGCTGGCGTGCACCCGCCATGTGATGTCACCTCTGAAAATAGACAGGGTCCTGCTGCACACCAAATGCTCAGGGCGGGAGGGCCTGAACCTCGCCTCACTGATGGGAGCACATGAGACAAATTGGCCTCTCACTGCTGTCCATATAAGCGATGAGAAATTTGTCTCCTGCTCTCTCTGTTGTGCTGTACTAATCCATCTTTGCCAAAGCATCTAAACCAGGTAAAAGGGAACCGATTCTTATAATCTTTTATGCCATATACTTAATTGAAAGGTAATATATGAGGGGAAATTTCTTATATGCATATTTACATTATTTCTTATAGAAGGGCCCTAACTCTTTGCTTAGTTGGGATCTACAAAGACACACTCTATAACATCTCAAAGCACTGGCTACTACAAAAATGTGAAGCACTCCTAAGCTTATCTATAACTGATTCGAGAGATCCATGAGTAATCTTTTGCATCAACAGTTGCTGACATACTAAACAGTTTTGATTTCATTTGACAATTATTGTATACTTTTTGCTCTTTGCCCCCCCTAAGAGCCACTGTGTGCTCTGCGATTTCTGGGTGGAGGAGTGGGAACCCCTGTTTCCAACAAGGAATCAAAGCTTCCCCCAATACACCCGTGTGGGTGATTTTCAGTGAGGACGGCAGCAAGTTCTGAATGTGAGACATGTACTATTATTTATCATTAGATGCCTGGACACTTTACTTAATGATATTTTCTTATTGTAGAAAACTCATACCCTGTATTTGTATACCCCCGAGGAAGAAAGAAAAATAATGTAATTCAAAATGCATTGATGTTTCTTTCTTTTGGCCTAAGCATAGTCTTAGATAGTATTATACAGGTTGTTTGCACACCCAGCCATGATTTGTGCATGTATGCTTGAGCCGCAAAATAATAATTTTATACTTCTTTTATATATTGTTTTGTACAAATAAAGTTTTGATATAAAACAGGTGAAAACCCGCGCCCCCTAGTGTAACCAAAATAGAATGAGAAAAATATATAGCAGCACGCAAAACAAACTGATCAATTTGTGACAATAATGAAAAACAAAAATTGCAGCGCTAGTGGGAAGTCATATATCAAGTGACATAGTGGTACTGATATTTGTGACAAACAAACTCTGACTGTTGATAGTCCTCAGCATATGTGAATCCAAATAAAAAAACAAACAAAAGTGAATGAAATATTGTGACTCTGAGTCCAGGTGAATAGTTAATAATAAGTGGATATGAATCAACTTAAATGTCCAACAAAGCTTAGTGATATAATATGAATCCAATCAAAAATTCCGACACCAAGATCTATGAATTAGCCTGCTTACCAGATGCTGGTAAAAAACCAGCAAGAAATCCGTGATCACGATTCGGTTCAGAGGGTGATCCCAATATCCACAGTAGGAGCTCCCCAGTATTCAGAGTATCTCTGTAGAGTGCTGGAATAGTCTTGGGATTCCCTTAGTTCGTGTGTTGTACATCTCAATAGATAAAAAGAAAGAGGAAAACCCCCATAGTGTAATACCGTTTCAACACTTTTATTTAAAAAAGGTTAAAAACACTTACAAAAAGTAGCAGCAAATGAGCTCATCTAGTAACAATAACTCCAGTGACATGAGGGGAACCAGAACCCAACGCATTTCGACTACAAAGTCATCTTCTGGGGTGTTCACCCCCCCCTGTCACTGCTCATATATATAGAAATGTACATCCCCACATTGAACTCCCAGCAGGGGGCCAGAAACGGAAATCATCCCGGCTCTGACAAAATGGCGTTAGTGGCGTGCGTTCCACGCCTCATTTTCAATCCCTTTTACTAATAGGGGAGGTGTGAGTGTGTGTACCAAGCCTCGTTTTAGATTAGGATGGATACCGCACTTGTAATTTTAATATCGCTTAGTAAAATTATACTCGTCATCCCCCATATATGCAGAACAAAAAAAGAAAGAATAATGGGGCTTAATAGCAGACAACCACCGCCTATAAGTCCGCGACACCCCGTCCGAATGTGACGTGTGTAAAAGTCATGTGACCGTCACGGTCCTCCCGGATTTTTGTTTTTCATTATTGTCACAAAAAGTTTTGATATACTTGTTTACTTTTTGTATAAATTGTATCTATTTCTTTTTTTTTAAGCAAACATCCTTATTTGAGAAGAGTACAGGTCACATAATAATAGCAAGTATACATCGAGATATATTCTACATGGAGACATGAAAAATAATAACCATACAATAAATGCATCATACCAAGCTGTGTCATGACACCTTTTGATGAGGTTAAGGTGGAAAGCCACCCCGCTGGATCCATATTCAATGTTTGAAAATACTCTAGTATTCATTCAGCAATGCTATGATTGGGCAGTGACCTCCTCAAGTTCATTGCAGGTGGAAGCTGATTCCAACCAGGTGTTCCAAATTTTGGCATATTTGGCTGAACACACACATATATATATATATATATATATATATATATATATATATATATATATATTTGTGTATGGTAGTGCAGCATTAACCACAGCTATCCATTTATGTATAGTGGGGGGCAATGCCCTAAGCCATGTGTGGGTGATTAGCAACCTGGCCATGAACAATGATTCTTGTAAAAATATGTAGTGAAATTTGTCGTGTTCGGAGTCCAGAAATACTCTCAGGATGCATTGCTTAGGGCAAAGTGTAAGAGGAGACCCCATTTCATCGTGGATGAGCTTCACCACCTGGGACCAGTAGTGCTGGATAATGAGCAAAGACCAGATTAGATGGAAAAAGTACCTCTGGAACCCCCACATCTAGGGCACAGTGAGCTGTAGTTGGTTCTGTATTTTGCTATATGCAGAGGGGTCAGGTAGGCCGTGAGTATAATATACATTTTGTTAAAGCGGTCAGATACTTTTGGAGAAACCTTCTAGCAGGAGTCCAGCGCCTCCTCCCACTCCTCGTTCTTCAGCTCCCCCCACATCTCCAGCCCAACGGTCCTTCATTTGGTAAACCAGTACCGTAGGGGATGGGAGAAGAAGACTGTTATAGAATATGGAAGTTCATTTTTGGGAGTATGTCCCGAGTATCATATCAAGGAGGGATCTGTTCCAAGGCTGGGGGGGGAAATCACCAAATTTGGCCTAAAGAGCGTGGCGGAGCTGGAGGTAGCGGAACTGCATTGTGTTGGGAATACCAAAATCCACCTTAAGTTGCTGGAATGATTTCAGAGTCCCTCCACAATAAACATCAGATACAGTATCTCACAAAAGCGAGTACACCCCTCACATATTTGTAAATATTTTATTATATATTTTCAAAGTAGTGAGTGTACAGCTGGTATAAAAATGTAAATTTGCTGTCCCCTCAAATTAACTCAACACACAGCCATTAATGTCTAAACCGCTAGCAACAAAAGTAAGTACACCCCTAAGTGAAAGTGTCCAAATTGGGTCCAACGCGTCAATATTTTGTGTGCCCACCATTATTTTCCAGCATTGCCTTAACCCTCTTAGGCATGGAGTTCTCCAGAGCTTCACAGATTGCCACTGGAGTCCTCTTCCACTCCTCCATGATGACATCTTGGAGCTGGTGGATGTTAGAGACCTTGTGCTCCGCCACCTTCCATTTGAGGATGCCCCACAGATGCTCAATAGGGTTTAGGTCTGGAGACACGCTTGGCCAGTCCATCAGCTTTACCCTTAGCTTCTTTAGCAAGGCTGTGGTCGTCTTGGAGGTGTGTTTGGGGTCATTATGTTGGAATACTGCCCTGAGGCCCAGTTTTCGAAGGGAGGGGATCATGCTCTGCTTCAGTATGTCACAGTGCATGTTGGCATTCATGGTGCCCTCAATGAACTGTAGGTCCCCAGTGCTAGCAGCACTCATGCAGCCCCAGACCATAACACTCTCACCACCATGCTTGACTGTAGGCAAGACACACTTGTCTTTGTACTCCTCATCTGGTTGCTGCCACACACGCATCTGAACCAAATACGTTTATCTTGGTCTCATCAGAACACAGGACATGGTTCCAGTAATCCATGTCCTTAGTCTGCTTGTCTTCAGCAAACTGTTTGCAGGCTTTCTGGTGCATCATCTTTAGAAGAGGCATCCTTCTGGAGCGACAGCCATGCAGACCAATTTGATGTAGTGTGCGGCGTATGGTCTGAGCACTGACAGGCTGACCCCCCACCCCTTCAATCTCTGCAGCAATGTTGGCAGCACTCGTACATCTATTTCCCAAAAACAACCTCTGGATATGACGCTGAGCATGTGCACTCAACTTCTTTGGTCGACCATGGCTAGGCCTGTTCTGAATGGACCAGTATGAGAGAGTGAGAGCGATAACACCAAATCTAACAAACCTGCTCCCCATTCACACATGAGATCTTGTAACACTAATGAGTCACATGTACCCGGGAGGGAAAATGGCTAATCAGGCCCAATTTTGATATGTTCACTTAGGGGTGTACTCACTTTTGTTGCCAGCGGTTTATATATATATATATATATGTATATATATATATGTATATACAGTATAGTTATAGTTACAGTGTTATGCCACCACCAACACCTAAGGCCCAATTTTTCTGCACCTGTTTGCCTGGGGCATGTAATTACAATTTTTTTTAATAAATTACAACATCAGGGCCCGTTCCTGTGCCCAACAAGAGTAATTGTGAGGGGTTATAGTCTTCTGCCACCATCAATACTTAAGGCCCAGTTTTTCTGCAGCTGTTTGCCTGGGGCATGTCATTACAATTTTTGAAATACATTACAACAGCAGGGCACGTTCCTGTGCCCAACAAGAGTAATTGTGAGGGCTTACAGTGTTCTGCCACCACCAACACTCAAGGCCCAATATTTCTGTACCTGTTTGACTGGGTCATGTCATGCTCTTAAAGGAGACAATTTTTTTTTGCAAGTGTCATTTTTTCTATTTTTTTTTGTTTATTGCATTTTAGTGTATATATGAGATCTTAGGCCTTTTTGACCCCAGATCTCATATTTAAGAGGTCATGTCATGCCTTTTTTCTATTACAAGGAATGTGTACATTCCTTGTAATAGAAATAAAAGTGACCCAATTTTTTGTTTTAATGGACAGAGTAAAAATAAAAAAATAACAAGTAAAATAAATAAGAAAAAAAACATTTTTTTAAAGCACTCCGTCCTGCTGAGCTTGCGCGCAGGTATCCTGTAGAAATTTTTAAACTGCGCCGATGGAGATTTTTAAGTGCCAAAGTTTGTCACCATTCCATGACCGGGCGCAATTTTGAAGCATGACATGTTGGGTATCAATTTGCTTGGCGTAACATTATCTTTCACAATATAGAAAAAAATTGGGGTTACTTTACTGTTGTCTTATTTTTTAATTCAAAAAAGTGAATTTTTTTCCCAAAAAATTGCGCTCTTAAGACCACTGCGCAAATACGGCGTGACAAAGTATTTCAACAACCGCCATTTTATTCTCTAGGGTGTTAAAAAAAAAATATATATATATATATATATATAGATATATATATATCTATATCTATAGATATATATATAATGTTTGGCAGTAATTTTCTTTAACCACTTCAGCCCCGGAAGGATTTCCCACTTTAGGACCAGAGCCCTTTTTGTGATTCGGCACTGCATCGCTTTAACTGACGGTCGTGCGATGTTGTACCCAAACGAAACTTGCGTCCTTTTTTTCCCACAAATAGAGCTTTCTTTTGGTGGTATTTGATCCTCTCTGCGTCATTTCTGATCGCCGCTATAAACAAAAGAAGAGCGACAATTTTGCAAAAAAAAAACAAATTTCTTACTTTTTGCTAAAATACAAATCCAAAAAAAAATATATAAAAATTCCAGTTACACTTACCGGTAACAGTGTTTCTGGGAATTCTTCCAGGACGGCACTGCTGAGAGATGACGGTCTCACCTGGACAGGAAACACAATCAAGAACAGAGTTTAAAAGGCCCCACCCTCCCTCTGCCCCTCAGTTGAGACAAAGTATTACCCCACACCAATGCATGAGTGCATCCTTCTGTGCTAACAGACAACACCAACACATAAAAGGGTGGGAAGTAAGAATTCCCATAAACACTGTTACCGGTAAGTGTAACTGGAATTTTCTCAGGTCATTCTTCCAGGACGGCACTGCTGAGATGATGAGCAAGGAACTCAGGCCTACCTTTAGGGTGGGACCACTGCCTGCAGGACTTTTCTACCAAACGCCAGGTCCTGAGATGACAACAGCTCAATCCTGTAGTGCCTCAGGAACGTGTTCTGGCTTGTCCACGTGGCTGCCTTACAAAGCTGGTCAATGGAAGCACCCGCCTTTTCAGCCCAGGAGGTCGCCAGAGACCTAGTGGAATGAGCCTTCAATCGAGCAGGGGCTAACTTACCCGCCTGCTCATAAGCTACTAAAATTGCCTGCCTTACCCACCTTGCCACGGTCGACTTAGATGCCTGGAGACCTCTCTTCTGGCCCCCGAAATTAACTAACAAGTGATTAGACCTTCTGAACCCTTTGACCCGGTCTAAGTAAATTAATAGACACTGTCTAACATCTAAAGTATGAAAGCTAGCCTCTTTCTCATTTTGAGGGGCTGCGCAAAATGAGGGGAGAACAATCTCCTGGCTCCTATGAAATTGAGAAGCCACCTTAGGGAGGTATAGGGGGTCCTGCCTGAGTACAACCCTATCCTCCAAAATCAACAAAAACGGCTCTGACCGACACCTGGGTGAATATTTTTCCAAAAACAATCGGTCCCTCTCCCACTGGGGCCACTTCAATTTCTCAAAAGGTGACACCCTAAATAGGAACCAGGACCTACGGGACTGGTCCCTCGGCAAACTCGGTAATCGAGTCTGCCGGAAATTCAAAGAAAGAAATTTCTATCGAAAGGAAAACCGATAATGTAGTCGGTCTTCCTATCCTCTGAATGTCCGAGACTGTCAATTTCTCGGCAAAAACAACTAAAACCTCCTATCCCAACATGAGTCCGTCCTGGGGGATATGGAGGGATTCCACCGAAGAGTTAAAGTATCCTCGGTCCTCTAACAAGAGGGGA